>CM034058.1:5813694-5825442 GCA_019804595.1 Bruguiera parviflora
CAGATTTCCTGATAGGTTGTTGTTGTCCAAAAGACTGCATGTACCATCACATCCACAAAAGATAGTATCAATATGAAAGCAGAATGAGAACGGGATAGAACAAAAGTGAACAGGGATGTTTATGGATGTTCCCCAACATGCAGATTCGGTAACTTACAAGTGAACAAGACTTGGTAGCCTTGACAGTTCAGGTGGGATTTGACCACTGATTGAATTGTTATTCATGTGACTGCCCAAATGGAAAAGAAAATGTGCAGCATTAAAGTCAATGAAGTAATTCAGTGGACATGTATGGGAAGTGACTTTTGGCTAAGTGACATCAGAGTAATGCTCACAAGTGCTTTGTTTTGTTCAAGAATGCAAATGACTTAGGCAGTGGTCCTGATATATTGTTCTCGTCAATTTGCATCCTGTCCAACTTTGGAAAGTAGCCAAGCTCTTCAGGCAAGGGACCTGTCAATTGGTTTCCATTTAAAAGCCTGAAAACAACAATATCAGACATTGCGTAAGAAGCCACAAAGTGAACTTATACAAGAGCACGTGTCAAGAATTGTGCCAATTCCATAAATGAATTATCAATAAAGATTATAACATAGAGAAATCTTATATGCCTGAGTCGACAAGCAGATTTTTTTTTCGAGGAATGGAGTCAATAAGATGATTTTTTTTTTTTTTAACAGAAAAGCACTTAAACTTACAAGAGTTCCAAAGTTTTGACGTCACCAATTTCCTTTGGTATACTCCCACTTATGTTGTTCCACATAAAGTCCCTCAAGGAATATCAACAGATGACACAACATCAGTAGGAAAAATATAGTGACAGAAAAGGGAGATATATTTTGCAGAAAAGAATGTTTGTTTAACAATCTGCTCCTTACAGAATTTCCATATAAGATAAACGGCCAAGTGAGGGTGATAAACTTCCCGAGAGATTCATTCGTAGTAGTTGCCTGCAATAAGAAGGGGCAAAAAGAAAAAAAGGTTAAAGAAGTGGCTGTATCAAATCAGAAGCCAACTTGTGATGATGATGAGGATGAGGATGGTAATAACAACAATAGAATAATAATAGCGATTATTTCTTTTTTTCTAAAAGTGAAATAATAGCAATTATTATCATTATAATGATGATTATGGCAGCGCGGCAGGATTGGTTCTTAATACAAACTTTACGAATTATGAGCAGGTGGATAGAACATATAGTTTTTGAAAACATGAAGCAAGATTTCAAACTTCATTAACGGATTGGTAACTACAGTCAGCACAAGATTAAATGCACTGCTGAACTAGCTCCACCATAGATAGAACGTTTATCAAAAGGAAAAATAAAGTTAAAAATGTTTCTTAACATCCCTTTGTGCAGCAGAAAAAAAAAATAGAAAAGAAAATTAACAAAGAAGGAAGTTCAAAACATTACAGTTCTCTAACATGTAGATAGCCATCATCCAACGTTTGATCGAAGCACAAAACTCCAGTCCAATTCGATGTGCATGGATCCCCTCGATTCCAGTTACTCAAATTCTTGTTTATATCAACTAGACTACTTTTAATGTCTTGCAATGCCTCCACTGCAAATTGATGCACCAGATTACTTCATTTACATGAAAAATTTAGAAAGAAGCCAAAAAACAAGAAAGAAATAAAAAAAAAAAAAAGACCATTCCTTTTTGGCAAAGACGTCGACTTCCCATCTCCACCCCTTACCCCAAAGAAAACGGCGGGCAGTTACTACTTCATTTATTCACACACCACTGATTATTTCAAGTTTATAAAACTGATTTGGTTGCTGATTACAAGCTGCATCAACAACCACCTGATTTCCATTTTCCTGAATGTGATCGCAAGAAGAAAGCTGAGAGAGAGGGAGAGAGATGGAAGAAAGAAGAGCAGTTCTAATATATGCCAAAGTAACCTTCTACAGGATCAGTAATGGGTTTTGCTCTGACAGTTAGTGGAGGCCAGCAAAGCCACACAAGCAAGAGAGCTAAAAGAGTGCAATCTCTTGAAATAGACATCCCTGTTAGCCAAAACTGATGACAAGAAGGAAACGAGCAATAGAGTGAAGAAGTTAACTTGGAAAAGTATGAACATGAAAGATGAATAAAACGAAGAGAATGAAGGAAACCCAATCACTAGCTATGGGAGACAGGCAAAAAGAAATTAATAGCAAGTGGGAACCATAGAGCGCCCCATGATAATGAGGATGATGGCGGCCATTAGCTGCACTGATAATGATCCTCATAAATTCAAACAAAAATTTTCAGAAATAGAAAAATATATGGAAAGAATCAGCGGGGTAATATCTAAATTCTCTTATTATTAGTATTATTATTATTATTATTGGGGGAGGGGTGGGGTTCAAACGTCTCATATTGAAGGTGGCCATTTTGACGTTGCTGACAGGTTAGAGGGAGACGGAGACGGAAATAAAGACAGTGATTAATGATTGGACCGTTCTATCAACGGCAACACAGTAACTGATGTGTTTGTGTTGGGAAAAGGAGAGCTAGCCAACTCCCCGCATTGAGTTACGCAATAAAATAAAATTTTCTTCTTCCACGTGATTATTTTCTGATTTGGAACTGGTCAATTTCACCGCATGCCACATTTTATAATAAAAATATATTTTACCTTTACAAGTTCATGAATATCAAAAAACTATAATTCTTGAGCCCAACATTTTTCAATTTTATTATATGTTAAATTCCATAGCTTAAACTTAAAAAAAAAAAAAATTCACAAGATCACTTTAATCTTTCAAAACTCATAGCAAATTTTACAAGTATAAAAAATTATGTTTTTTTATATAATAATTTTATAATGTTATCGTATATTAAATTAGTTAATAATTTTTATTTTTTATAAAAAAATTAAAATTTTATATTATTTGCATAATTTATAATAAATTTAAAAAATAAACTTTATTTTAATTATTATTAAATTTTATACTAATATGTTGTAATATTATTTATATGATCTGTAAATTAAAAATAAATTTGTTTTTTTTTATTCAATTTATTTATGAATTTTTAATGATAAGTTTTTTATATTTTTAATCGAATAAAGATATGTGTTGAATTATAACCGGTTGAATAAGAGTTTTCCAAAGATTTTGAGACTTCTCAATTTCAGACCTTGGTTTGGCAGATTCACATTGGATGAAGATTTTAATTTTCAAAGTCCTCCTGGCAAAAATTTTTGACATGATATTAAAAAGAATTTAGGTACAAGTAAACAAAAATGTAGGGCTTTCATAATGGCAATGTATTAGATGGATCTTGGAAAATTAGCTAGATGCGGTTGGTGTAATTCTCAATTGGCTAAATGATAGGATTTCAGTTTTTTTTTTTTCTTCAAGAAAAAAAAAAAGAAAGTGAAAGGCTTGCACTTAAAGTTACTCCTTTAAAAATATTTTAACCAAATTTCTAGATTAAATCAAAATATTAAAGTTTTTTTAATAAATACCAAGAATATAATATTTTAAATTAAATATGATTTTTAATGATAAAAAATAGAAGAAAATCTCATAAATAAATATTTTTAAAATTAAAATTTTTATATCTAATAATAATATTATCTATTTTTAAAATTCTCTATTTTTAATGGTATTTTTATATAAAACTTTATTATTTTTAGGTGAAAGAAGTTCGTAATAGATACCAAAGCTGACGTAGCCTATTGATTTTTTGTTATCTTCATCTTGTGCTTATCTTTGTCATATTATATGTTTTGTCATAAGCCACCTATTTGCCTTGCATTGCAATGCTAGTTACTTGAAAATGTGAAAATTAACCGTGTAGTTAAAAAATAAAATGAAGTTCAATGTCACAAGAGCACATAAATTTTGAATTTTTATTTTTGTTTCTATGGATTAACATTCCTTTGTTTTTTCCGGTTTGTAGATAATTTAACTATAAACTTGTAAATTAAATTAAGTTATAATCGGGGCCCTGCGATTGATTAAATTTGGGATATTATTAAAATTAAAAGCTAATTGAAATACTTAAGAATTTTTAGCCCACTAAACTAGATTTAGAGACCACGAGAGGAAGTCTCACCTCAGAACAGTTTTTTTTTTTTTTTTTTTGGGTGTCTCCCGGAGCTGTTTATTTTGTTCATTGTTTGACTTGGTAAGAGGTTTTCACTTTTCACCAATTCTAGATTTTTATATATTTTTCAATTTTTCTCCAAATTTACGTAACTTGGATGTCTTTAGTCTATGACATGTTCAAATTTCTCACCATATCTTACTTTGAGTTGATATTTTATAATTTTAAAATAGCACATTTTATCACGATATAATAATATAATCAGTAATTTAAAATATTTTTATATTTATTAATTTAAATTTAAATTTTGTATTATTCAATACAATAGAAATTAACACATTTATAATACATTTTGCTAGAAAAAAAAACCCTAACAAATTTCTAGATAGGTTGAATCTGTTTTGAGCCGATTGAGGATTTTTTTCTTTAAGCAAATATTAATAAAAAAATAGTTAATTTAATTAACGCATTTTAAAGATTTCAAAATATTTTAGACTTTGGACCTCTTATATCAAACTTAGATTTTGATCCATTTATTTATAGGTAAGGCCATTCTTAAGTCCTTTTATTTTGTAAGATATAAAATAAATGTTATTTTATAAAAAATATATATCAAATTCTCTTATTTTTTATATGTGATATAAACCTTTTAAACTATATTTGTTTTTCAATATAATTTTCTCTTTACAATCTCTTCATTTATCTATATTTTTTCTTTTTTTGTTGTTTCTATTATATACTTTCTCTCTTTAAATTCTTTATATTCTCTCTCTTCACTTTATTCTCCAAAAGTTTTATCTTTACGCTTTATTTCTCTATTTTCTCTTTGCATATTCCTTTTTCATACTCTCTCCTTTATCTTCATATTGTTTTCTTTGTATCTATATTTTTTTTTCATTGTGCTCTTCTCCGTATCGTCTCTAATCTCTCACCGAATATTTTCTTTTTATTCTTTCTCTCATCTCTTTTCATACTCTATTCTCTTTCTAAAATTTCTCTCTACTCTTTCTCCTTTATCTTTTTTCATAACTCCTCTATTATTTGTTTAATTTTTTTCTTACTCTTATTCTCTTTTTTGTCATTGTACTCTTTTCTTTTAAAATTTTCTTTTTCTATTATCTTTTATAATGTAGCAATTTGCAAAAATAAGGCTAATACATGATTAAGTCACAGGAGAATGATATTTTGCAAATAGAAAGGCATTATTTTACTATAAATGATAATAGATAATTGATAAATTGATTTAGGCCTTACTTCTATAGGGCTAATTATACATAAAATGTGATAAAGTACATAACTACTATGTTTTTAAATACTATTAATATATGTAAATACTTTCGGCCTAAGTTATTACAATACTAAAGGGTTAAGATTTCTAGAAACTCAATAACTAAGTTTTATTGCAGATTCCTTTGGGTCTTTTACGTTATCTTTAACCTATGAATTTTTGAACCGTTTATTTTATTTCAATTCCCTGTATTTTAGAAAGATTTGACCTTGAGTTCAAGTCAAAATTAAGATAATGAGGTTTATCAAATAGTTGGAATTAGTGGAAGTTTGCAACATTAAAGGTCTTAAAAATCCCCCATGCCTAAAATGGATTAATCACACAAGTATTATCATCATCTTCTTCGATATTTGTTAAACATACTTCCTAAACTAAAACTTATTATAGGAACGCAATAGAGATTACTCCTTGTCAACATATAACCCTTTTGAAATATTATGATCTTTTGATATTTGTCTATAACATTCTTATACTTTTCATTAGAAATCTCAAACTTTCTTTTTCACTTCAATTTGAACAAATTTTACTTGTTCTACAATATTCTTAATTGTAAAGTTAAGTTTAAGAATCCTTAATTCTTTATTTTTAATCTTACTTAATGTCACTAATATGTTAACTTTCAAATTTAAAAATTTAAATTACTTTGTTAAGTGAGAAAATATTTTTTACCTTCAATTTCTTACAAAATTATGTGTGTGTAAAGGCTATTCTAATATATGTAAAAGTAACATTGTATTATTATAGTTAAATTAAGTTACATTAGATTATAATTTTAGCACTATTTGGTAATGTATTTTAATTTATATTATGGTGAGTAAAAGTACTTTTGAACTGAAATAAAATTAAAAAGTTATTTGATCATATCATTTAAAGTTCGGTTTTCTCACTTTGTCTCTTTCAAAACATAAATTTCGAAAAAATAACAATAAGATGCTTTTAAAAGCTACTAAAAACTCAATTATATAAAAATAGTAATTACATTTTTAAAAATAAGATAAATTTTTGGTTATACCTTTTATGGTCAATTTATATATTAATAGCTATTGTAATAGTATTTTTACCAAATTTTTATAATTTTATTAAATTAATTTCACAATATTTTTACAATTATTATCAAATAATATATAGTCTTGAATAATGATATTTTTACTTTCAGCACTTATATTCACAACACTTTTATTTACAATATTTTTTTTTACATAATATTATCAAATAAGACTTTTTTATTTCTTTATTTTAATATTTATAAAAATTAATATATTAAAAAATTCAATTATATATGTATTTTATATTAAAATATTAAATTAATAAGTCAACTAATGATTCAATGATCTATCATTCTAATTGAGTTAGTGATTGAATTAGATGTGATAACTCTGCTATTAAAATCCAATCTTCACTCCTAAAGTACGCCAACACATTGCAAATCTTCTTTTAATTTTATGTATTATCCATGGTTTGTTTGCAAGGAATGATCAATGTTTTGACCATTTCACTCCATAATTGGTCAAGGGAATGAAGTAACTACGACCTACTATCTTCTAGTTGGATCTGGTGCACTTTTATGCTTCAGAAATTAATGGGTGCAACGTTTTGACATATATATATATCTATTCGCTCTTTGTTACATTTGGAAGCTAGGCCTTATAGGAATTAATTAAGTAAGGGACCACAACAAAATTAATCAGTCAATTTCTGCTTGAGTAATACGTGTATTTATGTCCAATGGTTTTGTCACAATGGTGCCTCGTGGCTGTGGGTGGATGTGAAAAGAAAAAAAGAAAAAAAGAAAAGAAAAAAGCAAGAATCTAAAGAATCAAATGGTAATGGGCCTGCAATAATATGTGCTCGGCCTAGTGAATTACGCGATGATCCTTTGTGAAGATTTTGAAAAATAATAATCCATTTAATGAAACCACTTTCAAGATTAAATTCGAGGCATCGAATTCGAGTTCAAATTTTAACCGAGTAAAAAGGGGTCAATGGTCTCGAAGGCAATGTTTTGAGAACATAATACATCATTCAACTAGAAAAACTAATGGTTCAAATTTTAATTGATTTAATCAATTTAATCATAAGTATATAAAAATTAATATTCATATAAAATATATGAGTAATATTATTTTGTAAAATATAGTAATATATAAATATTAATTTTTATACACATTAAAGATATTGTAATTGATATACTAAACATAATATAATTTATAATTTAACATATAATAAAAAAATAATTAAGTTGATATATGAATAAATATAAATAATTTATTTTAAATATTTTAAGTAAAAAATATATTACAAGTTATGTATTTTTATTTAAATTAATTGATACTTCTTAAAAATATATATATATATATATATATATATATTAACACAGGAGAAATGAATTGTTGATTTTCCTAATAAAAAAGAAAGAAAAGAGATATAGGGAATAGTATTCGTTAATTCGTTATTTACATAAATGGGAGGACCCCGCGTTCACTATGTATAATTCACAAGATGGTCCAGTGGCACGGGGCTCTCCAGACGGGTTTCCATGCTGCCTTTGCGCACCCGCTCTGCGATTCCCAGTTCGTGCATCAACGGTCTAATCGATAGGTTCATCGGTTTTCTAACCGATTGACAAACTTCTAAATTTCAGAAGCTAATCGGACCATACTCTAAGACCATTTCTCAAAATTTTTTTTTTTTTTTGTTTGTCCGATCGGCTGCACTTGCCACGCTATTGACAGAGAGCCATGCAGCTGTTGACCAAATCAATCAAATCGATAAATTGGCGATCAGTTCGCCGATTGACGATTAAATTGACAGGGAGCCATGGAGATGTTGACCAAATCAATCAAATTGATAAAATCTCTGATATTTAGAAGTTAATCGGACCACACTTTGGGCCAATTCTCAATTTTTCCGGTTCGATCGGCTGCGATTCTCAGAGAGGCACATCGTTGTTGACCCAATCAATCAAATTGAGAAAACCTAACCAGTTCATCGATTTATAGTCAAATTAACTGGTTCATCCATTTTCCGGCTAATTGATAAAGCCTCTGATTTTTAGAAGCTAATCAGATTAGCCTTTTGGCCAATGAACTTCGCACGGCGGAGAGCCTCCTGTGCATGATGACTGTTGCTGTCCCTGCAACGAACAGACAAGAGAACCTGACCGATGGCCACTCTTGCACAAGTGCCCTGCGGCTTACCAAATGCACCCCTCATGCCAGTTTGAAACCTATCGACTCCAGCGCAGGAAAGCATTTTGTTGATGCGCAAGACATGGAAAGGATGAACGCGAACCCTCAAATGGAAAGCGTCCTTGCCAGCACGCTTGGCCATGTATTTGTTGCGAGCAATTCGGGCAGCCTCAAGTGCTTCACTGGACACATTCTCCTTTTCCCGGGGCACCAAGTGGACGCAGAACGGGAACTCATCGACTCCTTTCTTCTTCATGCCGGCATCGTAAATCCTAATCTTAGGATCCGGCACACCACGGCAAAAGCGAGATTTTGGGTGTGGTTTGTTCTTGATTTGGCGATAACACCTCGCCGGTCCTACAGAAGACAAAAATTGAGTGGAGATTGCCACACCAAGGGATAAAATGACAATTACTTCTACATAACTAGCTGGAACAGAAATAATTTAATATTTTGATATGATAAATAAATTAAAAAAATAAAAAAAAATAATAAAAAAATAAAAATATATATATTAAAATTAATATTTTAATTCTATTATTAGTGATACAAGTAATTTAATAATATAAAATAATTATTTATATGTATATATAAACATATAAAAAATTAATAAATTAATTTAAAATTTTATTTATTTTATTTAATTACATTCTCTTTGTCTTTCTTTTTTGTTTTTTTCTCTAAATCATATTTTTTTCTTTCAATTGTTTTTTCTCTTTCTCGATCTCTCTCGTTCTCCTCTCTCACACGATCTATCCACAGATTTCATTTCTTTTTGTTACAATTCTAATAAATTAGCATCAGAATATCAACCTTAGGAATTGCTTTAACTTTAGTAAGGAAGTATAATCTGAATATAACAGAGAACATAAAACTCAAGGTGATGGAGGAGCAACTTCGACACCATGAATAGTTGACATAGTCATTAGTCAAGAAGTTTCAATTGTAGGAGTTTCCACTTAACCAAGTACAAGTACTGGAGAGACAACTTATTGAGAGTGTTCGGGTGGAAACCAAAACTGTAATGCAATAGATGGTGGAGACTCTCACTGCGCAAGCACTAGTTTGGTACACGGATAAGGAAGGAGTAGCGGGACTGTTAAATAACTCCGTGGGGTGAGGTATTCTTCCATCTGCCAAATTCAATCCTTGGACTCAAGCGAGGAAACTTTCGTTACAAGATCGTTGTACGTTAGGAATCTAAAACTGCCACTTAAATCACCGAAACTAAAATTGTCAAACTTCGATGGTGAGAATTTGCGGATGGCTAAAGAAGTGCAATTGCTATTTTTTGTATTGCAGAGGATGAAAGGTTAAAAACCATGGTCATGCACATGAACAGTAAGGCTGATATCTGATTGTAGGGGTGGTTAGTAATTAAGTCCAACGAAATGTAGGTCCTGTTTAAGTAGGACCTTTATCGTCGTTTTAGGGATCCATCACAACTAGAGGCCATTGAGGATAAGTTATGATAGATAGCAGGGGTAAGAGTACCCTAGGAGAACTCCACTACTTATTATTGGTTGGAAATCTCTCACTCACATAACCATTTTTCATTTCAAGCTTTTTCAATAGGCTTAACGATGGGATTTAACTAGTGGTAAAGATGCACTGGCTAGCCACACGTGAGGAGACTTTTAAGTTTGCAATCTTACATGAGGTAGCCAAGAGTGTTACTAAAAAAGGAAAAAATATAGTACTTTAAATAAAACAATTGAACCACAAACGAATGTGGCCACACCAATGACTAGAAGGGTTTAGGAGCTATTCAAGGAAGCCTCGAATCGTATGAATTGAAGAGAGCCGAAATGTGCTACAAATACAGGGACAAGTATATATATAGTCATTAATGCTCTTAAAAGCTGTTTTATGCATTATAAGGTGAAGAGGGTAAAGGTGACACCTCGATATTCGCTTAGCCATCATTTGAGAATTATTGAGTCCTTGAGGACAAGAATGATTTTAAGCCACAGAAAGTATTAGCATCTGTACCTTAATTCCGATGTCAATGATAAAGGTAGTAATATGTAACGACAGCCCACTAGAGGCAGAGGACTGTTTTGGGTCAAAGAAAGCGTTAAAGTCAATATCTTAAACCCATTGTCAATAACGAAAATAATCTAATAATATAAAATAATAAATTAAGTAATATATAATAAAAACTTATTAAAAGTTTTTATATATAAATACTAATATATATAAAATGGACAAATAATAAATCAATTTAAAATCTTAATTTTTGTACTTAATTATTTCCTCTTTTTCCTTGTCTCTTTTTCTCTAAACCTCACTTTCTTCTCTCAATTACTTTTTATCTTTCTCTCTCTTCTTTTGTTCTATTATGTTGTGATCTTAACAAAATATAAAATTACAAAAGATGCTTTCTCTCTTTTTCTTTCTCTTTCTCTCTCTCTTTTTTTTTTCTTTTACACAATCTCTTTACAGATTTTATTCTTTTTTATTATATCCTAACAAAATATAAAATCAAAAAAGAAATGGAGAGATAACCTAGGAGACACCGGTGAAATTGAAATCGAATGGTGTCGATTCGACTTTGTATTTATAGGGGAAAGGAGGAGCGGCCACTAAACCCTTACTGCCATGGGTACGTGTGTGCTTGCCTCACTCGTTTGAATTCTGGATTCAGTCTAAAAGTCTGGTCAATTTCCCTGAAGGCTAGCCTAATCCCAACCCGGCTTACTTGTTGGTCGGCTGCCTTAAACATAGGCCAACTTCCTTTTTTGTCGATATGTTAATGCACAATTTTTTAAAGGTAACAATTTAGTAATCATATAAATTCCATCCATTAATTATGTAAAAAAATAATAATCATATAATATAATTCATAATTAATCGTATTACGCATAATATTTAATTAAAAAAATTATTATAAATAAAAATACTGTTCAACGAAAAAATAAGAATTTTTAAAAATTCTGTTTTCCTCTCTTTTTGGCTCTCCTCCTTCCCAACTCTCATCCTCTCTTCCTGCCACCCGCGTGCTCTTCCCCGTGAAATATATTAAAAATCGAGAAGCATTATACCTTAAACAATAAAACTGCCAAAATTTTTGGGAGGTTTGAGGAGGATCAAAGGTTGGCATCTATGGAGTTCTCTATTCGCGGGACGGGTTTGGGTTTGTAGCAATATGGTGGAGCTCGCGACAATGGCGTTCGGGGGGGAGGAAACACGGTGAGCACAGTGGCTGGAGTGCTAGTTGTTTCTG
>CM034058.1:5825542-5838827 GCA_019804595.1 Bruguiera parviflora
TTAGTCATGTTGCCATAAGTATCAGGAATTGTGCTACCATCAAAGTTATTGTTATCAAGTTGACTGGAAGACAAACAAAAATAAATGAGAGGTATAGATTAGTAGATACAAAATTTACAAAGCTACAACAGTTTGCAAATACAATGAAATAAAAAATGGTATACTCATGCTTCTCAATCTTCAGAAAACTAAAGGAGACCATACAGAATTAGTAATTGTGGCAATTCAGAGAACTCTGGTGGCAGATTTCCTGATAGGTTGTTGTTGTCCAAAAGACTGCATGTACCATCGCATCCACAAAAGATAGAATGAGTATGAAAGCAGAATGAGAACAGGATAGAACAAAAGTGAGCAGGGATGTTTATGGATGTTCCCCAACATGCAGATTGGGTAACTTACAAGTGAACAAGACTTGGTAGCCTTGACAGTTCAGGTGGGATTTGACCACTGATTGAATTGTTATTCATGTGACTGCCCAAATGGAAAAGAAAACGTGCAACATTAAAGTCAACCGAGTAATTCAGTGGAAATGTTTTGGAAGTAACTTTTGGCTAAGTGACATCAAAGTAATGCTCACAAGTGCTTCGTTTTGTTCAAGAATGCAAAGGACTTAGGCAGTGGTCCTGAAATGTTGTTCTGGTCAATTTGTATCCTGTCCAACTTTGGAAAGTAACCAAGCTCTTCAGGCAAGGGACCTGTCAATATGTTTCCATTTAAAAGCCTGAAAACAACATTATCAGACTTTGCGTAAGAAGCCAACCAGAGATAGCCATAGGTGAACTTATACAAGAGCATGTGCCAAGAATTGTGCCAATTCCATAAATGAAGTATCAATAAAGATTATAAAATAGAGAAATCTTATATGCCTGAGTCGACAAGTAGATTTTTTTAGGGGAATGGAGTCAATAAGAAGATTTTTTTTAACAGAAAAGCACTTAAACTTACAAGAGTTCCAAAGATTTGATGTCACCAATTTCCTTTGGTATACTCCCACTTATGTTGTTCCACATAAAGTCCCTTAAAAATATTGACAAATGACACAACATCAGTAGGAAAAACATAGTGACAGAAAGGGGAGATATGTTTTTCAGAAAGCATGCTTGTGTAACAATCTGCTCCTTACAGAATTTGCATATAAGAGAAACGGCCAAGTGAGGGTGATAAACTTCCCGATAGATTCATCCGTAGTAGTTGCCTGCAATAAGAAGGGGCAAAAAGAAAAAGAGGTTAAAGTAGTGGCTGTATCAAATCAGAAGCCAACTTGTGATGATGATGAGGATGGTAATAACAACAATAGAATAATAATAGCGATTATTTCTTTTTTTCTAAAAGTGAAATAATAGCAATTATTATCATTATAATGATGATTATGGCAGCGCGGCAGGATTGGTTCTTAATACAAACTTTACTATTTATGAGCAAGTGGATAGAACATATAGTTTTTGAAAACATGAAGCAAGATTTCTAATTTCATTAAGAGATTGGCAATCAGCTGCCAAATTGGGCAATTTGCAGCGTATAATTCTGGTAACTGCAGTCAGCACAAGATTAAATGCACTACTTAGAACGATTATCAAAAGGAAAAATAAGGTTAAAAAATCTTCGTAACATCCCTTTGTGCAGCAGAAAAAGAAAATAGAAAAGAAAATGAATAAAGAAGGAAGTTCAAAACATTACAGTTCTCTAACATGCAGATAGCCATCATCCAACGTTTGATTGAAGCACAAAACTCCAGTCCAATTCGATGTGCATGGATCCCCTCGATTCCAGTTACTCAAATTCTTGTTGATATCAACTAGACTACTTTTGATGTCTTGCAATGCCTTCACTGCAAATTGAAGTACCAGATTACTTCATTTACTTGAACAATTTAGAAAGATCCCAAAGATAAAAAAAGAGAAAAGACCATTCCTTTTTGGCAAAGATGTCGACTTCCCATCTCCACCCCCTACCCCCATAGAAAACGGCGGGCAATTACCACTTTATTTATTCACACACCACTGATTATTTCAAGTTTATAAAACTGATTCGGTTGCTGATTACAAGCTGCATCAACAACCACCTGATTTCCATTTTCTTGAATGTGACCATAAGAAGAAATCTGAGAGAGATGGAAGAAAGAAGAGCAATTCTAATATATGCCAAAATAACCTTCTTCAGGATCAGTAATGGGTTGTGCTCTGACAGTCAGTGGAGGCCAGCAAAGCCACACAAGCAAGAGAGCTACAAGAGTGCAATCTCTTGAAATAGACATCCCATATCTAGTAAACATCTCCTGTTAGCCAAAACTGATGACAAGAAGGAAAAGAGCAACAGAGTAAAGAAGTTACACTTTGTGTATGAACATGAACGATGAATAAAACGAAGAGAATGAAGGAAACCCAATCACTAGCTATGGGAGACAGGCAAAAAGAAATTAATGGCAAGTGGGAACCATAGAGCGCCTCATGATAATGAGGATGATGGCGGCCATTAGCTGCACTGATAATGATCCTCATAAATTCAAACCAAAAGTTTCAGAAATAGAAAAATATATGAAAAGAACCAGCGGGGTAATATCAAACTTCTCTTATTATTATTATTGTTATTATTATGATTTTTGGGGGGAGGGGGTGGGGTTCAAACTTCTCATATTGAAGGTGGCCATTTTGACTTTGCTGGCATGGTAGATGGCGAGGGAGACAGAGATAGAGACAGAGATTAATGATTGGACCGGTTCTATCAACAACACAGACGTGTTTGTGTTGGAAAAGGAGAACTAGCCAACTACCCACATTCAGTTACGCAATAAAATAAAATTTTCTTCTTCCACGTCATTATTTTCTGATTTAGAACTGGTCAACCTCACCGCATGCCACATTTTATAATTAAAATATATTTTACTTTTGCAAGTTCATGAATATCAGAAAAATATAATTCTTGAGTCCAACATTTTTCAATTTTATTATATGTTAAATTCCGTAACTTAACCTTAAAAAATATTTTTCGAGATCACTTTGATCTTTCAAAACTCATAATAAATTTTATAAGTATAAAAAATTATATTTTTTATAATAATAATTTTATAATTTTATTGCATATTAAATTAATCAATAATTTGTATTTTTTCATAATAATTAACTAAAATTTTATATTATTTACACAATTTATAATAAATTTGAAAAATAAACTTAATTTAAAAAAAAATTAGTCACCCTTACTAAATTTTGTATTAATATGCTGTGATATTATTTCTATAATTTATAAATTAAAAAATATATATATTTTTATTTTAAAAATAAAAATATATAGAAAGAACCAATGGGGTAATATTAAATTTTATTTTTTTATTCAATTATTTATAAAATTTTAACGATAATTTTTTTTATTTTTTTTAATTGAATAAGGACATACGGCAAATTTTAATCGGTTAATTAAGAGTTTTCTATAGATTTTGAGACTTCTCAACTTTAGACCTTGGTTTGGCAAATTCATATTCGATGAAGATTTTAATTTTCAAACTTCTGATGACAAGAATTTTTGACATGATATTAAAAAGAGTTTAGGTACAAGTAAACAAAAATGTAGGGTGTTCATAATGGCAATGTATTAGATGGATCTTGGAAATTTAGCTAGATGCGGTTGGTGTAATTCTCAATTGGCTAAAGGTTTTTTTCTCCACGAGGGAAAGAGCTTGTTTAATCAATCAAGTCAGTGGAAGTAGTCTTTGCCAATTTTCAATGAATATTACTCCAAATTACAGAATTTCTTTTCTTCTTCTTCTTTTTTTTTAAAAATAATAACGAGAAAGGAACTACTTCTTTTGTACAATTTTTTGCTATTTTTCGATAATAAACTTGTAAATTAATTTCTTAAATTCTCGGCGTGCTCTAGCATTGATTAAATTGGAGTAGTTTGGAAAGCTAAATGAAATACTGAAGTATTTTTACCCCCTAAAAAAAGGCTTTTTGGGGCGTGGGGTGTGTGCGCCATAGTTATTTGGTTAGGGAAGGGGTTGTCACCTTTCGCCAGTGTGTTGCAAGTCTTATTATTTCTCCATTAACTAGGTTCCTTTTCAATGACAAATGATAGGATTTCAGTTATTTTATTTTATTTTATTTTTGTTTTTGTTTATTGCAAGAAAAAAAAATAAAGAGAAAGATTTAAACCTAAAGTTACTCATTTGAAAACATTTTAACCAAACCTCTAAATTAGATCAAAATATTAAAAAAATTTAAATAAATAACAAAATCATAATATTTTAAATTAAATATAATTTTTAATAATACAAGAAATATATAGAGAGATCTCATAAATAAATATTATCAAAATGAAAATTTTATAACTAATAATATTATTATTTGTTTTTAAAATTTTGTTATTTCTTGTGGTGTTTTTATATATAACCCACCATTTTTAAGTGAAAGAAATTCCTAATGGATACCAAACCTCACTTGACCTATTGATTTTTTGTTATCTTCATCTTGTGCTCATCTTTGTCATATTATATGTTTTGTCATAAGTAACTTACTTGCCCTACGTTGCAATACTAGTTACTTAAAAATGTGAAAAATAACGTGTGATTAGAAAACAAAATGAAGTTCAATGTCATAAGAGCATATAAATTTTGGGATTTTTATTTTTTGTTCTATGGATTAACATTCCTTTTATTTTTTCGATTTATAGATGATTTAACTATAAACTTGTAAATTCATTTTTTACATTCTCCGCCCCCCCTGCACGAAAATCGGGGCTCTGCGATTGATTAAATTTGGGATATTATTAAAATGAAAGGCTTTACCTCTCTGAAGTCCAAAAAAGAAAAATCAAGACTTAATATGAGCTTTTTGCAGTATGCTATGCTAATCCAATCAAATAACAATTGTTACCGAAACAAATTATTTTGATGTGAATGACTGATTAGCTTTATTTTCAGTATTCGTTGTATCTATTGGCCGAAAAAGAAAAAAAAAAAAAAGGTATTGGTTGTATCTATGTAACATGACTATTAATTAGTTTAAACTACAAAAAGGAAATGCATTGACCAAACGATTAGGTTACCCATCAAAGTTGGAGGGGAGAACGAAAGCAGATTGTAGGAAACCAAATATTTTAGGCCCCCATTGGCATTGTTGGTATTTTTTTAAAAAAATTTTATCAATCACTTTTTTTTTAATTTTATCAATCATATAATAAAAATTTATGTAATATTTTTTTCTTTAAAATATGAAAATATTTTTTGAAAACAATCAAATGAGAAAAATTAAAAAGTAAGATTTTTTTAGATATATTAATTTGTTAGAAAAATAAAGAAAATGTACAAAATATAAATACAAATGAAATTAAACTAAATAAAAAATATATAATATTTGAAACATATTTAATATTATTTTTAAAAATAAATTTTATCATCATAGAGAATATTTTAGTATAGTAAATTATAATAATTATTTTATTATGATATAATAAATTTTTTCACTAACATGCATATTAAATAATAAAAAATAAGGATAATATTAATTTAATTAATTAAAAAATTCTTAATAAAAAAAGCGAGAGTAAGAAAGAATATTTTTTCAAATCTATCTAAATGAAAAAGAAAAAACTTTCTTTTTATATTACTTTCAATTTAATATCTTATAAAAATAAATCTTAAAAATAAAAAAAATAATTAATAGTTATAGTAGTTTTATTACTGTACCAATTAATTTTTCAACAAGTAAAAATGACTAATTAAAAACTATTAGTTTAACCACACAATTTAAAAGTCTTAAAAAGTTTTAAAATTCAGACTTTTTATATCAAATCTAGATTTTAGGTCATTCATTTATGTGTAAGTTCTTTTTTACATCTTTTTTACTTTTTAAAGTACAAAATTAATGTTGTCTTATAAGTATAACAAAGTGTTTTATTTTCTATGTGAGATATACATTTTTTAAAATATACTTATTTCTCAACATTTCTTCACATGTTTGGAAAAGTTAAACTTTACTAAGTTAACAAATGGGTATGTAAAATATCATTTTTAGTGCCTTTCAAATTATGAACCAAGGATTACGATGTATAATTTTTAATATTCGAAAAAATGATAAAATTAAAAATTTTTATAAACTATAACTTTTTAATAAATAATAATGAATTTGTTTTTATATTATATTCTTTGAAATCAAATTATTTGACACAATTTAGCTTATTTAGGTCTTGCACTTACTTAGCTTATTTTTTATGAAAATTCTAGAAATTATACCTAAAATCTTATAAAGTGGTCTAACTCCACCTTTATATGGTTAAATTTATCTAATATGCATTCCAATAATACATCACCAACTATGGTTATAGAATTTATTAATAGTATAAATCAATTTTAAACATCAAAATTATTGCACTATCTACACTATAAGAAGAGATTTTACAATTTTGATAGTGCACACAAGATCAATTAATAATTTGTTATTATCCATATAAATTTATTTAAAGGAATATTCAATTACGTAAGTTAAATTCTTATTATTTTAGATTATATTCTATAAGTATTAGTCTCATTTTTTTCAATATATTTTTCACTAGTTTTTTGCCTAATGGTTTAGTTAGAGGATTAGTTAGATTGATCTCCAATCTTACAAAATCAAATAATATCAATTTATTATTCAACAAGTACTTAATAATTCATATCTTAAATGAATTACGTATTTTTTTTCCAATTATATAATTTTCTTTTTGCATGAGTAATAGTGATTTACTTATCACAATACATCAATATTAATAGTGTTGATTTCACCTATAATGGAATTTTTATTAAGAAATCTCTCAACCAATTTGCCTTCATACTAATCATCTTTAAGGTTATAAGCTTGGATTTTATAATGGTTTAAGTAATAATTATTTGATTTGTAAACTTCTAAATCACTGTTTTACCTTTAAAGTTAAAAATATAACCATTTATAGACTTTATCTTGACTGAATCAAAAATTCAATTAATATTGTTATACCCTTATAATAAATAAGAAATCTACTATAGAATATATTATAGTTTATAATACTTCTTAAATATCTCAAAATTTTTATCAAAACATTTCAACAATTATGATTTGGGTTATATGTATACCTATTCAGTCTACACATAGTATATGTAATATTATAATATATAAAATTCATTAAATACATCAAGTTATTAATAATTTAAGTATATTTAAATTGAAATGTACAATTACCATTGTATTTTAATAAATGCACATTTGTATAAAAAAGAAATAAAAAATTGATTTCACATTAAAACATTCATATTTGTTAAGAAATTTTTCTATATAATGCTCATATACTAAAAATATACCATTAACAGTTCTATAAATCTCTACTTTTAAAATGATCTTTACTTTTCTTAAATCCTTTATAACAAGATATGATACAAATAATAATTTTATATTGGCTATTAATTTTATATTGAAACTAAACATAAGTAAGTTATCAATATATAAACATATAATAACATAAATATCATTTTGAATTTTTATATAAATATATTTTTCAACATCAATAATAATAAAAAAAAACTTTTAGTGATTAAAATATTATCAAATTTCTCATGTCATTATTTAAGTACTTGTTTCAACCTATATGAAAATTTAACAAACTTATAAACTTTTTTCTCTTGGCCAAGAACTATATAATTTTCATGTTGTAATATATAAATTTCTTCGTCAAGTTTATCATATAAAAATGAAATTTAACATCCACTTGATGAACAAAAAATTATAAATAGATATTAATGCAATCAACACTCTAATAAATATAGTTTTATCAACTAAAGTAAAAGTATCAAACTACTCGATATTCATCTTTTGAGTATACCCTTTGTTATAAGTTTGGCCTTGTACTTATTAATAGAATAATCTAATCTATATTTTTCTTTTCGTAAAGATTCACTTACAACTTATGAGTTTGACTCTTATAAGTAAATCTACTAATTCTTATGTACCATTATAATTCAAAGAATTAATTTTACTCTATATAACTTTTACCCATGTACCAAAATCACTAGAGGATACTATTTCAAAATAAGTCAAAGAATTATTATTTATTATTCTAATGTAAAAGTCATCATAAAAAGTCCTTTCTACTTTTTATCTTTTACTTCTCAATTATGTTTTAAAACATATAATAGAGGTAATAGTATTAATTCTTTTTTCATAAGAAATATATGTTAAAAAAATTTGTATTCTTAGTCTTAATAACAGTATTAGTATCAAGAATATCACTTTTAATAAGAACAAAATGATAAGCGGTACTTTGATATGTGTAACTTATAAATATATAATATGAGATCTTACAACCTATTTTTCTCTTCTTCAGTTTAAGTAAACTTATTTTAACAAAGACTTCTATACTTTCTAATAACTTAGATTGGGAGACTACCACTTTTATAGTTTATATAAAATTTTACCAATTTTCTTATATGAAATCATATTCTATAAATAAGATGCAAAAAATTTTATCTTTTCTTATAAGTTATTAAAATCCTTAGAACTAATTAGTATAACATTCATAATTTTTTTTTTTTTGAAGTTATGTTTTATTTTCTGCAACCTTATTTGACTTTAATGAGTAAGGAAAGGCGACCTCATTAATAACACCCTTTTTTTTTTATAAAAATCTAACAATAGGTGAAAACTATAATCTTCTCCCATATTCGGCCTAAATCTCTTAATGTTCTTACCTAATTGATTTTTAACTTCCCTCTTACTTTTTATAAACACATCATATATTTTATCCTTATCTCTTTGAAAGAAAACTTTGGTATATTTAGAATAGTCATTTATAAAAGTCTTATAAAATTATTTATACCTCCAGTTATAATACTCTTTAAATTTCTTAAATTAGAATGGATTAACCTAAATAATTTAGTTTTTAATTGTAATAATTTACAATTATTTTTGACTAATTTGACCTTCTCACAAATCTCGCACTTCCTTATGTCATATGTAAATTTTTAATTAAACTAAATTATTTTAACTTTTGAATATAAGGATTACTCATATGTTTTAATCTAACATGTCATAAATCATAATTATCAATAATATAAGTAAAAGAAGTAAATGCATTTTTATTCTTAATAACATCAAGTATATTTAGGATGAAGAATTCCTATTTATAATAGCCTTTTCCCACAAATATATCATTTTTTGTCATGACAATTTTATCAAAATCAAAGGAAACTTTTACTTCAACATTTTCTATAAGGCACATAAAAAAGTCTGAGGAATAAAGTACATCATTCAAAGACAATACTTTTCCTAAAGTAAGCTTATTAAAGACTTTGACTTTACACAAAACAAGTGTTGTTCTTAAATCTCCCATAAAGACATTTTCTTTTTTTGTCCCTTACTACTTAATAAGAGGTAAATGCACTTCTATCCCTACAAATATACCTTATAACACCAAAATCTATTACTTACTTTTTTAAGTTGGTGATAATGTTGACTTAGGAAATGACAACAACAATAACATCTGCTTCCAGCAAACTGACATTTGGTTCAATAAGTATGTCACTCCATCTTTTATAGCTGCATTGAGAAGCATGATGCCTTAGTTTCCCACACACATAACAAGTACCTTCTTCTTAAATGTTGAATTATTAGTTTTTGACTTATCATACCTTTAAAACTTATTATCATATTTTTTTTCTATTATGATAGTGATGATAATTATTGTGGGTTTTGTCTCTTTTCTTTTATTCCACCACATTTGCTTTTGACATCATTTTTTTAACCTTTACTACCCTTGATTGGATTTTGTTATTGTTCTTAATCAAGATATGCACAATGACATCCTTTAACAACATATACTTCCTCTTGTATTTAAGTTACCTTTTGTAATCGTTCTAAGACTATGGAAGCCTTTTGATGAGATAGCCTATTACTTACTCCTCTAGTAGCTTAATGTTCTTATTTTTCAAGTCTTCTAATTGTTTATGATATTCATTAATATAATTTTGGACACTCTTTTCATCAAGCATTTGAAAATGTAAATGGTTAGGAACAATAAATTTTTACATACAAGTATCCTCTATTATATATATTTTTGTTAATTTTTTCTTATATTTTTTTGGCTTCTTTTAAGAAAAATAAATATCAAAAAGATTAATAGATAATATATTTAAAATTGTGTACTAACAAACTTTATTAGCTTATTTCTAAATAAGAAATATTTTATTATAATTCTCAAAAGTAGAATTTGATTTAATTTCATAAAAAGTATAAACAAATTTTAGTACATTTAAAACTAAAAATACATATCTTGTCAATGTATAAAGTGAAAACCAATGAAAATTTTAGTCTTGAAAGCATTTGGCAGGAACTTAAAGGTAGACATAATTGACTAAGTTTGAAAATGAATAAAAATATAATGATTGATTACATGAATAAAACTTTGATATGATAAATGAATTAAAAAAGTAAAAGAAAAAAATAAACAAAATAAAATTATGAAATATATTAAGATTCATAATTTAAATTATTTTTATTAACTTAATTAATTTAATGGTATAAAATAAAAAATTCAATAATATATATATAATAAATAATAAAATAATTAAAAATTTAATTTTTTTATTTAATTACTTTATCTTTATTTTTTTTTCTTAATCTTTTTTTTTTCTCGATTGTTTTTTCTCTTTTTTTTCTTCTTTTCTCTTTTTCTTTTCTCACATAATCTATCTACAAATTCCATTCCATTTTATTAAAATTCTAACAAATTAGTACCAGAGTCTTGATATTAGGTGTCATTTTGACTATAACAAAGAAGCGTAATTTAAATATGATGGAGAACATAAGACTTAAAGGTGGTGGATGAGTAACTCCGACAATATGAATAGTTGATATAGTCATCGGTTGAAAAGTTTTAATTGTTGGAGTCTCTCCTTAACCAACTACATGCATTAGAGAGAGGTAATTTGTTGAGAGTGTCTAAGTAAAAACTAAAGTTGCAATACAGTAGATGGTGAAGACTCTTACCATGCAAGTGCCCGTTCGGTACATAGATAAAGAAGGAGTAGCAGAATGCCAAATAACTTCGGAGAGCAGAGTATCTTTCTATTTGCCAGAATTCAGCCCTTAGACTCGGGCAAGAAAAACTTTGCTAGGGGATCGTCATGCGTCAAAAATTTGGACTGCTACTACAACCATTGAAACTAAAACTGCTAAACTTAGACAGTGAGAACTTGTGCGTAGCTGAGAAAGTGTAATTGTTATTCTTAGTATTATAATGTAGTAAAGGATGAAAGGTTAAAAATTATAGCCATGCACATGGACATAGGATTGATATCTAGTTGTAAGGGTGGTTAGTACTTAAGTCTAGCAAGATGTGAGCTTTGTTTAAGCAAGACTTTTGCCGCCATTTTGGAAATCCATCACAGCTAGATGCCACTGAGGATAAGCTACAACAGATAGTAGGGGTGAGAGTATACCAAAAGCATTTTGAGGAACTCTATTACTTATTGTTGGTTAGAAATCTCTCGTTTCCTGAATCATTTTTCATTTCAAACTTTTTTAATGAGCTTGTTGATGGGATTTAGTCAATTGTAAAGATGCCTTAGCTAGCCACACTTGAGGAGACCTTTGAGTTTGTATCCTTATAGGGTAGCCATGAATATTGTTGGAAAAAAGAGAAAACAAAGTATTTTAAACAAAATAATCAAGTCACAAATAGATGTAGCTATGATAATGTCTAAGGGAGTTTAAGACTTATTTAAAGGAACTTTAGATCATATGTCGTGGGATGAATTGACATGGGGTAGAATGTGCTACCAATACGAGGATAAGTATATATAATCATTAATGCTCCTAGAAGCTATTTCATGCACTACAAAGTGATGATTACCCTGGTGACACTCTAATAGTCGTTCAACCATCATTTGGAGATTACTAAGTTTTTAAGAATAATGATAATTTTGAATTAAGTAAGATATAAAGATTTATATTCTAAATTTATTATCAATAATAAAAAAATAATATGGAATAATAAATTTAATAATATATAATAAAAATTTATTAAAAAATATAAATAATTTTAAATTAAAAAATATTAAGATTTATATATTAAATTTATTATTAATAATAAAAATAATTTAATAATATAAAATAATAAATTAAATAATATATAATAAAAATCTATAAGTGTATATATATGCATAAATACTAATACTTAGTAAATAAATAAATAATAAATTAATTAAAAATTTTATTTTTTTATTTAATTATTTTTTTATCTTTTTCTCTTTTTATCTAAATCTTATTTTCTTTTTTCTATTACCTTTTTTCTCTCTTTGTTCTTCCGTTCCATTATGTTACGATTCTAACAAAACACAAAATCACAAAAGATGCTTTCTCTCTTTCTCTTTCTCTATTTCTTTTATGTTCCACGGATTTCATTCCTTTTTGTTACGTCCTTTCTCTCTTTCTCTTTTTCCATTTCTCTTTCTTCTCTCTTACGTAATTTATGCACGGATCTCATTCCTTTATGTTACATCCTAAAAAAAATATATATAAAATCACGAAAGAAATAGAGCGGGAGGAGACATGGGTGAAATCGAAATCAAATAGCCTCGATTTGGCTTCGTCTTTACAGTGGAAAGGAGTGGCCACCTAAACCCCCACTGTCATAGGTATGTGTGTGTCTGTCTCATTCATTTAAATTTTGGATTCGGTCCAAATTTCTGGTCAATTTCACTAAAAGCTAGTCCATCTCAACCTAACTCACTTGTTGGTCAGCTGCCTCAGACATAGGCGAACTTCCTTTTTTTTTTTTTTTTTTCTTTTCTTTTATATATTAATGCACAATTTTTAAAAAATAATAATTTAGTAATTGTATAAATTTTTTGTAATAAATTTTTCAATATATCTTAATAAATTCCATCCATTAATTATGTAAAAAAAATAATCACGTAATATTATTCATAATTAATCTTAATTTAAAAATTAATATGAATAAAAATACCGTTCAAGGAAAAATAAAAATTTTTAAAAATTCTGTTCCCCTCTCTTTTTGGCTCTCCTCCCTCTCACCCTCCCAACTCTCATCCTCTTTTCCGGCCACCCGCGTGCTCTTCCCCGTGAAATATATTAAAAATCCAGAAGCATTATACCTTAAATAATAAAACTGCCAAAATTTTTGGGAGGCCTTTGAGGAGGATCAAAGGTTGGCATCTATGGAGTTCTCTATTCATGGGATGGGTTTCGGTTTGTAGCAAGACGGTGGAGCTCGCAGCAATGGCGTTCGGGAGGGAGGAAACACGGTGAGCACAGTGGCTGGA
>CM034058.1:5843293-5869883 GCA_019804595.1 Bruguiera parviflora
CAAGGTTATTATATAAAACAAATTTTTGATGAATAAGATATTGCATCTAATGCTTAAGTGTGCGAAATAACGCATAAAACTTCAAATTATAAGTGTTATAACAAAGTTTTACACCATTTAATTTCTCATTAAAGAAGGTAATAAGTCAACCTCCTTAGCTTAAAACTCCTCTAATACTATTACCTAATGTATCACAATGCACCTCAAAAACAAAATTAAAATTAGGCAATGCAAGAATCGATATCATGCTCAATTTTTCTTTGAAGTGTTCAAAACTTTCCTTAAATTTACTCATCCATTCAAAAACTACTTTCTTCATGCAAAAGTTAAGCAGGGTTATAAAAATGCTAAAATTCATAATAAGTTACCAATAAAAAGAAGAAAGACTATGGAAACTTTAAATTTTATACACATTTGTTAGAATCGATAATTCTTTAATCACTTTGATCTTGGCATCATCAATTGAAATTCCTTCTTCTGAAATATGAAATCCCAAGAATAGGATTTATGCCATAAAATATCATTTGTCAAGAGTCGTATACAAGTATTCTTGCCTTAACACTTGTAATACATTTCAAAGATACTGTAAGTGTTCATTAGTAAATTTGTTAAAAATCAAAATATTATCAAAATAAATCATAACAAACTTTTAAAGAAATAGCTTCAAAACCTAAGTCATGAACCTCATGAATGTGGATGATGCATTAGATAACCCAAATGGCATGACTAACCACTTAAATAGTTAATCTTCGGTTTTAAATGTGATATTCAATTCATCTATAGGCTTAATTTTGATTTAATGATATCTACTCTTTAAATCCAACTTTGAGAAGATAGCCGCACCAAAGAATTGATCCAAAGGTTTATTAAAATGAGGAATTGAAAACCAGTATTTGATGATTTTATTAATCACCTAACTATCAACATACATTCTCTAAGTGCCATTTTTCTTAGGCACCAAAAAGGCTAGAATGACACATAAACTCAAGCTCTCCCTTATAAAACCCTTATTTAAGAGTTCTATAACTTGCCATTACAATTTTTCATATTCTGTTAGACTCATTTGATAACGAGTTATATTAGGTAATAAAACTCCAAGCATTAAATCAATTTAATGTCAAATGTCTCTTATAGGAGAAAGACCTAATGATAAATCATCTAGAAAGACATCATTAAATTCTTCCACAAGAAGTTACACTTAATGAGACTTGGAAGTTACAAACACATTGGTTTTAATAAGAAAAATATTTATGATACTAACCCTTTTCATGGCACCCTTCACATCTTTCATGGTTAATAAAGTCAAAGATAAGAAATTCTCAACAAAAAAAGTCTTAAAAGGTTCCTTACAAAGTGTTAGAGTAATCTTTTTTTCACTATACTTAAAAGAATACATATTACAATAACCATCATGGATAGTCTTTTTATCAAGTTGTCACGGTTGACCAAGAATAATATGACTAACATCTACAGGTAAAACATCACATCATATTTTGTTAGAATAAATAAATCTAATAGAAAAATTGATAAGATATCATTTGGAAATAGTTACATTAATAACTTTCTTTAATCATGACATTTTGTAAGGTATCAAGTGCACCTTCAACTTCAATTTTAACTTACTTACTATTACTTTAGAAATCATATTTTCATAATAACCAAAGTCAATAATTAATTAACATACCTTCCCCAAAATGGTGCAAGCTAACCAAAAAATATTGGTGTGCAACCACCTATCTCCGATGTCATTTTTAAAAGGGAGGAAAATCTTTCTTACCATAAGAAGTTCACCAAAACCAACATATACAATTTGTTCATCTTTTGTTGCAACTTCATCATCTTTTGACTCTTCTTTGCATGGCTCCTCCTTATCGTCATAAAACTCATTATCCACTAGGAAAGTTTTAATGGCTAGTCAATTTTTATTGAATCAATAATTTCTAGTACGATGATCGATCTCCTTACAAGAATAATAACCAATACTAGTTGTACTTGGTTACTTTGAAAGATTAGGTTGAGTAAGGAGCTTACTATCAAGTTATATTGAAATTTTAGCAACTTCAATGGTGTTAGTGGTACTCTTCATTGCTTAGTCTGGCAAAGTAAAGGCTTGTGGCCTCCTACAGTAAGAATGCTCCACTTTGGGTGCCTATTAATATGCATCTCTCAAATCCCAAATGTCAAAGACTTTTAAAGTATCTTGGATATAAAGTTGACAACCGTTTAAATACTTGCTCTTAAGCACCTCTACTGGATCTTAAATATTGTTGCAAATCACCAATTTGTTGAACTTATTGGTGTATTGGTTTACTGATCACATACTTTACCTTAAATTTTGATACCTTTGGTTAAGCTCTCTCTTGTATCATTTAGGAAAGAAATACTTTCAAATTTTTCCCTCCATCTTTCACTATGAAATTAGAGTCTTACTAATAGATTGACAAATTTGTTTCTCTTGTCTCCACCAAACTATACCTAGTCTCGAAATCACATAGTAATGATACCAACATAATGATCACCTAAAACTTTTCTATTTTCAAAAACTATATTTACAAAGGTTAACCAATCAATAATTTAATTAGCAAAATTAGTACCTAAAATTATGAACTGTCTCTTTTGATTTCCTTTTCCCAATCCAGTTCATAAAATTCTTATGTACGAAAATAAGTATTCCTCCTTTAGGGAAAATACTGAAAACTTTCTAAAAAGGAATCGCCATTAGATTCTTCAATTTTAGAATAGGATAGAGGGTTGTTTGCTTCAACCCTTAGATGTTGAACTTCTTAGGTCAAGGCATTAATTTGGTCTAACATATGTTGCAAATTCTCAGCAAGTATGTGTACTTCGTTTAATGGAATGGCTTTACCACCTTGACATCTAGCTTATCTTAAAGGTGTTATCCTCTACTCTAAAGCTTTAATACCAAATGTTGTAGCTAAAGGCTCGGTAATTAAGTCAAAAATTAAAAAAAAAAATGGTTGGGAGAGTGACTTATAAAAATTTAAGAGGAAATTTCAATTTTACGTGTTGTCAAGAAATTGGTTGTATCTTTCAATCGATAAGTTAAAATAGAGTGATTCTAACTGCAAACCAATAAAGACTTATAAAGCTATAACTTTTATGTTTTGAGTTTTTATAGATAAATGCTACAAAGTTATCGATTTGAGGGAAAAAATGAATGAAATATAACTAGTTAAAACAAGAAAATAAGAAGGGACTTCAATGGTTGCTATTCTAGGCTTCCAATGAAGTTTGTAGGGTATTAGTACTTTTATATTGATGGCTATAACTCTTTAAGGATGTAGACTTTGAAAAAATCTAACTCTTTAATAATGGAGTGAAAACTCTTTTAGGTTTTCATAAGTATAAACTCTTTAAATTTCAAAAGAATGCTTAAGACAATTTTATTCATCCAATTAAGTATGTTTTCTGGATAACATTGATTGCCTTTTAAAACAAAATAGAAAATAATGAAAAAACTCAAATCAAGCTTAAGAACTAAGACTAAATAAAAATAAACTTTTTCCCATAACTTAAATTAAATTTAGAAACTAAGAGCTAATAAAGAAAAATTATCAAAATACAATAATTTTAAAGTACAAGAAATGACAAGGTTAATGATAAGAATTTTATTAGTCATGAAAAGAATCTTGTTAGTTATGAACTTGTAAAGAAGACTTATGAATTTGAATTTAAGCTGATCTTCTTAACTAAGTGAATGTTATAGAACTTGCTAATAAAAGCTTGTTGGTGAAAGACACGATGATGCAGGCTATATAAAAGTCATTGATATACACATATATAATAACACAAGTATCATTGTTAGTTTTTGTATAAATTCATTTATCAACATTAACAATAAAAAAAAACTATTAGAAATCAAAATATTATCAAACTTTTCATATCATTTTTTAGGTACTTATTTTAGCTTATAGAAAAATTTAATAAGCCTATAAACCTTTTTCTCTTGACTATGAACTACACAACTTCCATGTTTTAATATATTAATCTCTCCATCAAGTTTACTATATAAAAATGCAATTTAACATTTGTTTGGTGAACAAAGAAATTATAAACAAATATCAATGCAATCAACACTCTAATTAATGCACTTTAACAATAAGAGTAGAAATATCAAAATTATCGATATTTCTCTTTTAAGTATACCCTTTTGTTATAAGTCTAGTCTTATACTTGTACTTGTTAATAGATATATATATATATATATATATCGTTCACATATTGAAATCATTAAAGTATATTATCTCAAAATAAGTCAAAGAATCATTGTTTGTTACTACAGTGTAAAAGTCCTCCCCAAAAGTCTTTTACTCCTTAATTATGGTTTGGAACTTGTAATAGAGGACTCTGTCTCTTTAACTTAACTATAGGGATAGGTGATAGTATTAATTCCTTTTTCATAAGAAAGTTAAACTTAAAAAAATCTATATTCTTTATCTTAATGATAGTGTTAGTATGAATAATATCACTCTTAATAAGAAAAAAATGATAGGCGATACTTTAATCTACATAACCTATAAATATATAATATGAAGTCTTAAAACCTATTTTTCTCTTCTTTGATTTAGATAAGAGTACTTTAACAAAACACCCTCATACTTTCAAGTAACTTAGATTAGGAAAGTACTCTTTTTATAATTCATATAAAGTTTTATTAATTTTCTTATATGAAATCATATTTTGTAAATAACATGTAGAAAATATTACCACTTCTCGTAAGTTATTAAAAATCTTAAAACTAATTAGCATAACATTCGTCATTGCTTTTAAAGTCATGTTTTTCTTGTCTACAATCCTTTTTGACTTCAGTGAGTGAAGAGGTATGACTTTATAAAAGATTTCTTCTTTTTCATAAAAATCTAATAACAAATGAAAATTATAATCTCTTTTTATATTCAATCTAAATCTCTTAATCTTTTTATTTAATCAATTTTTTGCTTCCATTCTTATTTTTTATAAACATATTACATATTTCATCCTTATTTCTTAGAAAGAAAACTCTGGTATATTTATAATTGTCATTTATAAAAGTTATATGAAATCATTTATCACCTTAAGTAATAGTACTCTTTCAATTTTTCAAATCAAAATGAATTAACCTAAATAATTTAGTTTTTCATTACACTGATTTACAATTTTTCTTAGCTAATTTGACCTTCACACAAACCTCACATTTACTTATGTTACCACATAAATTTTCAATTAAACCAAACTATTTAAACTTTTAAATATAAGGATCACTCACATGTTTTAATCTAACATGTCATAAATTATAACAATCAACAATATAAAAAAAAGAAGTAAATGCATTTTCATTATTAATAATAACAAGTACATTTACAATAACTCTTTCTTATAAATACATTATTTTTTATCATGATAATTTTATTAGACTTAAAGGAAACTTTTACTTTAACATTTTGTAACAGGGATACAAAAACCAGATTAATACAAATCTCTAGAGAATAAAGCACATCATTTAAAGATAACACCTTTTCTAAAGTAAGTTTAATAAGGACTTTAGTTTTACCAAAACAAGTGTTGTTCTTGAATCTCCCAATAAGACATTTTTTTTTATCCTTTATCGGTGTGTAAAAGGTAAATGCACTTTTGTCCCTACAAATGTGCCTTTTAGCACCAAAATCTAATACTTACTTTTTTAAGTTGATGACAATGTTGACTTGAGAAATGACAACAAAAATAACATCCACTTTCACTAAAATGGCATTTAGTTTGATAGGTATGCCACTTCATCTCTTATACCTACATTAAAGGGCATAATGTCCTAATTTCCCACGAATATAACAAGCATCTTTCTTCTTGAATGTTGAATTATTAGTCTTAGGCTTATCAGGCCTTTGGGGCCTATAATCATATATTTTTATATTGTGATGATGATGATAATTGTGATGAGTTTTGTCTCCTTACTTTTATTCCACCATATTTGCTTTTAACACTATCTCTTGTGCCTCCACTTCTCTTAATTAGATTATGTTCTTGTTCTTAATCAAGATATGTATAATGGCATCCTCTAACAACACGTGTTTCCTCTTATATTTGAATTGCTACTTATAATCATTCCAAGAATATGGAAACCTTTTAATGAAACAACTTATTACTTACTCCTTTAGCGGCATGATGTTCTCATTCTTTAAGTCATTTAATAGTTTGTGATATTCAATAATCTTATCTTAGACACTAATTTCATTAAACATTTAAAAATATAGATGGTTAGCAATAATAAACTTTTGGGTACTAGTATCCTCCACTATATTTTTTTGTTCATTTTCTCTCATATTTCTTTGGTTTCTTTTGAAGAAAAATAGGTATAAAAAAGGTCATTAGATAATTAAAAATAGTGTGATGAAAATCTTTAGTAGCTTATTCCTAAACAGGAAACATTTTATTGTAATTCTCAGAACCCGACTTTGGTTTAAACTTATATAAAGTAATGACAAATTTCAATGCATTTAAAGCTAAAAAAACACATTATTGCTAGTGTTTAAAATAAAAACCAATAAAAATTTCAATCTTGAAGACATTTAGTATGAACTTAAAGTTAAATATAATTAAATGAGTTTGACAAGGAATATAAATATAATGATTAATAGTAAAAGTAGATTGACTAATATTTATATCTATGATAATAAAAATAAATATTATCCTTAAGATTGTTAGAGAAATAAAGAAAATATACATAATATGGATGTAAAATGAAATTAAAATAAATAGAAAAATTATAATATTTAAGGCATGCTTGAACAGACCTTTCCATTAATGTATACTTTAAATAATAAGGTAACAAAAATAACACTAATACAATTAATTTAACAATTTTGAGTAAGAAAAGGAAAAGAGAAAAAAAAAGGAATACTTTTTCACATATGTTTAAATGAAAAAAAAATTGCTTTTTTTATATTATTTCTAGTTTAATATCTTATAGAGATGAATATTAAAAATAAAAATAATAATTGGTGGTTATGGTGGTTGTATTGTTATAATGACTAATTTTTCGATAACTAAAGATGGCTAATCAAAAAATGGCTACTTTAACCAACACAATCTAAAAAATTTTGAAAAGTTTTAGACTTTAAACCTCCTATAACAAACATAAATTTCGATCCATTCATTTATGTGCAAGGTCATTCTTGGGTCCTTTTTATTTTATGAAGTATAAAATAAATGTTGTTTTATAAATAAATATAACAAGTTTTTTATATTTTTTATGTGTGATATAACTTTTTTAAAATATATTTATTTCTTAGTATAATTTTCTCTTTACAATCTCTTCATCTATTTATACTTTTTTCTTTATCTACTGTTTTTTTATTTCCATGTTTTATCCTTTTAAATTCTTTATATTTTCTCTCTTTACATCATTCTCCAAAAGATTTATCTCGATACTTTTTTTTCTCTATTCTCTCTATGAATATTCCCTCTTCACACTCTTCCGCCTCTCTCTTCTTTATCTTCACATTATTTTCCCTATATCTATTTTTTTTCCATTATGCTTTTCTTCACATCATCTATAATGTCTCACCAAATATTTTCTTTTTATTCTTTCTCTCATCTCTTTTCATACTTTATTCTCTCTCTAAAAATTTTGTAGTTCCTCTATAATTTATTTAATCTTTCTCTTACTATTATTCTTTCTCTTGTCACTACACTTTTTTTTCTCCAAATTTTCTCCTTTTATTACTTTCATGATGTAGCAATTCGCAAAAATAAGATTAATACATGATTAAGTCGTAAAAGAATGATATTTTGCCAATAAAAAAGCATTATTTTACTAGAAATGATAATAGATAAGTGATAAATTGATTTAGCCATTAGTTTTATAAGGCTAATTATACATTAAATGTGATAAAGTACATAATTGTCATGTTTTTAAATACTATTAAGATATGTAAATACTTTCAACCTAAGTTATTAAAATACTTAAGGGTTAAGATTTCTAGAAAACTCAGTGACTAAGTTTTCCTAGAGATTCCTTTAAGCTTCTAATGATATCTTTAGTCTATAAATTTTTGGACTACTCATTTTATGTTAATTCCCCACATTTTAAAAAAATTTGACTTAGAGTTTAGGTCAAAATCAACTAGTTAAAATTGGTAGGTGTTTTTAGTATTAAAGGTCCTTAAAATCCCTCATTCCTTTAATGGATTAATCACCTAAGTATTATCATCGATCTTCTTTAATATTTGTGGACCATACTTTATAGACTATAAGTTATTGTAGGAACCTATCAGAGATTACTCCTTGCAAAGAAACATCATCAACATATCACCCTTTTGAAATATTATGCTCTTTTGATATTTGTCTTTAATTTTCTTATGCTTTCCATTAGCAATCTTAAACATTCATTTTCACTTTAATCAGAATAAATTTCACATGTTTTGCAATAGTCTCAATTGTAAAGCTAAGTTTGAGAATCCTTAATTTTTTATTTTTAATCTTACTTTATGTCACCAGTATATTAAATTTCAAATTTTAAATTTTAAATTACTTTGTTAAGTGAGAAAATATTTTTCACTTTCAATTTCTTACAAAGTTTTATGTGTGTGTGCGTGTGCGTGTGAGCGCAAATGCAGAGACTTTGCTAATATATGTAAAAGTAACATTGTTTTATTATAGTTAAATTAAGTTGCATTAGATTATAATTTTATCACTATTTGGTTGTGTATTTCAATTTACGCTATAATGAGTAAAAGTACTTTTAAATTGAAATACAATTTAAATGTTATTTGATTATATCTTTTAAAATTGAGTTTTCTCACTTCACTCTTTAAAAACCTAAATTTTGAAAAAGTAACAATAAGATATTTTTAAAAATCACAAAAAATTTAGTTATATAAAAATAATAATTATATTTTTAAAAATAAGATAAATTTTTTCAGTATATCTTTTATAGTTACAATATTTTTATTATTATTATTAAACAATATGTAATTTTGAGTAACAATTTTTTTACTCTAAGCATTTTTTTCAATAGTACTTTTATTTATAATATTTTATCTCATAACATTATCGAGTAAAATTTTTATAATTTTCTATTTTAATATTTATAAAAATTGATATGTTAAGAAATTTATCGGTTATACATATATTTTATATTAAAATATTAAATTAATAGTTCCACTAATGACTCAATGATTGAATCAATGACTCAATGATCTATCATTCTAACTGAGTTAGTAATTGAATTTGATGTGCTATACTATTAAAATCCAATCTGCACGTCTAAAGTAGGCCAACACATTGCAATTCCTTTTTAAATTTTTTGTATTATCTATGGTTTGTTTGCAAGGCATGATCAATGTTTTGACCATTTCACTCCATAATTGGTCAAGGGAACAAAGTAACTACGACCTACTATTTTCTAATTCGATCTGGTGCACTTTTATGCATCATAAGTTAATGGGTGCAACGCTTTGACATATATATCTATTTGGTATTTGTTACAGTTGGAAGCTAGGCCTCATAGGAATTAAGGGACCATAAAAAAATTAATCAGTCAATTTCTGCTTGCGTAATACGTGTATTTATGTCACATGGCGTTGCCACAATGGTGCCTTGTGGTTGCGGATGTGAAAAGATAAAAGAAAAAAAAAAAAGAAAAAAGCAAGAATCTAAAGAATCAAATGGTAATGGGCCTGCATTAATATGCGCCCGGCGTAGTGAATTTCGAGATGATCCTTTGGGAAGATTTTGAGAGATAACGACCCATTTAATGAAACCATTTTCAAGATTAAAATCAAGGCATCGAATTTGAGTTTTAATTGAAGTTATTATTATTATTATTTTTTTTTTTAAAAAAGGGAGCCTCCTCGTTCATGTATAGGCCTCGAGAATCAAAATCCAAGAATCTCAAGTTACGCACAAAGACAGGACTAGCTCGTGTTTACCTGTCCGCAAGAAATTATTTGCAATGAAAAGGGCATGAAATTGATGGCCACCAAGAAGTAGACTCTCAAATGGTCGCAGTCTTAAGCAATGAGCTATTCTCCTTCGCGGTTGGGGGTTACCCTCTGCATTGATTGATTTGTTGGCTTCTTGGTCCACCGAGTAATGTAGTGACGTGACGCATTGAATTTGAGTCCACAAATCATGGCTACATAGGGAAGAGAATTTCCTGCTGCTACTTGTCTATGGGTCGAGGGCACCAACTCCTCTCTTTGATCGCCATGACAATGCATGCAACTGGGAAAGCTCCCACGATAGACTTTGCCCCCCCCACACGCAAAAACCAAACTCTGCCCCATCTCCATCACGTCAATCCACATGCCACGATTGATGTGTTTTCTCTTTCTGTAACTTTTGTGTCTACCAATTTAACCTTTTTCTTCCTTGCGGCATTCGTTAAACACCATAGCATTGTCCAAGATCACGAGAAAGCGAATTCGTAATTGTTCTCCGTGAAAAGAGATGGACAAGCGGGAGGCCAAGATTCCCAATTCTTGATTCCAATATCATGTGCGTATCTTTTTATATCCATCTAAATGTAAATTTAAGTTTAATAGTTCAATCAATTGATTTTTGTGCGCAAACTTTTTTTTTTTTTTGTCAATGTCTATTTGTCTCTTATTTCATGAGTTGTTTCCTATGTCATCATTAATTGTCCATTTCCCATTATTTTCTACCTTTTTTTTTTTTCATCAAACGTAAATTGGAGTAGATAACCCCTAGTCCTACTCTAAAAATAAAAAATAAAACCCTTACTCCATAGCTTTTTAAACCCAGTCTGACCCTTGACCTAGACCAAGGGCCCGGAGACTTGGCCATGGGTTCAATCGCTGTTCAATAATTGAATTGGCCGTTTAATATTTAATAATTTTACTTTTACAAGAAATCAGTTAACTTAAAACGAAGCTTAATCAAACCCAAATTATTTCAATAGAGTAACATTTTATGGTCTAACAAATGGAAAATAAGTTCAGAAGTTGAAGGAACTTGTCATTTCAAAGCAAAAGTCATATCCCACTTTTTTTTTTTTTTTGGGTGCAAGTGACGTGGGATTATTGTTTGAGGATCATTACATAAATGGAGGATAAAAAAAATACAAATAGAAATAAAATTTTTTTAGAAATTCCGACTCATTATTTTTAAGAAAAAAAATCATAGCTAATTAATTATTAAATATTTATTGGCTCAAACATTTAAATGGCTCAAACACTATGCTTTAACCACAGTTAAATTGAACAGAATAAAAGTTGAATATATTTTTAGGTTTGAAAATAACTCAGAAGGCTCATTTTGCCACGAGTTCCCATTCACTCCAATTTATAATGATTCAACAGTGCCTTCCTTCGTTACTGGTAAGTAAGTAGTTATTATTATTATTATTATTATTATTTTCTATTTCACTTTGTTTATTAATTAAGACTGCAACTGGCAGCAGCTTTCCGTACATTATGACTGACTGTAGGCAAATGTATCAATATGCCACGTGTAGATCCAGTATTTGCTGAGATTGGATTTTGATTGGATTTCGGCGGGACCCGGGTGTATCTTGATAGAAAAAAATGTTGAGTAAAATTATATAAAATACATAAATAAAATAAAATAATTTAAATAGTTGACATGAACAATGTATAATTAGTCGCTGAGGATTTACAACGTAGGCACGTCGTTGGAGGGTGCTCGGTCAATTATAGTAATGAAAACTTGTACGATATTATTAAAAATTACAATTTTTTTTTTTTCTGAAAATATAATATAATATAAAAAGAAGTACGACGTATCTTAATGTAACCAAGAGAAGTCATGGTTAGAAAGCTGATAGAGGACGTGGAGGCTCGGCGGCCAAAACATTTCCGACAAAGGTGAGTTGGATATTTCTGAGCCACTCGTTAATTTGTGTGGAAGGGGGATGTCCCTGGCGACACTGAACCCATCCGATCATGTTGAATTTCGGAGTTTTGTCTCTTCTAATATTAATTGAAATGCTTAGCCTTATTCTTAGCTAAAACTTAGATGGAATTGTCCACTTTCTCCTCTACTCTTGCACCCCCCCCCACCCATGCCCCCATATGTTGGGGATAAATATAAAAAAGAAAAGAAAAATTTTCGAGCTTTTTCTCTCTCTTTTTTTTAATGATTAGTGATGTATTTTATAATTGATATGTATCATATCAAGACTATGTTTATATAGTTATGTGAGATGAAGCTTATAAAAATATATATATATATATATTTATTTATTTATTTTTATGAATTTTTATAATTAAATTTTATTTTTTAAAATATTTTTAATTTAAGTTATATATCTTTTAAATTCATTTCAAATAGATTTTTTAAATAAAAAGTAGTTCAAATAATTAGAAATTATATATTAATTAAATAAAAATTATTAATAATTTAATTATTTTTACTAAAAAAATTGATTTAAACAAATTTGTGAAAATTGTGAAAAAAAATTTAATTGTAAAAATTTATACAAATTTAAGACCAATTTTTTTTTTATACATCTCCAAAATTTTAAAAAAAAAAAAAGTTATTAGTTTAACACCTATGACTAAGAGCAACGTTTGGTAAAATAAATAAAATAAAAAGAAACTATATCCTTGGGTCTTGCTCGGCTAGTTTGCAACTTTTTGGATACTTCTCATTCATTGATCTTCTCAAATATGTTTTATGCACACCTTAAATTAATTTCGTAGTCGTCAAGTGCCATCCATTCACACTGAAACTCTTTTCCAATGATAGTATAAATAACTAGGAAGAAAAAAAAAATGTAATTACAATTAATGTTAATGGAAACAACAAATGAAGGGTCAAGAGAGGACTTGGAGAAACAGAGGTATGTAGAGAAAAGGTTAAAAGACTTTTAACACGGAGGCCTCTATTGACATTAGTCTTGGGACTTTTCTTGGATAGAATTTTCGATATAAATCGATTTCACAGCGTAGCTAACATAGAATTTTGTACGCTGTAAAAATTAAAAATCCTCTTTGATTAGCTGTGTAATGGAGGGACAATCATTATCTTTAATCAAAGTAGTTAGTGATTAATTTTGGCCACTCGTTATGTCTTAAATATTATTAAATTCTATTTGAATTATATTTAACTTGATAAAAATTGGGACAAATATTACTCTTAAATTCTTTAATGATTATGTTTTTTTTTTTTATAATATGATAGCAAGTCACTTATATAATGCCAATTTTAATTATTTTCGAATAATTATCACATAAACTAAAAACATATTAAACTGAAAGCCAAAATTGCTCTCACATTCTCTTATCTTGCATTTCTATCACAAATATTATTGTCAATTAGATACGACTTTCAATTGTTGATCTACAATAACTAATTAAACTAAATCGACTTTTCTTTTTAATCTTATTCAAAAAATTTGTAGCTTATATATTACTTATATTTAATAGCTAATCGATAATATACATGAATGTGACATACAAAATTCCTAGCAAACAAGCTAATGACTTTTCTAACATGATCAACTCCATACGCATATTTAAAGTGGGATTTTTTTTTTTAATATGTTAACCATAATTCTATTCCATCATCAATCCATTAGCTGTTGTTTATGTCAAAACTCTCAAAAAAAAAAATTTAATTTTTAGATATTGCTCAATAAAAGACAGATAAGTTACTTCATATCTTCAACGGGAAACATTGTGTTCAGTGTCATTACGCATATCTAGAGAGACACCCCCTAAACTTCAATCACAGTCGAAGTTTACAAAATCGATATTACATTTGTGGTATTCGAATTTTCAACTTTCTAGGAGTATTTCGGATCATCTACGGCTAAACCAACATGTTAAACTCAGCGAAATTTTGAACTACATATAATATCTACGAACAAATGAAGGTTACTGTTGCATTCATGTGGCCAATGCGACTACCGTTATACCCTCATTCTTCTAACAAAGACCATTCTTAATTAGATAATCAGTAGGATCTTTTCTTTCATTTCATGTTGACATGGTGTTTTCCCTTTCTTTTTTTTTTTTTTAAATTATGTTGATATGATCGTTTAATCAGTTTTTATGTCAATATTGCGTAAATTTCGTGCAACGATAGTTGACAAACGTCCAAAGTAAAATAAAAATGAAGTCAAATAACTAAGATCAACTGTTTGACCGAAATATATTTAAGTTTAATAATAATCAAATTAAAGAATGAGAATATTTTAGTAATCAAATTAGAGAGTGAGAAGTTAATTTAATGAATTTATTTTTCATCCAAAATAGGTCAAATTGTCATGTAACATGTGAAAGCCCAAGCTTTGAGTTGAGATAGTTCAAAAAGCTAATAGAAGCCGACAAAGATATGTTTTCATGTAGGGATAGTTTGGTCTATGCAGCAACAAAATGTAGTGTAACCATCATTTTCCTGTAAAGAAAACTTCAATTACTGTAGATAAGAGGATAAAGAAGCAGTACAGTCTAAAAGACAGTCTCTGTATTAAAAAGATGTCTATATTATGAACCGGTGAAGAAACTCCTGTTCCAGGATCTCTGGTCTCTTCTCATCATCTATTCTTCTCCTAAAGCCCAAAGCAGCTAGGCATGGCAAGCCCTGTTAGGAGCAACAACAGGCTCTCTGTTGCCACGGAGAGGACTGGCCAATGGTATGGTTTTTACAAATTTTCATGAAAGTCCCACATCTCAAATGGTCAAAGTTTCACGAACCCTTTAAAGTTTTGTTGCTAATTGTGATTGTCTTATCTTCAAATCTCTAATTATCAGGGTGTTCTCTCAAGAGATTCCGCCAGATGTTGTAGTTGAAGTTGGTGAAGCCCATTTCGCCCTTCACAAGGTAGATATTGCTTTGTGCTTCCATGATCAAAAACTGGATCAAACTAAATTAAATTGGTTTAATTGGACTGAATTGAAACGCTCGTACACAGTTCTTGCTAGTGGCAAAGAGCAACTACATAAGAAAGCTCATAATGGAATCAAAAGAACCGGACCTGGAGATAATCGAGCTGTCGGACATACCAGGAGGCCCAAAAATGTTGGAGAAGGCCGCAAAGTTCTGCTACGGTGTCAACTTCGAGATCACAGTCCACAACGTGGCGGGGCTTCGCTGTGCGGCCGAGTATCTCCAGATGACTGATGCCTACTGCCCCGACAACCTGGTCGGTCGCACCGAGGATTTCCTCTCTCAAGTCGCTCTTTCGAGCCTCTCTGGCGCCATCGCTGTCTTGAAGTCATGCGAGCTTCTCCTTCCCTTCGCTGAAGACCTCAAAATTGTCCAAAGATCCGTTGATGTCATTAGCCTCAAGGTCCATCTATATATATATATATATACTTACACTATAGACTATATAGAGATTGATTGGCTTGTGTACCACACAAACTTAATGTTTATATACTGTAAGGGGATGACAATGTTGTGTATTTTTTTTATTTAATTAGGCATGTAAAGAGGCAAACTTTCCAAGCCGATTGCCACAAAACTGGTGGACAGAGGAGCTCTCGATCCTGGACATAGCTTTTCTGGGCAAGATCCTTTCTGTCATGAAGCAACTAGGCGCTGAAGTGCCAACACTGGCAAGGGCTCTAACAACATACACAGAGAGAAATCTGCGGGAGCTGGTGAGAGACCACTCTGCCAACGGCACCAAGTCATCGCATGATCTTTATGCTCTCAATGGTGACGACGACGACGACGACAATGTCAGAACCCGTCAGCGCCAGCTTTTGCAATCCATAGTCGCTCTGTTGCCATCGGAGAGAGCTGCTTTCCCAATTTACTTCCTCTGCTGCCTCCTCCGATCTGCCATTTTCCTCAAGGCCGCTGCCTCCTGCAAAAAAGAGCTCGAGAAACGAATCTCCGTCATTCTAGATCACGTCACCGTGGATGATCTTCTCGTGCTGTCTCTTACTTATGATGGAGAGGGGCTATTCGATCTTGAAAGCGTGAGAAGGATTGTATCGGAGTTCGTGGAGAAGGAGAAAAGCGTGGCCGTCTTCAACGCCAGTGATTTCAGAGAGACCTGCTCCACTGCGATTCAGAGAGTCGCCAAAACGGTGGACGCTTATCTCAGCGAGATCGCAATCCACAGAGATCTCAGCGTCTCCAAGTTCAACGGCATCGCCGTCCTAATCCCCAAAGCTGCCAGAAAGGTCCACGATGACCTCTATCGTGCCATTGACGTTTATCTCAAGGTAATTAATCAATAACCAGCTCGAGTTACAGTTAGTTTGGAAGGTTGCCAAATAACCTCAAGTCATGTTTCGTTTTTCTTTATGTGCACTAGTTTCAATTAGCCAATTAAGTTATTAAATTTTAATATTCTATTAAGTAATTATTTTAAATATTATATCTAACTAAAAATTAAAGTTTATAAATAAAAAAATTTATAAATATTATAAATTTAAATCATATTAAATCTTTTTTTATTCTTGTATAATTTCAACATATTATTTTAAAATTTAATATGTAATTTAACCTCATTTCTTACGGAATATATATATATATATATATATATATATATATTATTTTTTTTTTTTAAGAGTTGAATGATTTTTTAATATACTATGAAAGTTCCGTATGGTTTCTTGACAAATAAATCATTCACGTCCGTATAACTCTTGGGTTCCGCCCTCAGCTCGACTTTTTAGCTTGAATTGTTTCTTTTAGTACAAACAGCTTATGAATTAACCACATAGCTTTCGGCGATTTGTCTATTGTGTTTAAACTTGATATGTATTGCTAGCACTGCTATAGTACTATATATTGGTTGCTGTTATCAATCGATTGCAGGCTCATTCAAACCTTGATGAGATTGAGAAGGAGAAGGTGTGCAGTGCGATGGACCCACTGAAGCTGTCCTACGAAGCCCGACTCCATGCTTCACAGAACAAAAGGTTGCCCGTACAGGTAGTACTGCACGCACTATACTATGATAAGCTGAAGATAAGAAGCGGGACGGACGATCCGGATGCTACAACTGCAAGGAGTCGGTTGCAGGCAGACGTGTCGCTGGTGAGAGAGAACGAGACGTTGCGCGAAGAGCTCCTGAAGATGAAGCTCTACGTCTCGGACTTGCAGAAGGGTAATAACCAATCAGGAGGTACTTCTGGAAACAAAGGTAGCGGGGGGTCGAAGAAGCACACCTTCTTTTCATCCATGTCCAAGACGTTGGGCAAGCTGAATCCTTTCAGACATGGGTCTAGCGATACTTCTCGTATTGATGATGGTGCTGCTGGTGGGGAAGTTAACAAGCCCCGGAGGAGAAGGTTCTCAATCTCCTAAAAACATATTAATGTTTAAGAGTTTTTCATTTGCTGATTAACTTTCTTGTTATCAAATCCAGTGATATTCTGTGCGCGCGAGTTCATTTCGTTTGTATATGTATATTGACTCCGATGATCTCTCTTCATCATTTTCTACACTCCAAGTGATTGATACACTGTCTTTTGTGATGTAGTGATGTTCCCTTTGCCACTCAATTTGATAATTTCGTGTGGATACGATGAACCCGATTAGTGGTTAGCCAGATTGCACTAATGTTATCACAAAAAATTATAATTGGTGGAAAGCTTCCATAAGCGTAGATCTTTGAGGTCATTTTCAATCCATAAAGTTTCTATAACAGCAAATGGAACTGCTTGTTATTTAGATTATGCAGAGCCGAGGGAAACACTCTCATACCTTGAAAATATGATTTTTCTCTTGTTAAATGGTTACACTTACTTATTATTTTTGTTAGTATAACAAACTTATTACTTTTAATTATACGTGTTTCTTGTATTTCAATCAAATTTTATGAAATTTTTTTTTATATATAATATTATATTAATTTAATTTACTTTTTAACACGGGTTGTTCTACCTCGTTACACACACCCCTTTCAAAATTTGAGCTGAGACCTTCAACACGGATGGATGTCGAAGGTTTCAAATTATTTGAATGTTCTCCTGGGAGCTGTTATTTACATTTTCATTATAATGCACAGAAGTTGTGAAATACAAATGCACCTCTCAAACCGTATAAAGATTCTGTCACAAAACATGGGAAAAGCTCAATGCTTCATGTTCTTGCTCTGTTGAAAAATAAGAAGAAAAAGAAATGGAATTGATACGTAAGACTTCCATGATTTTTCTTTTGCTATCTTCCAAAAACAATCGCCGAAGTTACTTGCAAAATTAAAGGGCTTCGCAAGGTATTTTGCTTCTGCCATCAACAATTACATGCAATTGAGATCCCGACACATATTTCTGTTACATGCAATTTTGTTATTGCCGCATTTAATTGAGCTTATAGGAGCAATGGCTAGATACGTAGTTTAGAGGTATGGGTTGAAGTCTGAAGAACGCTAGCTTTGGTGGTTCAATGCAACATGATGTGCATTGTAGCTTCGAGGGTTACTCATCATTTAGCCTGTTTCTGGCCAAGCACAATTTGCATTTTATGAAACTTATCACCTTGCTCTTTTAAAGGCATTTCAATAGTTTTTTTTTTTTTTTTAGTTTTAAATTTTAATTTTTGAGAAGAAACGCTAAGATTTATGAGAATAAAACATTAACTCACATTTAGTTCAAATATTGGACAACCAAATATAGAGAAATCAATGTTATGAAAACCAAATTAATCACCGGACTCTAAAAATTAATAAATTTAAATTGTAATTGGTTTAATTGATTTAATTAGAATTAGAATTAGTTAAATTAAATTTAAATAATAATATTTATTTATTTATTAACAATTAAAAATAGTAATTGAATATGATATATTTTTCATTGAAACTTATTTTTAATGGTTAAATTTAAAAATTATTAACAAAAAGAATTTATACAGGAACTTGATTATATCTTATATTTTAATTTTAATAATTAAAATGCAAGTTTAGCTAAAATTTTTGAATTAATTGTATATTTGAATAGAATTTAGAATTCATTAATGAGTTAAATGATATTTATGGTCTAAATTATAATTAATTGTGCAATTAAAATATTAAATAAATGTCAGACAAAGAAGATTAAAAATACTGTAATTTTAGCTAAGTGTTTTGGAGAAAAAAAATAATAATAAAGAAAAAACAACCACCAACACTTAGGTTTTGTTCGTGTTTTTTATTCCACTGACCATTTTCAGGATGGGCCTGAAGCAAATATACCCTTGCTTAGCTTTTGTCTACTTGAATGAGGATTTGGCAGAAGGGCAACCATACGGCATTTGTGAGGCCCATAATGACTTTTGGGCATTCATTACATTTGAAAACAATATTGCATGTTCGAATCCTATTTCCTTTCTTCTTATATATGTATGTATAGGCTATGTGACACTTTATTCAGATTAAAAAATATAAAAAAGAAAAACGATATTGCAGGCGACCAGATTTTTGAACTAGACCAGAAGTGCTGTTTCATTAGGAAACTACTAATTTTGCTCGGTTTGTATACCATCAATTAATCATTTTAATTATTCACAAATGAGCTTCTTGTTGTGGTACAAACAAGGCTGCTTCGTTTGCCCACCTTTAATTTTGGAAACAATTCAACCAGCTTATTTAAGGAAGTTGGCTATGTTAGAATATTATAACGAGTTGCTTACTAATCATCCCACTCTCGTGTCATTAAGAAAAAGGGAAACTTTGTTCTTATAAACAAGTGTACCACTCTAATAGGTTAACTTTTGAGAAAAAAATAATGACCCCGTAACATAGTGGTATCAGAGTTTATTCCTCCCACCGTAAGATCTTAACTTGGTTTAGAATACCGAGAACTTTCGATTTCACTGGCTCGGTACATGACATAATTATTAATGAATTATAATAATAAAATTTATGTAAAAAAAAATACTTTATAAAGATAATTATTTAGAATTATAAGATATTTTTTTCTTTAATAGTATATTTCATCTACAAAACAGAATAAGAATAATGCAAGACATTATTGTAATATAAAAGAGACCATGAGTATTGCCCTACATAACACAAACGAGTGTACCACGCACAAGCAATAAATACGTGCACTTTATAATAATGTTTACATAATACAATCATTATTCTAGTATATCGAAAATTGCGTGATATTATACCACATATTACATATGAGTATAAAGCACACATAAGAAATGGAGATGTGCACATCATACGGGGTATTGTTCTAATGTAGCGAAAATTATGAACAGCATACCGCATATTATACATCAGTATGCCACACAAATAAGTAAAAGGGATGTGAATTTTAAACTATTTGCATAATACGTGACAGTGTTTTAATATGCTACAAATTATAAGTACTATACCACAAATTGCAATGGGATACGCTACCCCACTTAAAATAATATCGATGCACAATGTAGAATGTATATAGAATGCGTGATATTATTTTAATATAACAAAAATTATAGGTATCATACTGCTAACCACACATAATTATTCAATTAGTAATGAAAGTTTACACCTTAGAATGTGTTCATAAGTATCTAAAAAATTTTAAGAGTAAATTCTTTCAAATTATAGAACCATAAGTTATTATCATCTTTTAAATTATTTATAAATTTTTATTAAAAATATGTTAAATTATAAATTATATAATAAAAATAATTCTTCTTATTTTTATAATTTCATATTTTTATCTAAAGTTAAAATTTAAAATATTAAAAATAAAAATTTAAATTTTTAATTATTTAGATATTTACAAGGAATACCCTTCAAAATTATTTTTATAGGTAAGCTTGCAAAAAGATTTTATTGCATTATATCAAATCATCAATTATACTAAATGCGACAGAGAATGTTAATGCAAAGGGTTGAATTGAAAAGCACTATCCACGAAATATTCTCGAGGCACTTCAGGACAAAATGAGTTTATTAGGGACAACATATAGTGGTTGTTGTGTTTGACGGTCGCCTTGTACTTTTCATTTTAGTTTTTTTCTCTTTGTTTTACGTACGGTATGCTCCAAGACAAATTCGGTTACATTTTTCTCTTTATTCTGTTTTTAGGTATTTTCTAATCTATGTTGCGACAATATATAAATAACTTTGTGGTTAAGTGCATGAACTTGTGCTTAATTTGGTTACGATTGAACGAGAAAGCTGCTGTTATTGATGTGGGTGGGTGTCAAATTGTGTTTATTTGTTTGTGCTTTGCCAGCCACAATAAGCTTTTGAATTTGCGTTTGAACTTGATCTGTTCACTGCCTGTTTATTGCAGAGTGACACTTTTGGTGTCATTCTCTGCCCCATATATATATATATATATATATATGTATATATATATTATTGAGTTTTTTGATCAGATGAGGAATGAATGAGGCAATTGGTAATACTTACATGACTGCACTATTAAACAGGAAAAAGAAAATATATTCTAAATTTAGGTAGAGAAAATAATTTTAATGTCTTTATAAAACCTTTCACTCTCTCTCTCTATCCCTCTCTCTCTCCATCTTCCCAAGAACAGGAAAAAAATAATTAATGTAATACAAATTATATAGCTGTCTACTTAGTGACAATAAACCTAGACAAGTAAACGTTTAGACTTAAGAACCAAAATTACAATTCAATGAGTTTTTTAATTGAAAAACAAGGAATACAGCAAAATTGGGGAAAGAACAAAATAAACAAAAATGAAAGTAGTAAATTGTATTAAAATTAATCCAGTCAGCCAGCATTCTCATAAAATTTATATTAATTAAATCTTTTTAATATAGTTTTAAATTAGAATTAAATAATTTCTATTATATAAAATTTTAATATCTATATTATTCTGTATATTTTTTAATTAATTGTGTGTTATATTTTAAAATCAATAAATTAAATATCGTTCTGGTATATAATTTGTCAATAACATTGTCTCAGCTATTGCACTCTATGGATGCCTTTCAGCCATCGAGTGAGTATGACAACAATAAATAAATATAGAACGCAGAGGCCGTTAAAGAGCAAAGATAATTAGTTCTTTTTCTTTTCTTTTTCTTTCTTTTTTTTTTTTTTGGGGACCACAACGGTTTAGGGTCCTCAAGACCATAACAACAACAATAAATATAGAGCGCCCTAAAACAGCTAGATTAGGGGACTTCGTGCCCTTAGAACCAATTAACACCGACACTGGCCACATTAATTTTGTAGGACTCTTTGGGGGCTGCCCTATTTTAAGGAGGAGGGTCCTACCCATGTGGCTTTTCAGCTTACTTTTTATGAAGACAGTGATCATCATCGTGGCCAAGTGGGCTCAAGCTCAACAAGGGCAATTGATTTACTCATCTTGTTCAACTGAGAAATCCTTGCTTCTTTTTTTTTAATTTTTTTTCTTTTTGTCAGAAAAATCCTTTCTTTTTCCTTATGCAAATTTGAATTCGTCATAATGATATTCTCGCTCCATCAAAGCATATTATTATTTGGACTGTTCTCAGCTTTCTACTTCATCATTAACTACATTAAAAAGAAAAAAGAAAAAAAAGAAAGAAAGAGAGAGAAAAGAATTGTAACTTTGAGGGACAAAAGGGAGATTAAGAAATTTTTCTATAACCCGAGCGAGTAAGAGTTTCTGTGGCTGGATTATGTTACGACTCATCTAGATCACAACTTCATTGAAAAATATGGGACAGATAAAAATAATTCAAAAAATGACTGAATTGATTATAATTATATATATATATATATATATATATAAAGGGTCAAATCCTTTTTATAAATTTAAGCTGTAATATTAAGAATAGGGTTAAGGGTCTTTGGTGGGGTTTGGTGGGTAGGTTGGGTCGTGTCTTAAAACAATGGTGCGGAGTGGTTGGATCAAGAATGAGAATCTCAAAATTTACAGCCTGACTGCCTGTCAGTAATTGCAAGGAATATAAGTCGTGGTGCCTTATGGGTCCTTTTTATATAGCTCATCGTCTCTGGTTATCTTTCATTTAATGAAAACCTCATAGCTGGTCTTCGATGGACAATGCAAGTCATAGCGTGAACCGAATTAGGGGTTTTCTGTTTTTGCTAAATTTGCGGATCGCATTAGCTGGCTGGTGTGATTGCTTCCCTTTGTGTACCAGCACACGCATTGAATTTTTCCATTGTGTGGTTGGGTTAATATTTTAGTTCGTTTGTTTGTATGAAATTATTTTTTTATAAAATATTTTTATAATTATTTTGATATTTTTAAACATATAAAAAAATGTCATTGACAAAAGATTTTAATTCAATGAACTTAAAAACATTATCAAGAAGGTCAATATACAAAGACCAAGTAAAGAGAGAGAAGAAAGAAGGGAAATCATTATTAAAAAAAAAAAAAACGAGAGGGAGAGAAAAATGATAATGAAAGAAGAAAAAGAGAAAAGGCGAGTGCCGAAAAACGAAAGAAAAATACGAGAAAAAAATTAAAAAAGAACGAAAAGGAGTGCGAGAGAAACGCCAAAAAAAGAGAAAAAAAAAATTTAAAAAAATAATAAAAATAAAGAATTAACGTCGCATTAAGCTGCACATAATAAAAATCAAGTCTTTCTATACATGTCCTATGCATAAGAAAAAAAAAAATAATTGATTTTAGTGTTACGACCAAATAATAAAAAAAAAATCCTTTTACCCACAATTTCTTCTTTTAAAAAAATATCTACAAAAGTTATTTTCCTACACATAAACAAATATCCACCATTTCGATCTTTAGCGAGATTGATTATTTTGTTGGTTGTACCATGAAAAACTTATCTGGCAAAAAACACAGCAATATATTCTATATATATAAATATAACTCATAAGTATATATGTCATAATTTAATTATTTTTGTTATGCAATTACAAGTCTTGTACTTAAGACATGACCCTGAACTGGTTCAATTTCAAATTCAATTTCGAATCGTTGGTTCCAGTTTAATGAGAGAGAAGATCTTAATTGAACTGCATATAAGTAATTTGGTTCTAATTAAGATCTAATTACCCGTTTTAACTATGACATATATACATATATATATTATAATAATTATTATATTATTTTATATTATAATTAATATTTTATTAAAAATTTTAAAATTTTATTCTTCAAATAAAATAATATAATATTTAAAAAACTATAATTTAAACTAATCATTATAATTTATAAAATTAAAGATATTTTAAAAGTATCTATTAAAAAATATTATATATATTAAGAATATCTAATAAGTGTACTGAGAATATTTAACATACAAATTAGAAGTATTTAATATGTGTATTAAATTTTTTTTATCGGATATATTTTGGAGTGTCTAATAAATATACAAAAAAAACATCGAATGAAAATTATATCTAATACATGTGTCCGATATAAACACATATTATTTTTAAAATATTTGTATTCTATAGCCGCTTGTCCTAAAAGTTGTACCCTTAGTTGTAATATTGTACAAATCTTCAACTGTAATTTTTACAAATAGTCTCTTCTTCCTGCAACGCTAGTAGTCTCTTTCAATCGTTGAGACACGTTGGTTTCTCAACAGAATCATATTAAAATAGATTTCATCGAAGATATCAAACTTAGTTATGACTAAAAGCAATTGTTGAATAGCTATCGATCTTAGTATTCGAGTGACTTTCGAATTTGAAGAAAAAGTCCTTCAACTTTCTTAAGTTTACCACCTGATTCTCTAACTTGGTTATTGGAATTGAATTTTTGTTGAGAAACTAGGTGAAAAAGTAAAGTAGAATATTTATATTTAGTTTTTCTTTTGAGTTTATATATATATATATATTAAAATAAACATTTAAGTATGAAGTTAAGCCATATATTTTAATGTGTGGATAAGAAATATTAACTATAGAGACAATTTCAAGAAATTACACTAAAATAAATTAATTACTTTGCCTTCACAATTATGATTAGAAGAATTAAATTATTGTCATTCTTATTTTCTTGCATCACAACTATAATGTTAACACACGTCGTTACAATTGAATGCATTAGATAAGTATCCAATCGAGGGTAAGTCACATAATTACAAATTTTTTTAAAAGTACACAAATTTTCCTACGAGCAAGAAAAATAATTTCATAGAACTCGAAAAAGGTATTTATAAAGTTGCACGAAACAAATAAACAGTCATTTCATGTGTACTATTAGCGTCGATGAAAAGGAAGTGATTTAGGAGAGACAGAGAATGTATGCCTCAGAATTTGCGTCTGTGTCTTTGCCTTTAATTAACGAGATTGGATGGGTAGAATCCAAGCGTTCTGAAACGTACGGGACTCGCTGTTAAGTTTTAATGCCGTGCTTGTACTTTTGCCTCTATACGACTGGCCCCCTTCCGATGTACTCTTCACGAAACGCATTCGAAAAATCTCAGATTTGTTAACAATTTTGTTTCTCACCAAAAGGTGCAGGAATTTCCACTGCACCTTCCTGAGTCGCCAGGGTCGGAAAGTCCTCCTGATAACAGAGAGGTTGGCATATTGAACTCCATCTGAGCTGGGTCAACGTCGGGAAAATAAAATTTTTGAACATAGAATTATAAGTAAACAATTAGAATTCCCTTTCAAAATCAATTTTATAATTAATTAAAAGTTGAGAATAATTGAAAGTGATTGAGAACTTGAGAGAGAGAGAGAGAGAGAGAGAGAGAGAGAGAGCTAAAATGGTGTGAGAAATGGGAATAGGAGTTTGGATATTTATAGGAAAAAAATTGGATCACAAAAATAAAAAAGTTTCCATTGTAAACAACAATTTTTATTTAATTTTTCTTATAAAAAAATTTATTATTCGAGAACCCAATATAATCTCCTTTTTATTAAAGAGATAAATAATATTAAGAAATTTAAATTTAAATTAATATACAAAATTATGTTAAATTATTATTAAATTAATATTTTAAATAATAATAATAATAATGTACTCTTTCCTTTCCAATTGCCCTTTCCCTCTATCTATTAAAGAGTGGATACATAGTGTTAATTAGATAGGAATGATGGGTAGGAACTTAAAATCCATTTTTATTGTTCAAGAAGGAAAAGAAAATTTAATTCCTTTTCTTTTATTATCATTATTAATTTTTTGGGCTTTTCAAGTCAAGCAAGACTGGGAAAAGAGAAGTGGTGCAGGAAAGTCTAGGAAGAAAGAGTCGGGGTGCTAACCCCACTCCGGGATTGGTTATTCAAGTCAAAAAAAAAAATTTTTTTTTTTTTTTTGGTGCGAATTTTTATTGAAGGTGGCTTTAATTAGAATGATTGCACGAGAAGACCTGGGGACAAGGAATCGACAGGAAGCTAACAAAGTAATTAATTCAAGTTTAAGGTAAGAGTTAGGCCATTGATGTGAAGTCAAAGGCCACATCATTTCAACTTTTTTTTTTTTTTCTCAACTTAAAGCATCGTCGTGACTTTTCTTTTTTTTTTTTCTTTTTTAAAGATTTAATTTATTTTAATTTATAACTGAAGATGCGACCCTTTAACTACCCAGAACCGTAGAATGCAAAACATTTGAACGTGGGAGACAATTGTAAAGAATTCCGTAACCAAATATCAGGTTTGCGCTAGTTAAGAATTAACAAGAAAATTAAAAACTTCATAATGCCATTAACAACAAATTATAAATAACTAGGGAAACATCAGGTGAAAAACACCCGCACGGGGTAGAAAATGTGGAGGAAGAAAAACACAAAAGGCTGCCAAATACACTTA
>CM034058.1:5869983-6175945 GCA_019804595.1 Bruguiera parviflora
TATATATATATATATATATATATATATATATATATTAAATTTAATTTGAGTTTAACCGGTGTGAAACTAAGTATTGATTTAAATTCAAGTTACTAATGTCATCCTAAAAAAAAAATCTACATCGACGCCCCCTTTTTTTTCTCCTTTTCTTGTTGGGTGCAGGAATGAGTAAGTTATACAAATGTTGTGAAGACACAAAAAAAAAAAAAAGAATGTAGATAAAAATATAAATATATAATTATAATTATGAGTTATAATTAATATTTTTATATAATAATTATAATTAAATAATAAAAACTATATTTAATGATATGCTTATTTTTTCGTGTCTAAATAGAATTCCTAAAATTAAAACCTAAACCTGCAGGGGCAAAATTGTAAATAAGACAACTAGTAAAAGAGGGGGGCACATCTTGAGCTGAATAACAACCAGTATTATTAATGAAAATTCGTATTTTGACTTTCATATATTTATAAATATCATGTTATATAAAATAATAAAATAAATTTATATGATATAAAATTATAAATAAACTATATTATAAAATAAATAAATACAATAAATGGCATTATCTATATTATTTATGTGTTATCTTTAAATGAAGTACTCCCTCAGGCCTTGAGCAACACATCCACAATTATACACACCGTTGGGCTAAAAGAACAGCGGTGTTGCTTTGCTCTCACTCTCACATTGCACAACTTTATCACACGCCTCCTCCCACCTTCACAGTCTGCCAACACTCTCTCTCTTGTACTCTTCATTTGTTTGCCTTGATTTCAAGTATAATTGCATCTCGCTCTCTCTGACTGAATGCCCTTTTGGTCTTAGTCTTAGGAGGAAAAAGGAAAAAAAAAACAGCTCAAAGTCTTGCGAAGACAACCTCAGAAGTCGTGAATTCCAATGTTCATCCAGTCCAGACACACATTGGTGTAAAGATTCCTCATTTCGACTTATTAGAGCTTCAATGCTGGATCTGATGCAGCTCCCCTTTTAACAGACACTCGCATTTCTCAGCTTTTGTTGCGTAGGGGCTCCTGAGGAGGTGCTCTAACAAATGGGTTCAGTTCATCAGAGCCATTCTTGACCAACAGAGTCCTGCATGCTTCCAGGTTTGCAACTTTGCCTTCAATGCTTTTATTTATTCATTTATTTTTCTCTATTAAGCTACCCATGTATTAAAGCTTTTAGTTTGTGAACAGTTTGACATTTTTTTTTTTTCAGAATTTATTTCACGGCTTTCGTTAAGCTTTCTAGATCTGTCTCATTTCAGTATATGTCATGTTTGTGTAATTTCAATTCAAAATTCGAAGACTAAACAGTTGTGAGGAAAAGTGCCTTTTGTTTTTTTTTTTTTATTTTGTTTATTTTGTCCCCTTCTTTTTCGACCGATGTCAAGAGAGTTTCATGGTCTTTAATGGGGTTTAGATCTCAAGATGCTTTTTTGGCTCCCACATATGCTTCTCTCTTTTAGTAGCATGAGTAAAACACTCGTGGCTGTTTAACAGCTCGGGCAATATCATTGACTTGAACTGCCCTTTTATTCCTTCGTAAAATTTAACTAATCGCCAATAATAGGATACTTATGTCTTCTTTTCTATCTTGCCTGAGTTTCTTAATTGGTTTTATTTTATAGGAGTTGAATTGATCAAAGTAGCTCTTAATTCCGACTAATTCAGAACCTTATCATAACTCTTCTTGTTTACTATAAGAGGCTACAGTCTGACAAAGTCTTGGGATTCTTCTTTTCTGTGTTGGAAGTCATTACATTGTAAACTTTAAAGTTATAATTCGCTTTATTGATGCTCTGTAATAAGCAATGGCATGTGTTGCCTTCCCTTTTCATCTTTTTGTTTCTTTAGTGGTATCCCTTTCAGGATTGGTTTTGAATCCAAATCTCTTTGGCCAGCATAAATGTGGGTGAGCCTTTCATACAGGGAGCTTTATGATATGATAGAGAAAAAGCGTTGTTCTTTAGCTACCTTTATTTGCTCCATCATACATTGCCACTCTTGCATTTGGGCAATGGTTACTTTTTATAATCCTTCGCCAACATTTCTTTAGATTTTGGATGTGAACATGGAGGAAAAAAGGAGGAACAAATAAGCTTGACTTTCCATAAAGAAAAGTTTAGGGGATGATAAATTTGGAAGCTTCCTAATGAAAAATGTTTGAATTTCTTACTGTCTGTTTAAGTGCTGCTACTTTGTTGTTACTTCATAGAGAAAAATGTTGTAGTGATTACAGATTCCTTCACAGGAAAGTATGGTTGTGCAACTATTTTAGAGTTACACCAATGCTAGGTATTTGTGCACTTATTTAGACTTTAGAGTTCCACCAATGCTTGGTGCTTTGGCAAATGGAAAAACTATCTACTTCTAGCTGCACATGAAGTTCTTGCTTTTTATCTAAAAAGAATAAAGGCAGCTTAAATGCTCTTATGTTCTTTATCTTTCTAGTATATTTTGTTTTCTTGCCGTTGTGAATTTGGTGTCACCAGATCATAAACTGGCCACAGAAGCGGGTTGAAAGTTCTGCCTTGGAATTATAATTCTAAGGCATTTGTTTTTGCAGCTTTACCCTTGGCAATAGCAATGCAGGATCTACATGAGATAAACAGATATACAGAAAAGTTGAGAGACCCTCTGTGTGAGAAGATTGTAAATTGTCACTGCTATAGGCAGTTTTCCTCACTTCAAATTGAGAAGGGAGAACAGTGCTTGGTGGTAGCTAATGCTCCGTTATAGCTCATAATACCCCAACAATTAAGAACTTGGATTTCTATCCCTGAGATGGGTTTTGGGTTCTAATCCAAGAGAGGGGATATGGGATTTATGAGAATGTAGCTATTCTTATTGTTTAGTTCATGGCCCATTAGGCCTCTTAATAGACCAAAAAGAGAAGAAAAAAAAAAGGAAGTGCATTTGCGTGTTTTCTTTTTATGTAAGGTTTCACCACTGTATAGCCATTCACTATAGGTTTTGTAACGTTCTTTTTTTTTTTTTTTTTTTTTTTCTAGTTCTGTGTTGGATCAGGTAATAGCAAGGCGTGAAGGAGCTCTATTTTACTCAGCTTGAATCAGCTATCCATGAAGTTCTTCCTGCCTTCTGTTTTTCATCTCTTATTTATCCTTGTCACCCTTCTTCCTCTAGCTACTGCTAACCTGAATTCGGATAAGCAAGCCCTTCTTGACTTTGCTGCTGCTGTACCGCATCAGCGACACCTCAACTGGAACTCTTCTTATTTGGTCTGCAAATCCTGGGTGGGTGTCACTTGTAATTCAGATGACACTAGAGTGGTTGAACTCCGACTTCCAGGGGTTGGATTTGTGGGGCAGATCCCAGCCAACACACTCAGTAAACTTGATGCCCTTAGAGTTCTCAGCCTTCGATCGAACCTGTTCAGTGGCAATCTTCCTTCTGGTATCACCTCTCTTCCATCACTTCAAAGCCTGTACCTCCAACACAATAACCTTTCTGGTGGGATTCCTGCACGCTTTTCCCTGCAACTCACTGTATTGGATCTCTCATTCAATTCTTTCAAAGAAAACATTCCACAGACAATAACAAATCTAACACAGCTAACTGGACTGAGCCTCCAGAATAACAACCTTTCTGGCCCCATACCGGATCTCAAGCATACAAAAATTAAACACTTAAATTTAAGCTACAATCAACTTAAAGGCTCTATTCCATCATCCCTTCAAAAGTTTCCCAACTCTTCATTCTTCGGAAACTTGCTCTTGTGTGGACCTCCTCTTAATCCTTGCTCTCCCACCCTTCCTCCACCTTCTCCATCACCTGCTTACACTCCCCCACCAGGAATACCCCATAGGAAAAAAAGGAACTTAAAGCTGTCACTGGGGGTTATAATTGCAATTGCTGTAGGGGGTTCTGCAATACTATTTCTTATTGCTTTAATTATCTTATGCTGCTGTATTAAGAGAAAGGATAATGGAGGGAGTAGTGTTCTGAAAGGAAAGGCTGTCAGTGGTACAAGAGGTGAGAAACCCAAGGAGGAGTTTGGCAGTGGGGTACAGGAACCTGAGAAAAACAAACTTGTTTTTTTTGAAGGTTCCTCGTATAATTTTGATCTAGAGGATTTATTACGGGCTTCAGCTGAAGTGCTAGGAAAAGGGAGTTATGGCACAGCATATAAGGCTGTACTGGAGGAATCAACCACTGTGGTGGTGAAAAGGTTGAGGGAAGTAGTTGTGGGGAAGAGGGACTTTGAACAGCAGATGGAGATCGTGGGAAGAGTTGGGCAGCACCATAATGTTGTGCCACTTCGCGCATATTACTACTCAAAGGATGAGAAGCTCTTGGTATATGACTATATTGCGGGAGGCAGTTTATCTACACTTTTGCACGGTATTCTTTAAACCCTGATCTTGTCACTTGATAGTTTCATTACCAACTGTTGAAGGAGCTATAACATTATTGTGATTAGAAATATTGATAGAACTATGACTCACCTTTTGACATGTTGATGCTGTGATGCAGCTCATGTAACTCGCTTGACATATTTTCTATCCTGCTGCTAAGATTATTTAATGTTATCTGGGATGTGGCAGTTGATTAACTTGGATAATCTTCTGCAAATTTTAAATTACAGCAAAGAGACATAAAACCAAGGAGTTTTGCCCCATACTCCTTTAAACTAGAATCAACAAAATATATATGCTAGTGTAGTTTACCATATGTTAAGCAACATCCTTGGGATGGGTAGCCTGCACAGTTATTTTTGTTGTCGGGAAAATGGTAAGACTATTTCCGTTCTTTGTTGACAGCATGGTAAATGTTCTTTCTAAGATAAATTTACTTTGATCTATTAATTGTGAGCTTATATTCACATTGGATTCTATACCAGGAATCCGGGGGCCTGGTAGAACTGCGGTAGATTGGGATTCAAGAGTAAAGATTGCCCTTGGCACTGCACGGGGAATTGCTCACCTCCATTCAGTTGGTGGTCCAAAATTTGCTCACGGAAATATAAAGTCCTCAAATGTCCTCATCAGCCAAGATCATGATGGATGCATTATTGATTTTGGTCTGACCCCACTGATGAATGTCCCTGTAACTCCTTCTAGAAGTGTAGGCTATCGTGCTCCAGAGGTGATTGAAAGCCGTAAGCACACTCATAAATCAGACGTCTACAGCTTTGGTGTACTCCTCCTGGAGATGCTGACTGGCAAAGCTCCGCTCAAGTCACCAGGGCGTGATGACATGGTTGATCTGCCTAGATGGGTCCAGTCAGTTGTGAGGGAGGAATGGACAGCTGAGGTCTTCGATGTTGAGCTGATGAGGTACCAGAATATTGAAGATGAAATGGTGCAGATGCTACAAATTGGAATGGCTTGTGTAGCACAGGTGCCAGAAATGCGGCCCAGCATGGATGTAGTTGTTCGAATGATAGAAGAAGTAAGGCAATCTGACTCAGAGAACCGGCCATCGTTGGAAGAGAATAATAAATCCAAGGACTCAAATGTGCAGACACCTTAATTACGAGCTCTTTTAACATCAATAACAAAGACTGGATGCTATGTTGGGTTTTGCCAAGAATTACTGAAACCTTGCATGACTGTTATGGCTTTGTGGGGCTCTCAGAGTGTGAATGTTTCCAGGATTATTTGACTTGAGTATTCTTTTGTCATGTACTTAATTCCTTAAATCCTTTTTAACTTTCTCCAATTAGGTAGGCTCCCCTTGATTTGTTTCAACAGTCAAATCTTCAATAGCACGAATGGATTAATTTTCCTTCCTTACTTGTGCCTCTTTATTCCAAGCTGCGTTTGAGGAAACAGGTAATGAAAGCACAATTGCTAATGTTGTTTCTTTCTTTTGTTTCGCACTCAATCTCATGATGGAAGCTTGGTTTTGACAAGACTTCTTTAATACATTGGAGCGACGTGTATGCCATGGCTGCAACAACTACTCTACACTTCCCTCCTATTTGCTTGTAAAGGGGATGGCATGCTATTTGCAGAAACACCCTCTTTTCTCTCCGTTTTCCTACAGGGAGTGTATAGTCCTTCTTGCCATGAGTGACTGAGGATTAGCGGTAACTTTGTAATTTTTCCTTGTAGTGACGTTCTGTTATGCAAGAATTACTGTTGCATACTATATTGTAGATTGTAGCCATCGGAGTTCGTTGCTTTGTTTTTTTGGGCGAAAATGGGTGTTCCTGGCTTTGTGGGGTTCAACATTTGTTTTTTTAATCATAAAAATAAAAAAATATATATATATAAGTAGTATCTCATAGTCTCATCTAGAAGATTACACATTATTAAAGAAATAAATTCATTTAATTTAATTAAATATTTTAACTAAATATTCGAATTAAAACCTTTGGCCAAATTAAACATTGAATCATAATGATGCCGTCCCATGCGGGCATATTAGTCAAATAAACTGATATGTGAGAGGCCGTGTTATAGGACTCGTTCTTTATTCGTACCTCTAGTCAAATGGGGTAGCAAGTGACTGTCTTTGTTCAAGTAAGGCAGTATATTAAAGTTTAATATATGATATATTGCAATGCGTTGTCCAACAACTTCGAAGCATTTTATTTTCATTTTCCCCATTTACTCCTTAAGTTTCCTTCAGAAAGAAGACGATACTCTAGATTTTTTTTTTTTTTTGGTTAAAATTCTGTAAATTCTTATTAAAATTATGTAAATCTTTATATAATATTATTTAATTTTAACATATTATATATTTTTAAATATAACTTAGTAAATATATTAATTATAATACTATTTAATTTTCATATATTATGTAGGGTGTAAATTTATTGTACAAATATATTTCAATTATATTAAAAATATGTATAAATCTCTCTCTTAATATAATTTGATTAATATTTTATTAATTTTTTATACTTTTTTTCTATTTTATACATTTTTTTCTTATATAAATAGATATAATCTTTTACAATTGAACACATATATAAATTATTCTTTTATTCTTACTCTCTTGTAAGTTTTGTCATAATTTTATTTTTATTTTATTATTGATCTTTGGTCTTTCAAATTTATATTTATTACTATCATTGATTTCTTTTTACCATTCAATTCAACTATTGTTAGACTAGTTCTTAACTAAGTTAAATCAATTCTTAAAACTTATTTTGGTACATATTATATCTAACTCTATATATTTTTTATTACTATTTAACATCATATTTGTTGCTAATATAAAGAAATATAAAATTTTTATACTTATAAGTACTATTTTAAATAAGATAATTTATATTCTTTGGTCCCAAGAGTATAGCTTTCTTACGAGGCACAAACTTTAGCATTATGTTATTAGTGAAATTTCAAAACCAATTTTAACCAAAGGAGAATCACTTGAAAAATTAGTTGGACAAATTGATAAATGGTAAAGTATTAATCATGGGATTCTTACATGATTTTTCAATACATGCATTCTAATTATTAAACTTTAATTTGGTTGACTTGGAATAACAAAGGAGGTATGAGATTTATTAGTTTCACAATACTTTACCTATAATCTTGCACGTCGATATTAATTACTCAGTGATCTTTATTATTTGAAATAACAACTAGGTCAATCCATTAATACATTTTTTTCTCAAATGCATCTTATATAAGATCAATTGGTACTTTCGAAACTTGCATGAGATTTTGCAATGTCTTATAGTTCTTAATGATAATTATGAACTTATGTAAGACTTTTTACTTCATTATAATTCATTATCATTAAAAAGTGAGGTTGTTGAATTACTTTCTAAGGAAACTTGTTTAGCCATAATAAAGGCTCATTACCTTCTAACATTTATTACTACTATCTTATTAACCTATTTTCCTCCTATGTAGTACAAGATGAATTGTCAATATTGTCACAAGTTATCATATCTTAAAATATCTTAAATTATAGGCCAAACAACAATTTGACCCTAGCAAACAATAATCTAGATTATTTGGTTTCAATTAACAAATTAATTTCCAAGATAAGTTTCACAAAGTTACTATTATCACTGATGACATTAAGGGTCCATCCATTGACCTTGAGGCTCTTTTAAACCAAATTGTCTTTGACAAATCTAGTACTTCCTTTTTAATCTTGTTAGTTGTTTCAAGAAACTTTAAATCTTAGTTCTTTAATTTTAGATGATGTAATCATATAATCTCTAAACATACTTTTTCAATTGAAACATATGACTCTTTATGCATTAGTTATTCATACTGTTGATAATGCATATTAGTCATATTAGTTATATTTCTACTTTTAACTTAACCATATTTAATACCTTTTTAATTCTTAATCTTACCTTAAATGGGTTAATTATATGATTTTAGTCTTAACTTATACTTCTCTTTAACTGATTGTCATGTATAAGATTTATAGATAAGCCAGATAATTAAGACCAACTATAAAGTTGGATGTTTGTTTAAACTTGTCTACTTAAAACTTCTTAATTGATCATTTACTCATTATACTATGCTAGTTTCATCTACACTTTCGCATTCTTGTCATGACTAAATTTCTCACTTTAAATTGAATCCGTTAATTTCTAATTTTTTTTTTAGGTTTTGTTAAAAATATTGAAATTGATTGTATTCTATGTCAATTTACCAAATATCATACTTTACTTTATAATAAAAGTGATCTTATTTTCTCTATATCTTTTCTATTGACTATATAAATAAATCATGATACTTTGCAATATCTATGAATGATTACTTACATTATATATAACTTTATTTTATGAAGAATCATTTTGAGTTATTTGATATTTATTCTCATTTTGGTGTTATGATCAAAACTCAATTTTCTTAAATAATAAAATTATTTTGTACTAATAATACTATGGAATACAAAGATTTAAAATTTTTGGAGTTTCTTTCCTAGACTAGAATTATCCTTTAACACTTATATACTAATACTTCACAATAAAATGGATAGAATAAACAAAAATATTATTATATTCTAAATATAATTTAAACTCTTTTTATTTATGTCTCTTATCTTGAGCATTTTTTAGGAGAAACTACTTTTATTATTATATACACCATCAGTCATATTTTATCCCATGTCATCAAAAATATATCTTCTTTGGAATTATTTTATGGTATATCACTTATATATCAGTCTCTTTGAGTTTTTGTTTATGCTTACTTTGTTCTTTTATAACCTCATTAATAAGCTATGTTAGACCCACATGTGTATTTGTATTGTTTTCTTGGTTATAAAATTGCAAACAAAGGTTATCAAAGTTGAGATCCTATATTTAAACATCTTTAAGTTTCTTAATATGTCATTTTTTGGGAATATAAGATGTTTTCTTCCTTTTCCTCCTTTTAGTTAAACATTTCTTCACAATCTTTCTACATTTATCCTTCTATTGAATTAATATTAAATACTATGAATTCTAAAGTTTTATTATAATTTCCTTCCATAAATGTTTTTCCTTTTACTTTGGATAAAGTTTAATAGGAGCACCATTGGTCAAGTGTAAAGTATCTTCCTCATTTATAGATCTAGTGTCTCTTCTCAAGTCTTTCCTGAAGCTTTCACTTGTGCATCATTCTTTTTGAATAAGTAAATTACCCTTTCATTTTCAAGATTTTATTGTTTGCTCAACTATTACTTCCTTATATGAATCTTGAACTTATCAAGAAGCTAATACCGATCCTTTATAATAGTAAGTAATGGTAAAAGAATTATAAGGCTTATCAAAAACTCACATTTAAGATTTGGTTAAGTTACCTTTTAGTAAATATATCATTAGGTATAAGTGAGTCTATAAGATTAAAATAAAATTAGATAGATCTATTAAGTAGCATAAAACTTGTTTTACTTAAAAGTATAGGATTGACTATAAGAAGATCTTCGCTCTTGTGGCTAAGATCACTTTAGTTAGGAGTTTACTAGCAATTGTTATAATTTGACATTAAAAGTTATTTCAGATAGATGTTAAGAATGCATTTCTAAATAATGATCTCACCAAAGAAGTTTACACACACCTTCCACTTGAATATGACTATTTACCCAATAGAACCTATTACCTCTATCGAGCATTTTATAGTCTTAAATAGGCATTTGGGTATAATTTGTCAAATTCAATACCATTGTGCACTAGTTTGGTTTTTCTTCAAGTCTTTATGATATTGTTTTATTTATTTGCAAATATACTAAAAGAATTATTTTACTTTTACTTTATATCGATAAGATAATTATCACAGAAGATGATTTATAAGGTATTAATAAACTTAAGAAGTATCAGTTAATAGTTTAAGATGAAAAATTTTAGCTTACTCAATTAATTTGAAGAATAGTAATTTCTTTTGATACTATTAGATATTATTTATCTCAAGTCAAATATGCATTAAATTTACTCACTTAAGTAAGGATTAATAATAATAATTTTTTTTTACTCCTTCTAATTACATTATCAAATTTTTTCCCACTAATGGCATACCATTGAAGTATTCTACTTTTTATTGACAACTAGTTAAAAGTATAGTGTGTCTCACTGTTACTCAACCAAACATTGCTTATACTGTATAAATGGTTAATCAGTTCATGACAGCACCTTAGTCTACTCATTTTTATTATTGTTCTTTGTATTCTTTACTATGTTAAGGGGACTATATTTCATGAACATCATTTTTGTACTCAATCATCACCTAAGTTATAGGCTTGTTTAGATGTTCTTTGTATTCTCTACTATGTTAAGGGGAATATATTTCATGAACATCATTTTTGTACTCAATCATTACTTAAGTTATAGGCTTATTTAGATGTTTTTTGTATTCTTTACTATGTTAAGGGGAATATATTTCATGAACATCATTTTTGTACTCAATCATTACTTAAGTTATAGGCTTATTTAGATGTTCTTTGTATTCTTTACTATGTTAAAGGGACTATATTTCATGAACAACATTTTTGTACTCAATCATTACTTAAGTTATAAGTTTGTTTAGATGTTCTTTGTATTCTACAATAAGATATTGTTTGTTTTTAGGAACTTCACTCATTTCTTAGCATAACAAATAACAAATAGCTACTACTTAATCTAATACTAATATTAAATATCAAGTTTTGGCAAATACTACATCTGAATGTTATGACTTCAACAGCTCCTACAAAGTATTAGTATTAAACACTCCTCGTTACACTTATTTATTATGATAACTATAATGTCATTCTAATTGCTCATAATAATGTCTTTCATGAGTGAACCAAGTACATTGAGAATAATTGTCATTTTGTTCATCAGCACATTGTACGGAATATTATTTGTTTGGTTTCTGTTACTTCTACTTATACTCATCTACCAAAATTCTCTGATTTGATTTCTAAATTCAAGTTAAGTACATTGTCATCTTAAGTTTAAGGAAAAATGTTAAAATTTTGTAAATTTCTATTAGAATCACATAAATTTTAGTATAATATTATTTGATTTTGTTATACTATTTTTCATAAAATCTATGTTTAATGTATATATATATATATATATATATATATTTCAATCATATCAAAGATATGCATATATATGATTTGATGCCTATATATCAATTATATCAAAAAATATATAAATCTCTCTTTATATGATTTAGTGAATATTTAATTAATTATTTATGATATTCTTTCCCTAATTTACACATTTCTTCTTATATAAATAAATACAATCTTTCACAATTCAACACACAAAAATTATTCTCTCATTCTTCCTCAATCGTAACTTTTGTTATAACTTTATTTTTACATGCTTGAAAATGTTGCAGTCTAATTCAAGCTTCCTTTCGCTATATCTCCGGGGCCGAGCTGACAAAAGGTTCAAATGAGTTATTATTAAGATTTAAGGCCTAGTTTGCAAGGTGCATGTGAGGATCTTCATCGTTTTCCACTTGTGCAGTGGCATAATCGAAAAAAAGAAAAAAAGTGGCAACACCAAAAGGAAAAAAAAAAAAAAGACAAGAAAAAAAAGATATGGATTCGATTTCGCTTTTTGTAACATTTGTCATCTTCTTCGATGAAATGTTTGGCAGCATGCTGGTATTTCTTTCAATCATTGTGACGCAAATATCAGGAGACGTGTTTTTCAGGGATTCTAGTACTACTAAATAACTTTCTTTTTTGTTTTTTTGGGGGGGTTTTTGGCACAACCATGAAGAAGTAAATAATTTTTCTAAATGGATATCTCAGTATAGCAATCATCAACTTGAACTCGTATTAGAGGATCTAAATTTGAATCCGACGAGGGGCTTTCACAATAGAGGACGTGTAGTAAGGTCTAGTTGGATCAAGTCAATGTAAAGATATAGTCATCAAGTTTGGCCTAAATCTTGCATAAGAACACATAATTAAAGGTTAGAGGTAAATTTTGGCATTAATAAACTGAAAATCGAGTTAGTAAAAATATCAAAGCTTTTAGAGAGATAATCATTACTTTGTGCAAGTGTTGATATGATCTATTTATATGTTATTAGTTTAGTTTAAGTTTATTAGAAGTGTTAAGAGATGATCATTATTTTATGTGAGTGTTGATTTGATCGATTTATATGTTATTAAATTAGTTTAAGCGAGTAAAGTTCAACAGTAATATGACAAATATGAGCATCTTCGTAGATGGGTCAAGTCTCTTGCCTAATTCAATAAATCCAAAAAATGGGTCTTTAAAGCACCTCAAATGGTGTTAGGCTCATGCTCAAGCAATTCAATGCAAGCTTTGTCATGAATTTGTGTTGACAAAAACAAAAAAAAAAATATATATATATTAAAATAAAATGTATTGAATACTATATGCATCTAATTATTTAAAGCATAAATTCGATCACCTTAACCACGCATCCATTTGTTTAGAGGATGCATCTAATTGTTTAGAATATTTTGAGTAGACACACAAATTTTTTTTTTTTTTTTTGGGAAATACATAAAATTAATGTCAAGTCTGTGAATTTGAAAAATCTAATACGCCGCGGACCAAAAAATAAAAGTGATAATTGGGCATTGCTTGACGCCCACTCTCTAACATAAACTCATTCTAATTATTAAAAGATTAATAATTAACAAAAATAGTCATATTATCAACTCCACTAAGTAACATTCTCACAGTTTTATTCAATAAAATAAATATTGGATTTTCTTTCGATTTCACCCGAATTTCTTACCTTAAGGTTTCCATTCCCACGCTCGACACGTAACATTTGAGGGCAAGCAGATGCATTGTTCTAGTGTAGATAATGATGGGTCCACCGTGACCCTAGAAGGCAAAGAGAATTCTTCAGTGGAGCATGCGGCACTCACGGTGTTTGACGAGAACCCAGAGATTAAAAGAAAAGAATTGTAAAAATTAAAAGTATCGATTTCTCAAGAGAATCAACTTCCAATGATTTTTCTTTTTTTTTTTTTTAGGGTATCGATTTTTAATAAACTCGACAACTTTGATTGAAGTTGGTTACTTGAATAAAAAGTTATAAGACATTATATATTTCTAAACTGAAAGATCTAATTGAATAATTAAGAAAAATCCACCCTTAGTAGGATTTTGTCCGTTAAGGAAAATTTATTCCTAATAGGATGCTCTAAATCATTCATGTTAATATAGAAATAATAAAAATCAAATATTAAATAATATAATCGACAATAATCTCATAAAATTAGGATTGTATCATTCCATTTCCATTTAATACAGTCTTCTCATTAAGATCGACTAGCAACAGACATTGAAAATCGCTTCGCTAAAAGGACCAGTCTCACTAGACGCAACGGCTTTCTCTTTAGCAATTTTGTATACCCGTTCCACAAAAACTCCATTTTTAACTTAGAAAAATTCAAACTAACATTTTTCAAAATTTGCAATTAACCAATGCGAAGAACAATTTTACAGTCCTTCAAGTGTAGTAGAAATAGATCAACATGAATTGGTTGACCCTCTTCTGCACTTACTTTGATATATCAAGTTTCTATTATCTGCGACCATTACATAAAATTTGTCACATTGCTCTGCTAGAAAAGCGAGTCCCTTGGCAATTTATTTTTTTTTTTATCTATGAAATTGTTGATAACGCCTAAATCAACCAACACATTGGTTGGTTGTTATTTAAGGGACCCATCAATTTTCATAGCATGTAGGTTAGAATATCCAACTAAGTGTATCGGATTGCTTGCTGGTCATCTCACTCTCATATCGTTAACGAAAAAGGAGAATTTGGGTTTTATAAGTAGGTATATTGTACACTCTAACAGATTATCTTTTGGGGAGAACGTAATGGCTCTGTAATAGAGTAGTATCAGAGCTTATCCCTCTCGACGTGGAACCTTGATTTGATATAAAATGTCGAGAACTCTCAATTTCACCAGCTCAGTGTGTGTCTAAGAACATCAGCGAAAACGCTAATAAATTCGGTATAAGAGAATATAACAAGTTGCTCGGTCGTCATCCCGCTCTTATATCGTCAAGAAAAAAGGAAAATCTGAGCAGATGTGCTGCACATCTCAATAAATTATTTTTAAAGAAAAAATAATCACCCCGTGACATAAGACATGAAATGTAGATATAACATGCTGGTCTTTTAATACCCATTTTCTCCTCTTTTATACGAGTAAAAGAGATGAAAGCTACCATAGTTTATGGTTGGCGACATTTGACTACGTGCCAGATGTCCAGAATGAGCTCTTCCATGAATGCTCCCTCCAACTATCTTTTTGACCGATCTTTAGCTCAAATGTCCAGAGTCATTTGAAATAACCCTTGAACTCCATAACTATTAACGTGAGATGGATTTCAGCAAACTTTCTATCAAATAAGACATTTAGTTAAATTAGTTCAAGTCAAAACTCCAATATAAGTTTTGAATCAATCATATCATTGAATGAGACCACCCTTTGATTGAATGGAGATGATTTCTACCTTATGGTCCTCTATTGTATGATAAAAATAAAAATAATTTTTAGTTCAAGAAATCCAAAATGCAGAGTCACTTTATTTTATTGCATCTGAATCGGATAAATAATGAGAAAACATGACGTATCGATGGGTAAGGGGCATAAAACTAAACATGTGAGTTTTTATTTTATTTTATTTTATTTTATTGTAGTGATAGGGTCATACGATATAAGCAAAATCTTTTATATATACCAAATTATTAGAATTTGGAAAATAAAAAGAATTAAGAAAAACAAAAACATCTAGATCTTTAAAAAATAATAATAATAATAATAACAACTCTTAATAATTTTTTTGAAAGGATCCGTTTCTAATAATCTTTTTAAGTGGATTAATGTTAAATAAGTTAAATAACTCTCACTCATATTTAAATTACTTGAATAAAAAATCACAAGATATTTCATATATATAGGCTCAAAGAGTTTAACTGCATAACTAAGAAAAATTTACTCTTAATAAAACTTCAACAATTAACCCTAATAATACAAACAAAATAAAAGTTAAATATTAAATCAAAAAATTGATAATAATTTCGTAAAATTAGGATTCGTATCATTGTCCCCCACCGATGATCCGGCCTTGTCCACCGTCACATTCCGCATGTGAACTCTGAGAGCTGCTGCCACCTGCATCCTCCACTCTTTTCTCAACCCTTTTTTTTTTTTTGGTTTCGCCGACAGCCTCTCCATCAAGTCAATCTCAGCGCAAATCGCGGTGGTCTCGCTTGGCCACCCCACATGACCTCCACCACTATCACTGGCCAGGTCTTCTCCGAGGCAAGGAAGTGGGAATTCAAGCTCACTTTCAGGGATGTTCAACGTGAAGGAGCAAGGGCATTTCTCTTTATTTCTCTCTCTCTCTCTCTCTCTCTTCTGTAAAATCTTGAGCTCTTTTTCATCCCTCCGTTCTTCTCCTTTTCCGGTTAGCATTTAGGCCTCATCGCTGAGAATAAAAGGGAAAGGATAACTAATTGTTAATCTTTTAATTATTGATAATATGATTATTTTTGTTAAATGTCAATCTTTTAATAATTAAAATGGATTTGAGTTAGTAACTAGATGATCCAACAAGTCCAATTAGTGTGTGATGTGTCAGGAATTGTCTAATTATCTCTTATATATATATATATATATATATTAGGTCACCACGTTATGTCATCATAATTAATAGAAATTGTTACTTAAATTTAATAACATGCTAGATTTGTTATGAAAAAAAAATTATAAAAAAAATTCGTTACTTTTTAAAATTTTATCTTTGATTTATTATAATTTGTAAAATTGAGTTATATATATATATATATATATATATATGTATGTATTTTATGGTTACTTACCATAAAGGATTAGACAAAGGTCCCGTGCAATTGGAAAGAAATAAAAATCTTCCAAAACTCACATTTTCATGAAAAAAGACCGTTATATTTCAAGTTTATCGCAATTTTTTTTTATTTTGTAAGATATAAAAATACATTATATATTAAACTCCAATGCATCTTTTAATCCATAAATCAACTAGTAGTATATATAATAAAAGAAATACAACTTAAATTTACTCCTTGTAACATTAAATGTTTTGAAATGGTATCAGAAAAATCTAGCATTATGAACTATTAGATGAAATTAACGGACATATCCTATTTGAGACTTTAGTAACTTAATGATCAACAAAAAGAAAAAAGGAAAAAAAAAAAAACTTTAGCAACCTAGAAATTTGCTATTATTATATTCAAGTTATCAACACTCAAATGCCAACTTGGGAGATTATTGGCGGCGTGTTCAATGCTAACTATAAACAGCGATGCAAAGGGGAAAAGAAAAAGATCTTGGCTTTGAGTCTGTCAAAATCTCACGTTTGAGAAGTGGGTCTAAGGGCCCTTGAAGTTGTGAATGGGAACGCGTACATGTAACAGAGCCTCCAAAATATCTCGCAGGTCTTGATGTGGCAAGCATTTCGGGACACGGATATGTGATCAAGGCCTGTACTTATCCACGGGGTGATTGTCGCCTGCCTCAAAAGCCTAATCGCGCGGGCATAATTAGAAGGGGAATGTCTCGGTTCATCTATAACAGTGACTTCAGTTCAGAATCAGACAAAGGAAGAAGAGCTTTAGGCTTGGGACCCATCAATGAAATAATAATAATGAAGGCAAATTGTGTTGTGCCTGCATTCCTTCAACGATGACAGAATTATTGTACATTTGTGGAAAGAAAAAACAATCGAATATTCCAAAATAAAGTCGCCAACGCAAGGGTAGTGCTTCAATATATTGTTACTCCATTATATGTTTGCACTAAAGCTTTCGAATTACTTTATTGTGTGTTGTAGTCAATGTCTTGGTTCTTCCCCGTCGATTGGGTGAGATTTAATTTGTGATTTGCTTTGTGTTTTACTTTTACACTAGCTTGGTGCACGAGGACGTTGAAGTCATAATTTTTGTACTTGTTTTGTTATTTTAGCAATAAAGTTCTTCCTTCACTTCAAAAAAAAAAAAAAGATGAGGACTCAGGTTTGGTAATGAATGATGATTAGCCATCAAAGCCCGAAGGATGGGAGAAACTCTATGGCCTGTGGAAATCCAGGCAGTATTTGAGCCCATGCTTCCATGCATAGCTTTTTTTTTTTTTTTTTGGGTCAACTATAATTCCATTGGACACACAATTAAGGGTTATGTTCTTCTATTCCATAAATTCCCTCTTCGCCCATTTGATAACTCGAACCTAAGACCTCTAATTTAAAAGCTCAAATTCTTAACTATTTAGGGAATTTTCCCATAGACAATTGACCCAGTTCGTTAGGGCCACTATATTATAAAAAGGAGAATTTATTAAATGGGGTCAGTTTATTTCTTTATATTTCATTATATATATATATTTGGTTTATACAGACAAAGGACAGAATCTTATAGTACATATAACTCTACTACTAGAATTCTTAGCTAATGGCAACAACATACAAAAAAAAAAAAAAAGGAGTCTAATATCTATTGAATAATGAATTACTTTCGTGGGAGGACGAGGGAATGAAACCTCCAAACCGGGTAATTAGGAAAAAGAAAGTTCACCTGCTACGGTCCACCACATTTCTGGACTAGTGTTATAGGAATGGAATTTATGCGGGTCGATTGATTTTTCTTTCTTTTTTTATTTTTTTTTGTAGGGATGATTGATTTTGTTTTGAACAGTGTTCTGTGCATGATCATTTCTAGCTGTATGTTATGATCATATCATGAGGTTAATCATGCCCAAACACCTCAAGTCGCATGCGGCGACGACAAGTCGTTCAAATCACGAATTTATTATTATTATTTATCAAATAGATAGATGGGTAGAAGAATTTTCATTTAAAAGTTTTTTTTTTTTTTTTTTGTTAACATTTTCTCTTGCCAGACGATCATCATTGTAAACATACAATTAGACGCAAATGCAAGGGATGACCAAAAAATGTCTTTTTTTTTTTAATAGAAAAAATATAAATTCATTGTAGGATGGAAATTAATCGGTCTGTTGTCGAAATTGACTTCAGAGTGTGTGGTTGTCGCGGCAGAAGACGATACATCAATCGCTTCGGATTGACAGCACGTACCGAGAGGACTTAAGATACCAAGGATTGTAACCCTGTTACAAAATTTGAAAACGTTACGGGTATGGAAGCACAAAGAGAGTGGCTTTTGAAAGGTCAAAGAGAGGCGGCTGAATGCCGACTGCCAAGCACCGAGCGGCAGTGGAGTGTTTTGGCGTGGCCCACTCTTACCGGTCCTCCAGAGAAAACCCGGAGACTTTTCTGACTGTCCATCCACTATATGTACCCCCGCTCGTACATATCCGGTTCCCACTTCTCCTCCGTTTCTTTACTGTTCTTCTTCCGAGTTACTACTCACCCTGTGCTTTCTATCACTCCCTACTAAATTGCACACTGACTATACTATATATATTCATTCATTCTTTCTCAGTTAATCATATATATATGTATATATATAGATAAAGGAGAGAGAGAGAGAGAGAGAGAGAGAGAGAGAGAGAGAGAAGAATTTCTGATCCATCTGCCAGCCTGAAGTCAAGTAAGCTAGCTCATCGATCATGGATGACCAGCAAGTCCCTCGTCCATCTTCCCACGATGATCAGCTTCATCGTCCTCCCTCGGTGATCAGGCAGCACCTCAGGCGCGTTAGAATCATCTACAGTGACCCCGACGCCACTGATTCCTCCAGCGACGAAGAAGAAGAAGAAGAAGAAGAGACAAAACGAGCACGGCAAGACAAGCAGCAGCAACAACGAGAAGAAGAACAGCAAAGCAGGCGGTCCCTGAGGAGATCGGTCGGAAGTATGAAGAGGCGAGTCATGGAAATTAACATAGACCCACCACCGCCACCGCCAGCTTGTAGTATTACTAATAGTAATACTGATCATCGTGATCAGCAACCAAGAAAAAGATCACCTTCCGACTCCTCCGTCACCCGCGGCAAAAAATTCAGGGGCGTCCGGCGGAGGCCGTGGGGCCGATGGGCCGCCGAGATCCGTGATCCGACCCGAGGAAAGCGGGTTTGGCTCGGCACTTTCGACACAGCTGAGGAAGCTGCCACCGTCTACGACAGAGCTGCTGTGAAGCTAAAAGGTCCCGACGCCGTTATCAACTTCCCCGATCCGGCCGTTGCCTTCATGACGGAGGAAAAGGCCGCCGCCGCCGCCGCCGCGGACAACGACGACGACGACGACGGCGGAAGGTTTGAGCCTTCTGATCACCCGCCGCAGAAAGGAACGGCCTTTTCCTCGCCCACGTCGGTCCTCCGCTACGACGGCGAATCAATTTCACCGTTGTTTCTCGGAGTGCGTTACGGCAACGTTGACGCCTTCGGATTCGAGATTGACGTGCCCTTGGGCCCGCAGGACCTTATGTTGTCGGGGAAATACTCAAATCATCACGAGGAGTTCGTTGACGTTGACGACTTCTTGGTTGAAGTTCTCTGTTAGTTTAGAATTCCCCCCAACCCCACCCCACACCCCTCCCCCCGCGAGTGGTGATGTGGCACGTCGGCATTGCTTGTAAATCTTGGCGGCTTTTTCGTTTATCCAACCAGGGTGTATAGTTTCCATTTTATCATGCGTTACTCATAACTAATTATTTTTTGTCCCTTCAAATATAAATATAAATGTACTATAAATCGTAGCTGAGACTATTAATGTTAGTCATAAATGTCAACGTAAATAAATTCAAAATAATTAGCTCATTAATATAAATATACACACACCCACACCCACACACACATTTTTAACAACAAAAAAAAAAACAAAATATAAAGATTGCTAAATGAAAAATGTATCCATGTAATAGAGCTCAAAACAAAGCCAAAAGTGGCGAAGAAAATCTCAACTCTTAATTTTTAAACCATGTACTTAGGAGTAATTTCTTTCATAGCTATAAAATTAGTTTTAAATTGTTATAAACTTATCGAGATGCAATTGAAATAAAGTTCAATGGGTGTCGAAATTTGTTGAAATGAAGGTTATTGATATATCTTTTTTGTTCTAACCAATAGTGTTAAATACTAATTAATTTTGTTTATGTGATCTATAATACACAATATGACCAAGTCTAATGTATATGTACTTTTTTGATGAAAAATAAAATCTAAACTAGATTTCATCATTTACAAGCAAACAAAAAAAAAAAAAAAAGCCTGATTTGCTTCTTGCTATTCACCTTAATTGTTTTGGAGCATTATTTACCTCAATTTAGATATAGTTAGATATATAATTGTGAAAATAAAACATAACGCAACCTTCTTTTTCCATTCAGATAACTAGAAGTTCTCTATTTTTTATTTTTATATCTTATATGATGAGATACATTGAATAATTATAAAATCAATCCAAATTAATTAATTTATTACACTATTTCCGACGACATGAATGTAGAGATGCTACTGTTTTGAGTCTATAAAACACTTATTGGACAAACTTTTTGTTAGATTAATCATATATAATTAATAAACTAATTATTTTAATAATAAACAATGACAAAAATCCCAATGTTTGTTTGAAAATATCATTTTTTTTTAACTATAAATCTTGGGTTGTGTGTTTTTATCTATTAAATTTGTATAATCTATCCAATAGAAAATGTGTTCGCGTGATCTTTCCCTTTAAAAATTGCATATATTATTTTTATTTGTATTTTTTTTTTCTCAAATGTTAATACCGTAGAAAATAATGAAGAGTGTCTCGCATAGTTTTTTAATGTACAGGTTCACTACTATCGTTAAGATTGAATAGTCAAGTCGACCCCCACCCTTTTTTTTTTTTTATCGGTTTGTTTACTTTGGCTGGTGATATATCCACTTTTTAAAAATTTTATAATTCAATCTTATATCTTTTAATTATTTTAATTTAATTTTACATCTTTTAAAATTTTTCATTTAGATCTTTTCATAATTAAAATTTGATCAAAATATTAAAAATTATAATTTTTTGCAAACAAAAATTAATAAAAAAATGTTGTGTTAAAAATTTGGACTCATATTTTATAAGGTCAAAAAAAAAATCTCAAAAGAAAATTGTCCTTGCTTTCTTCTTCCAGTAATATCTTTTTTATTAAAAATCATAAATTTTTCTTTTTTTATATGATCAACTTTTTTAATTAATAAAATTAATTTTTATTTTTTAACAAATTAATTTTCATTTCAACAAATTACTTCTCTTTCACAATATTTTTTAGAAAAAAAAAAACAGAAAAGCCAAAATGTTATGTCATCGTGAAAGAAAAATTATGAAACATAATTCAATGAAATCACTTTTTGATAAAAATTTGAGATTTTTAAATTTTGAGAAAATATAGATTTAATAAAAGAAAGTTTATGTGTTTTTAGACTAAAAGACACAGGCCAAATAAATAAAAAATATATAAATATAAATTTTTTAGATGAAAATTGAGATTTCCATTTTTAAAGTTTTTAATTTTCGAATCGTTTTTATTACTTTTCCGTTTTTTAATTTCAAAAAGAAGGCGATGAAGAATGTAGACTTAGAATTTTTATTTTTTTATTTATTATTATACGGAGAACATTAGCATTTTTTAGACTAAGAATAAGATAAGATAGTTTGATATATAATTTTTTATTAATTTTTGTCGGATTAAATTATAATTAATATTTTGATCAAATTTCATCCAAAAACTTCGATTAAAAAATTTATAAAAGAAATAAGATTAAATTAAAATAATTAAAAGGTATATAATTTAATTATAAAAATTTTAAAACTGAAAATAAATGCCCCCTCTCTCTCACGAAGAGGAAAGTCCTGGATTGTCAATAGAAGACTAACAGGACTAACGAGACATTTTTCCTCAGCTGCTTGAACTTTGAACGAGCCTTTCTTCTTTCAATTATTCATACGAAAAGGACTCTGCCTGTACCGAGAATGTCATTGGGAATAGTAATTTTATGGTCAATTTATTGAGTAAAATAAGTAAATTGCCTGGCTTTGTTGAGTATGAGTTATACTTTAAGAAAGTAATTTTTTTTTTTTGTGAATTCATTAAATATTAAATGGATAAAGTGAATACATTTACAGAAGGGAATATGAAAAATGAGAAAACTGACCAATAATATTAGAATTTTAAAAAAATATATATTATAGTAATAAAATATGCGGTTATCAATCCAAAGTTATCGGTCATCCAATAATTACTTTTATTATTATGAAAAAATTAAATAATAATGTGTAACATGTGATAAAAAATATAAACTAATTATGTTATAGTTTATTATTTTTATTATTTATTATATATTTATCTTTATCTGTCGTAATACAGTGATTTATTATTATAATATTGATAGTGACAACTCCCATATAAAACTGGTCTGGACTTTTAAAGCAAAACACGTGTTGGAATTTCGAATCACTGGCCCCAGAAGAAGGCAATTGGTGATTTGATGAGGTGTGGTGCTGTTATAAAAATATTAAAAGTTTAGCGAAAAATAATTATGTAAAGAATTTGAAAAAATAAAAATAAAAAACTGATGAGATGAAAAAAAAAAAAAAAAAGAAGAAGAAAAAGTAAATGATTATGCATCCCTATTAAAATCTACACTAGATTTACATATATATTTTTGAGAGATAAGTAAAATTAATTGTAATTTATAGTTATAATTAATTTATTTTATATTCATTATTTTTATAATAAAATTCTATCTCAAATATGTTCCTTCAATATTTTTTTTTTAATTTTAAATTTTTGATAAGCCAATCATATTAAGTACAAAGTCAAAGACACTAGAAAAACATGGTGTCCCAATAAGACCAAAAGCATAACACCAGCATCCCCACACTCAGACACCAGAAGTCTATGTGAATGGGAACCTGATAAACCAGGAAAAGGCTCTAAAGCAAAGAATAAATCAAACAGCAATGGCCACCCGTCAAATCTCCGTCGTGCGAGATCAGAAAATTATTGAGCAATGAAGGCTGGGCTGACCCACAACATCCCAAGGCAGCTCCGAGCAAACCAAAAAGCCCCTCTTTCACCGTCAAAGCACCCAGTTCCACTCACAAAAGACCTAGAAATTATACCAAAACGAGTCTGCATGCAACAAAGCATTCTTCCTCCGGCCCCCCAATCCACGTTAACCCCACATCACGAAATACAAGAATGCATATAACCTGCAAGGTTAGAGAAACAAGGGCGGATAGAGGAAGCATGCAAAGCTCCGAAATTCACAGCCAAGCCATAAAATGAAATTGTCTGGCTACCGGCTGTTTCGCAGACCTATCAGCAACTCTATTGGATTCTATCCTAATAAGAATAAATTATTACCCTGCCTCGAAGGCCCTGCAGTAGATTCACATTCCATTCCATTAATGTGTCTTTCTGTACACAAGTTTTTGAATATATTAGTAGATCAATTTTGTATAAAAAAAAAATATATTAATTATAACTGACAATTATAATATATTAATATTTATTTTATATTCAAATTTAGTATTTTAATGATTTTTTTATTATAATTATTTTAAATACTAAAATAGTTTAATTAGCGATTTAAAATTTCTCTTTAATATCATGTCACTTTAATTTATTTTATAGATGTAAAATTAAAAATGACTATAAACTATAAATTAATAAGTGAAGTAACAAAATATGTTTTGAAACAAAAGGGCTATCAAATCTAAAGCTAAAATTGTAATTCATATTGAATAAGAAATGCTTACTCATTAAGAACTCTAAAAAATAGAAATCCACACCTCGGATTCCATCTAATAAATATTTGTTATCTAGTAAATATTAAAAACTAGCTAAATAAATCATTTAAAGAATAATAAGGTTGTTTTTATATGGTTTAACCTTTTTTTTTAATTCATGAAATTAAAATACAAATAGGCTAGTGGATCAATTCAAAATTTTTAATCCTTTGATTCTGTGTTGGGTTTGGTTGATTTTTTGGTATTTATTGTGGTTTTTTATTTTTTATTTTTTAACAAGGTGAAGGAAACATACCCAGACGCATGTCCAATACCCACCGACCAAGTGCCTTGTGCGGAGCCAGCATATATTAAAATGTATAAGTTTGATGAAATTAAAGAATTCGGTAAAAAAAAATAAAATAATAAAAAATCTCGGGAAGTATGAGAGCAGAGGAAAGAAATATATAAAATTTTGAAGAAAATAGTATTGTATACCTATCCGCATTGAAGAAAAGACACTCGTACTGTAATCGCTAGAAATTTAAAAAAAAAAGAAAGAAAAGAAAAGAAACGGTGTAGATGGGTAGAATAATTCCAAGATCTGCCTTCTCGAGAACGTGTGCCTTGGCCACGCACTCGCTGAATCACACGGGAAAATACACTTTTGGTCTTTGAACGATTGAACCGAAGCCCCTCCATTCTTTCTATCTCTTACAGAACATCGACACATAATGGTTTCAATCTGAGAATTATTGGAGGACGGGGGACGGAACCATTAGAGACCTAGACGAGAGGTTAGGTCAATGGTGGGGGCTCGTCGCCTTTAGAGGGCGGGGCCAGTTGGAGGCTGATAATAATGAAGGGCCCAATCATGGCTCCGTCACATTTTGGCACTACCGATGACGCGCAATAATGCCATTACCCGTTGGACTTTTCGCCGTCAACCGTCTACCGGCGGCTGCCCCGGGAACCGTCTATTTGATCTTGTAGATCCTGTGGTTGGTTGTGGAGTGGCCAAACCGAACCTCAAGCCTACGAAAGCCTGAAAACGGACATCAAATTGACTTTTTCCGAAGGCACGGCTCCCTCCCCACCATCCACTGTTTTGTATTTAACTATTTTTTTAATGGGAATGAGTTAGCAACAATCGAGTAATAAATTGAATTAATTATATTTTATTTAATTTCACAAATTAATAAAATTAAATATAAAAAAATATTTTTCTATCTTCGTGTTACTCTTATATTATTATTATTATTATTTTCTGTGTTGTTCTGTAATAGTGCTCAATAATTTGTCATATATACGTATATTCTAGGAAATTAATGGGTATTGAGACGCTCCATTTATTGTACATGAAAAAATGTAGAGAGAGAGGAAGAATGAGGAAAGTTTGGAGAGAGATTAGAGTAAAAATTTAGAGAGAGAAAAACAGAAAAGAGAGTAAAAATTTGTCAGGGTCTCTGCACACAATAAAAATAAAATAAAAACTTGAAATTCAAAATTTTCTGCCCAGAAATATTCCTATGTGCAAAAAGCCCATCAAAATGTGTAAAAAGGAAGTATACAATTGTACAACAGCAACAACAGTGATAACATATTCATATGCATTGAATTCATTCAATATCATCGTTATTGTATTTTTTTATATTTCGTTGCACATTATGTCATCTTGTTGCACATTGTTGTTAAGCTTGTTGCATATTTTATGACGCGTTACACGTAATTGATATATTTTGGTGAAAATTTTTGAAATTTTAAAATTGAGAGCATGGTATTTATGTTGGTTTGCACGTACTCAGTGTAGACTAGCAAACTCACAATTAAGTGGGGTGTTCAAATCCAAGTGGATTGCGAGAAGAAAGCGAGATAAAGACTTATTGACTTAAGAATATGTAATTATGAAAGATTTAAAATAATTGAATGTTATATTTAATTTAATATATAATAAAATAAAATTACGAAAAAAAATTATTTAATCAACTTCAATTAAATTCCCGATTAAATTATCATTTTTGTTATATTAGATTGATATTATAGGTAAATAGGTTCAAATAGAAATTATAGAATGGACCAGTTATTATAATGTGAAAAGAAAATAAATTTTTATTCATGATTCATATTTATAAGGAATATTATAATAAATAAATAAATAAATAAAATATATAATATAAATTTCTTAATATTGAAATTTCTTTAGTTGCTATCATTAAATAAATTGAATTAAAAGGAATAAAAATAAAAAGTGAAGTAGTCATAAATTTAGATAATATTTACACAATTTTACAAAATATTTATATTGACATTATCATGTTATTACTGATTTATATATCTATTTTGTTTACCTGTTAAGAAATATCAAGGGTAAATTTTACTTTATAGCCATTAGTCACAAAATTTAAGTAGTAAAATTACTTAAATTTTTAATTTTAAGTTTAAATTTTGATTCTTAATTCCTATAAATCAAAAAATATATATATTATACTTTATAAAGCATTCACATAGAGGTAGTAATTTCATACTAATAACACCAGAGCTAAAAGCACTAAAAATGTCATTGTACTTTATAGATTTGACACTTTTAAGGGTTTTTAATTTAGATTTTTTTAAAGATTTCATCAGCCTACTAATGAAGATTTTAGTGTCTAACAATTAATAAAATATACAATCACAGTGTTTATATTATATAATATATAACATGAATGCATATATGTGTGTGTATTATTTTTTATTCATAATATTTACAAATGATGTCAGATTTTGATTGACTTCGAACTTATTTAAACTTAAGATCAATTTAAAAATAATTGAGTTTAATTTTTGTAACTAAATTAAATTCAAACCCAAATGCACGTATGTCTCAGTTCAAAATTTTTGGACGGAACAAACCAAGTTTCGGGGTAGCCCAACTCATTCGGCTATCCTAGTAATTCTCTCCAAAAATATTTGTGAATTCAATTCGTCCTACCACTAAAAAAAACAGGCATATTGGCAATTTATATCAAACAAGAGATTGAAGTTGGAATTTAATTACTAAATCAGCTGAATTTAATTTTATAGTTAGCATTGAATTGAATTGAATTTAATTTTCTGCTACAAATATTCAATGGACAGCCTCACGATAATGAATGAGCTGCTCTTAGTGCTAATTCCCAATGCAACCATCCTAAAAGAACTATTGAATTTGGACTAATCAATCTTTACAATGTTACTTACAAGATTGCCATGAAAACAATTGTGAATAGACTTAAAGTATTTCTGTTGGGTTGGGTAGCCCTTACACAAACCAATTTTGTCCCCAGGCATCAAATAATGGATAAAATTGTCATCTTATAGGAAATGTTGCACACAATGCGGGGTCTAACACAGCAGAGGGGTATTATGGTGCTAAAGTTGGATCTAAAGAAAGCATATGATCGTCTTGACTGAGAGTTTGTTAGAGAAACTTTGACAGAACTAGCCTTGCCCAGGTAATGGGTGATGTTAAACATGGATTGTGTTTATTCGCCCTCCGTGGAACTGTTATGGAATGGAGGGAAGACGTAATCTTTTAAGCCAGGAAAATGTCTAAGGCAAAGACACCCCATTTGTCCTTTACCTTTTTGTTCTTTGTATGGAACGGCTTGGTCATACTATCGAGAGGGAGTTGTCTAGAGGCAAATGGAAGCCAATTCATGTGTCAAGATAGGGACCAGGGCTGATGCATCTGTTCTTCATCGACAATGTGGTCCTGTTCGCGGAATCTACACAGGATCAAGTGGGTGTGGTTCGAAGCTACTCAGATAAGTTTTGTAGTTACTCAAGGCAGAGGGTTAGTTTTGCCAAGTCTCGGCTTCTAGTTTCTTCGAATGTGGCAAGACAAATGGCTAGGAACCTAAGCTCTGTTATGGGATTGAAGCTTACTGATAACTTGGGAAATTACTTGGGTATGCTTATGATCACGAGTAGGCTACCAGCTAACTTATATAAAAGACATTTTATCGCATGTACAGTTAAGACTTTCGGGATGGCATGCCCAATAATTGTCACTTGCCAGATGATTAACGTTGATCAAGCTAGTGACAACGGCTATTCTGGCATATGCTACGCAAAGTGTCACTCTACTGGAATCAGCGAGTGATTGGATGGACAAGTATAATAAGGGGCTCTTATGGGGAGATACGGATCAGAATAAGCGGGTACATCCAGTCAATAGGTAGGTAGTTACGCAGCCGAAGGAAATAGGGCGTCTTGGCATCCTTTCAGCGCATAATGCGAACCAAGCTTTCCTGGCAAAGCTCAGACGACAATTCTCAATGGAATCGAAAAGCATATAGGTGAAGGATTTGGAGGGGTAAATATTGTAAGGCAAGGGAAACAAGACCTCAACATAGACGTGTTGCTTCTACGGCCTGACGAGGAATGGTTCGAGCTAGTTCTGTGACTGAATAGGGGACTAGATGGAGGATTGGGAATGGGACTTCAGTAAAATTTTGGAAGGATCTCTGGGTCATAGATCAGCCTTTAGAGTCGTTAACACTAAAACAGTTGAACTTAAATAACTTAAGCAGAAGGTATTAGATTGCTGGACACCGGAGGTGGGTTGGAATTGGCCTGTTCTTGATCAACTACTGCCTTTGCATGTTACATGGGCTATGACAGCTATCACAGTTTGATCAGATGTGCAAATAAAGGATGTGATGTGTTGGAGAGCCTCTGCTAATGGACTGTTCTCTGTCAAAAGTGCCCATCAAGGCTTCTTGCACTCCACCTCAAGGACTGAATCAAATGTGAAATTAACTAGCATTCGGAAGCCAAGGCCCGCTTCTTCCGAGTTTTCACACGTTGTCTAGCCCTCCCTGCACAAATGGCAAATCTGCTGTTCCAGGACGATGTTGGGTTCTAGTGGCCCTGAGGATTAATAGTGTCGTTTTGCTTTTCTTGAAATCAGCTTTAGCCCTCCATAATAAGAAGAAAAAAAAAAACAAAAAAAGGTTTTGAGATTACGAGCTATGTTCTTCAGAATGTTGGTGAGAATTTTCTAGTTTAAAGCAGCTTCGTTAGAGGAAACCGTAATTTAAATCACAAGTTACTCAAAATCTCATAAAATATAAATCTCAATTTTAAATTATTAAAAAAATTTTCATTGTTCAAATTTTAAATATATATATAAAATTTTCAATAGTATTATTAACTCATTTGCTCTCTTAATTAGTTTGTTCAGAATTATTAATATATAAATTTTTAATTCAATTTTACAAAAAAATTTTTAACATTATAACTTTTTAAATATAAAAATTTAATTTAACATATATACTTTAAAATATTATATAAGTATAATAAAATTAATATATATTTTTTTGAAAAATTCAATCCATTTTACTATTTACAAAAACAAGTTCAACTGATTTATTTAGCAATTTATATCAAACAAGATATTGAAATTAAAATTTAATTATTTGATTAATTTAATTTAATTTTATAATTAAAATTAAATTAAATTATATATATATATATATACTAATAGTGGTAAAATTTGAATGATTATTATATATTGTTCACGATTACCATATTTTGTACAAAATACGAGTTTGTTGCCTCTAAAAATAATTTAGGAGTTGGCATTTTAGAGATAAAATTGTTTTGATTAATCCAATTTAAATAAATAAACTCGAAAATTTTCTCCTTCAAGAACAAAGGAAAAATGACGTGGCAGCATTTGATTGAGTAAACCACGTGTTTGCGGGACCATCACCGTGCAGACGTTGGCAAGCTAATCTAATCACCACAGCTTTTGACTCGTCTCACAAAAGAAATTTTTTTTTTTTTTTAACATCAAGTCAAAAAATAAAAAATCAAATATTTACGCGGATATTTAATTAAGTATCACTTTTTTTTAGACAATTACCCCTTAGTTATCCTTTGAAATGAAGTCTCCAAATAAAACTCATTTAAATTATATAGTGATGGATTCAATTTAATTAATGTAATAATTGAATATTTATTTATTCAGTTTAATTCATTTAATAATTAAATTTGTATTTTAATTTTCTATTAAAAATAAATTCTTTTACTTTTAAATTATTATAATTTTAACTCATTTTAGTAAAAATTAAAAATTTTAATATCTCAAAAAAAATTCAATGCAAAATTTTAATTAACTTTTTATATTTTAAAAAAATTATAATTAAATAAAAATTAGTGAAATTGAATTAAGTTCTATGAATTTTTCTTATTTCATACAATTCATTAAAATCTTAAAACAAAAAAAATACAAATTTTTGAAAAAATTTAAAAAATAAAATTTCAAAAAATATTTAAACATGCTCTCCCCTTTCTCACCCTTTTAATAAATTAAAATATCAAAATTTTATCATTAACCAACGATGAATTTTGGTTTTGGGACCTTTTATTATGTTGAGTTTTGGGATCTTGGCTGATTATTTACTAATAATCAACGACTCAAAATTAACTATTCTCTTTTTATAATAATTATTTAAAGTTTGAAATAATTCATTTACTAATAACTTTTTGACATAATAAGAATTTACGAAAATAATCAATTGATTAATAAAAAAATTAATGCACGAGAAATATTAAAAGTTATTATATTGCCTTATCTGGTCATTTGAATTTTTAATATAAAGTAGAGATAGGGTTTGAAAAGTGTTAAAAATTTTAAATAATTAAGTAAATATTTGAAATGTAAAAAAAAAAAAATAATAATAATAATAAAAGGAAAATTATAAAAAATTGTTAGGCGTTGGAGATCGTTACGGGGTATTTAAATTGTGATTTCAACTGTCAAAACTGCAACCAGAATTTGGGCCGGGTCAAAAACAAGGGATTATTGAATCGCGGGAAGGTGGAATTTGGGAATTTAGAGATCATCATCGGCGACCATGGCCGTCTGGACGTTCTCGCCGCTGCTCAACGGCGAGAGAGCCGTGGTCGTACTCTTCGTCGGGTGCGTTCTCTCCTCTGTCCCCTTCTCTCTTCTCCTACCTGGCCTCGCTCTCTCTCTCCTCGCTCTCTTCTCTCTGTACACCGAGATCACCGCCGAGAAGTCCGCCTCCCTCTCTCAGTTCAAAACCAGGTAGGCCCTCTCTCTCTCTCTCTCTCTCTCTCTCTCTCCTATTGTCCAAACAGGTTAGTCATGATATCTATGATAAGAAGTTTGCACAAAGATTTCGGTAGTTAATGCATTTTGGAGGCATGTTTATGTGTTGATTCATTTTAGGCATGTTGAATTTGCAGGCCAGGTGCTTCTTCCGGTATACTGCTTGCTGCGGTTACACTACCCACCCTTATGCTCGCAAAGTCGATTCAGCTGTCAAGAGCTCTTGCATTGCAGGAATTTGAGCATGAAGGTGTACTGGTTATCTGATTGATTTTTTCTTTTCTTTTTTCCTTACTTTTTGGCACAAAATGAATTGGATTTGCTAATTTTTCTGCCCTGCATATGACATAGATTCTTAGGTTTGGGTTGATAATACATAGTAATTTAGAATTACATGTTGCATTTAGGCAATGTGAGCTGCGGTACTTGATTTTGACTACTGCCTACAGTTCTCTCCACCATTTTAAACACATTGAGATGTGTTTTTTGGGATGGCATTGACTCAGGCTTTCTGCATTTGGGTAATTTGTCAAGACTATCAATTTACTATGACTTCCATGATCCATACTGATTTGGGACAGAATAGAGGAAAAACAAGGAAGAGAAGTGGGAAGGAGGGGGGGAACTCACAAGAACTTGTGGAGATCTCAGTCTTTGCTTTTATCACCATCTCATTTTTCATTCACAAATCCTGCCTAATCTTAATCAAGTAAAGAATCATATTGTTGCAATTAATACACCGAAAATAACTAAAATTCTAGTTATTGGAATTCTCCCATCTTATATGTCATTGCCGAAGTTCACATATTTGCTCTATGTATACATATGGATTGCATGACTGCATTACCGCAGTTGGTTTATTGCACTGTCCAACATGTATAAGTTCCTCTTAATGACATCATTCTAATGCATGATTATACTTACAACTTGTTGTGCAGGGTTTGACTATCTCACAGTGCAATACTGGGCCACGTCTGCAAGCAGCTTCTTTGTGCTTTTGTTTCTCCACATAGTCATGCAGTATTCACCAGATAATGCATTCTCCCATCCATGCAATCCATGGGGCATGAAAGTTGGCTCAATTTGCACTGTTTTATGTGTGGCGCTCTTCTTTACATCTTGTGCTGGTAAGTCTTTATCCCTGGATCTCTTGTCCACTGGAAGGATGTATTTTCTGTACGTGTGTGTGTGTACAACTGTGAGTTATTGAAAAAAAGGTAGCAACATGTGAAGTTTGTGGTAATTTTCACCATGGCAGATATGTATACCGATTCTTGAATGACTCTTCACCACTGTTTTAATCTTTGCATTTTGCTTTTTACAGGAATGCAAACAATTCTGAATACAGTGTGGGTGCTCCTTCATGGATTTGCAGCTGTGAAATTATGGCAGCATCTACTTCATACTTTTCCATCATGTGCTTCCATTGGTATATATGGCCCTCCCTATCAGTCTTTCAATGCCACATTCTACAATATTTCTACTTTGCCTAACATGTTTGTGTCACAAAAGTAGCATGGAATTTGATGGTCAATTTTATGTAACAAAAATTCTTATTCACTCCATTTCAGTTAGAATTTTCACTAATATATTAGCGAGTTTAATTCTTACATTTGAGCTTTTCCTAGACCTTAAAGTGTGGGACCTGCACCTGCTGGGACACCTTTATATTAGCAAGGTATATCCCAAATTGATGGCCTTGTGACTGAGACATTATCAACAATATGATGTGTTGCATAATCGTATTTTCTCTCAAGTTTTATCTAGTTTAATTGACTGAGCAATTGATTTCCCGAGGCTATGTATTTAGATTCCCAGGAACATGTGTATTGATGCTGTTAAAATGGCACCACTTAGTGCCATGAGAGACATGCATCCAGTTTGACAGGGTGTATTAACTTAGTATTTCATCAAACTGCACAGGATTTGTGCCAGCAATTTTTTGATAGGCCCTAGTGCTGTGCCTCATTTCCAGCGAAAGGTCTTTATTAGCTAAAATTTATAATGCTTATGTCAGTATGCCATTTGGCACTTCACTGTGTTAGAAATTAAACTTCAAATGCCATAAGCCATTGTTAAATTTATAAGTTGTTTGCTGAGGATCCATTGAGAAACTGTTCTCTTCTTGTTGATTGTGAGTTGAAGTTGAAGTGCCCTGCTGACGGTGTTGTTTTCTCTTCATTTGAATTTGTATCTTTCATGATGGGCTTTTTCATTAAGGCCTTTACAATTCTCTCCTTGATAATTATCCTTTTCACCTGTGTCTTCAGGGGAAGCACTTTTGGTGACTGCTGGTCTTGTTCTCTACTTTGGTGACATGCTGGCCTGTACTATGACAAAGGCTAGTGCTTTTCTGCACAAGTTGTATACTTTTTCTTCCTGGATTAACCCAATATTTTTCATTATATTTGTGATGGCTACTTTTTGAGCAGCTTCATCAATACTTGACTCTGTCAGAGATAGTCTCCTTAGGACATGGAATCAAGAGAAGTGAGATTAGTGTTATCATTCAGGTAAGTTATCTTTAATATTATATTCTGATGTACCAAAAGAAAGTCATTAAAGTTATCTTTAGATGAGAAATTGAAATGGTATGGCTGAACAGTGAATTTTGTTCTCCTCCATCCAGGGTCTGCTTCTTGGTCTTCTTCTCTTCCCAAGCATCTTCAAGCTTGTGCTTCATATATTGAATTATTTTTCCCATCAAACCAACTGTGGCACAAGGGCATACAATGAGAGAGGGACATCCCTTACATTCTTTGCTTTGCTTGGTTTTTTCATGCTTGTATTCATCCCTTCATGGATGCAGTTTGTTCAGAATTTTCACATGCATCCATTTTTATGGTAACTGATTTTCTAACACATACTCAAATACTAAAGTATAAACTGCATTTTATGTTAGGCAGTGAATAATAAGTGTTTTGTAGGATGATTGAACTAATTGATGACAATGATATATGCACATTCAAGCATGAATGCACACACATAATTTTCATGGTTTTTATATTTCCTAGATCTGAATTGGATGATTAATGACATTTCATTCCAGGCACATCTGTAATGCATAGGTTTCTATGAAGCTGCTAGCATATGGGTCATTGTGTGTGGCATTTGTATAATGAACTGATCGCTGCTGTTAATAAAATCTTGTTTTTAGTCACTTGTATCTGCATACCTAATTCATTGTGATGTTCTCATATCACATTTTTTCCTACAGGGTGCTTAGGTTTGTTTTCTCAGAGCCACTTAAAAGGCTATCACTATGTATCTATTGGGTATGTGTGATATATGTGTCTGTCCACCGTTTCTACAACATATCCAAGAACAGTAAGATTGAGAGGATTCTTCTTCGGAAGTACTACCACCTGATGGCTGTACTAATGTTTCTGCCAGCTGTTTTATTCCAGGTAATCTGGGATTGAAGGATGGTTTCCATTTGTTGCCTTTATTCAGTTAACTAACTCCAATGATTTACTTAAGTTCACAACTGACTAAAAATTTTTGTTGGTTAAATTTTAGCCAAGGTTTCTTGATCTAGCATTTGGTGCAGCTTTGGCAGTTTTCTTGATAATAGAAATTATCCGTGTAAGTTATTTTATAATGCAGATTGTATTTATGCTTGGTGTGTTCCCAACTGAATTGGAAATGAGAGGAATATCTGCTTTGCTATGTTTTAATAGTTAACTGTAAAGTTTTTAAGGGCCTGACTTTTACTGAAATGGAACATTGATGGATAACTAAGCTAATTGTAACGGGTCGCGGTCATCCCGCTCCCACATCATCAAGGAAAAGGGGGAACTTGGGCCTTATAAACGGGTGTACTGTACACCCCAATAGGTTGCCTTTTGGAGAGAAAGTAATGACCCCGTGACAGAGTGGTATCAGAGCTTACCCCTCTCGCCGTGGGACCTTGACTTGGCGCGGAATGCCGAGAACCCCCGGTTTCACCGGCTCGGTGCGTGTCCAAAAACATCGACGAGGACGTCGATGAATTCGGTGTGGGAGGATATAACGGGTTGCGGTCATCCCACTCCCACATCGTCAAGGAAAAGGGAGAACTTGGGTCTTATAAACGGGTGTACTGTACACCCTAATAGGTTGCCTTTTGGGGAGAAGGTAATGACCCCATGACATAATGCTCTAATTTGGTCCTCTTCCCTCTGTGCATGTTCAACTATATACCTAGAATGAGAGAAAGATCATCTGTGGCTAAAGTGGAATCTTGATGGATAAATAACCTTAATGCTCTAATGTTCCCTCTTCCATGTATATGCTCTTATGCAAACAAAATGAAAGAATGCAAAAACATTCTGGTTGCCAATTTTGGAAGCCTTTTGGTACTGCAATTGTTCAGCTCCATCATTCATCCTTTCAATGATGATGGGAACAACCAAAACAAAGAGGATATCTTTTCTAGCATAACCTCTTGGAACTGTACTGGTTTGCAAAATAACTGTTTTTAAGTGTTATGAAAAGTACAATGACTCAGAATAATGAGTTGGTGAACTCCTCCTTGTGGTATCTTGGACTTTTTCTTGTCTCTGGACATGAATTCCCCACGTCCTTTTTCATGTGTTTTATGCCTGCAAGTCCGCAAGCAATACAATATCCTTTTGGAAATGTTGCAGACTGATATGTTTGCTTTCATATTCCTGTATTCTATTGCAATTATATTGTGATCAACTAGTGCCCTGTTTTCTCTATTTGATTATAGACATGGCTTTTCAGTATTTCTTTTTCTTTTTTTTCTTCTAATGTGTTTTCATAAAACGATAAATTTGTGGCCAGGTATGGAGAATTTGGCCTCTTGGACAAGTCATACATCAATTCATGAATGCTTTCACCGACCATCGTGACTCTGATCTCCTAATTGTCAGGCATGACATACTATTTTCCTCATTGTTTTTTTCTGCTTACATTTTCCAGATACAAATAACTAATAATTCTCTTATCCTGTTTATGCTATCTTTAGCCATTTTTCACTGTTGTTGGGATGCGCACTACCTATTTGGATGTCTTCTGGATACAATGATCGACCACTTGCTCCTTTTGCTGGAATTTTGAGCCTTGGAATTGGTGATACAATGGTGAGGATTCAAAATGCTACATCTTCTACTGAAACATTCTTAAAACTGCCTAGATGTTTTATGCTTCTCATCTAAAACTGTATCTATTTTCTCTTGAAGCAGAGACCCAGGGTCTGGGGACTCATGAGCATGCATATGGTTTTTTTTCTTATTTAATAAGCAGCTATCTTTGAAGGAGAGGTGGGGTTTTGAACTCTCAACCCTTGCCCACGAGCCCCTTTGTAGGCTTGGGGTGGCCATCAGGCCAAAGCCTGACAGTTTTGATGAGCATGTGTATTCCTCTAATAAAATCTGAGCTTCTAATGTACAGGGTGGTAATTAAAATTTTTGTATACATAGGTTAAACTACTTGCTTTTCCTATCTGAATGTTCAAGTATAAGGCACGAAGGATCGATTCATTTATCTAAAGATTGTGCGAGTGAGGGAACTTCTTGCACCAGTTCTTTCTCCCACTTTTGGAAAAAAGAAGTGCGTTGAACAAATGATTTTTCCTTCATTGAATCTGTTAGGTGACTAAGCACCAACTAGATCACATAGAATGGGCTTTGCCTATCGGAGTATCCCGTGCGATTTTCCATGAGTCTTGGAACCTGTGGTGCTGATCTTTTGACATGAATGTTGAAACAAAGAAGTGTCACATGACTGGCACTGTGGACCAAATTGTGGCATAAGCCTCAAGACCCTCTCGGAAAGCATTGGAATTGGATCCAACAGATTGTCAGGGCACTATGCTATGTGAATTAGTGATTCAGGATTCACTAGCAAAATACTAGTGTACTAGATGGTGACAGGTTGAACTGGGGGCTTTGGTAGGGAGTTGAGTTTTACTGAAAACCATCTTTTCCCTGATCAGAAATTGTTCTTTACATTGGTGGTGTATAGTTGTATCATTGTATAAGATGGCTTCACGTTTTTGTTCAGGCATCAATGGTTGGTCACAAATATGGTGTCCTCAGGTGGAGCAAAACGGGGAGTAAGTATCCTCTTCTCTGGAAAAAGAAAGGAAATAAGAGATGAAACTTTCATTTTCATAGACAGTTATCTTATATAACCCTGCTAATGTTTGAGAAAATTGTTTACCTCCAGAAAAAACTATTGAAGGTACTGCAGCTGGTATCACATCGGTTCTCGCTGCATGCTCAGTTTTACTTCCACTTCTAGCATCCACTGGTTACATTCTTACACAGGTCTCTCTCTAGCTCTCTCAGCCTCCTTCCCTAACCTTGTGGCACACGCCCATACGTTTGCACCATATTTGACTTTCCTGTGTAGGCACACACTCGTCATATTCCCATTCAATCTTTCTATTGTGCAGAATTGGGTGTCTCTCCTGTTAGCTGTGACTGTCAGCGGTTTATTGGAGGCCTACACAGCACAACTCGATAACGCTTTCATACCACTCGTTTTCTACAGCCTTCTCTGTTTGTAAATGCAAAGAATAAAATAAAATAAATGCAGCATAAACCATTAACCCCAATAAAATTATTGTTTGAATATAGGCCTAATTGACGGTAACTTAACATTCTTTGAGCATCCTCATGTAAATTCAACTAACCTCACCTCAAGAGCATACAAGTAACAATTTTGTTTGATGTACCCCATAGGTTGAGACGGCTTTGGATTAGACCTTTTCGTTTTTAGTACACTTCTGTGTTTGTTATTATGGTTAACAGACTATTATTATGTTACCTGCTTGAATTATTTCTTCTTGTCTAAACTGTTTGACTTATTTTAACTCACATTCTTCTGGATTCCATGATAACTAAGATTTTCGGCTTCTCTGTCGGAGTTATCAAGTTTGAACTTATGGGCCAACAATCTTGTAATCAACTAACAAAACTTTATTGTTTGGGTATTTATTGAAAAAAATCAACTTTGATTTTCTTGAGATAAAGAGAGAATAAACCATAAATCTCTAAGAATATTTTTGTTGCCCTATATTTTCTCAATCTGGAGTCACGCCTTAAGAAAATGTTATAATTTAGTATAACTTTTCGTAGTCCTCGCCAACTATTTATAGCCCCATTTCATTTTCAACCATCGGTAGTTTATCTCACTCTTTTCTTTCCGACTTCTCGACCTATTTTAAATTACAATTGTAAGTTATTTCTAGAAAATTGGTTATTTTTATATCTGTAGTTTTTGTATACATACGAAAAAAAATATTTAACTTTATTAACCTCTGCCTTAGTTGGATGGAGGCATAATCCGAATGAATCAGAATTTTTCTTCTATCATTGATGGGTATAAACATCAACTACTTCGAACTGGATCAATTTCGCCTCAACAAATAAGCGCTCGGTTCAATAAATAATTGTTCCGACGGAAACTTCTCAATTTCAAGCGAAATCTTTCAATTGCTCATTGTATATTGAATGTACAGAAATAGTTATATCAGAGTGTGTTTTTTTATTTTTATTTTTATTTGTATTAATAGCTACTCTAGGAGGAATGTTTAGAACTAACTACCTTCAACCTTGTGTAGCCGCGTAAATACTACTAGTTTGTATTAATTGAGATCTATTGACTCTGCATACCATCCCGTTGAAAATAAACGATCAGCAGGGTAAAACGTCTCAGAGTCTATTGAATCTTCTACTTAATAGATTTATCTATGGTTAAAACTCTTCACAACTCATCAACGGGTATAACCAACAAATTTTTCCTTCTCTGGGATGCCATAACAAATTGTATATCCATTATTTAAGATTGATTCACTGCGACCCAGATTGCAATGTTGACGTGTTTAGGCATAGAAGACGTCCAATCGCGAACACAAATTATCCTTAAAACTTTGCGAGTAGCATATCAAGGCACGCTAGTTATGACATAATAACGAGTTACATATAAATTTGAAATACTGTGAAACACTCGGGAAAGGGGGTTACATATCATGCTCATTTGCTCCTCTCTTAACCTTAGGCAGATACCGTCAAACATGTCTTGGCATACCACAATCGAAGTACACCAGAAATGTATGAACAAAACAAACATATTACCTAGCAACCGCACAGGGAACCCAGCGATTAATAGCAAAGCTCAAAATAATTGCCGTGCCTCTTGTCACATATCCCTGCTCCAAATGGCCGAATGGCAGCTTGCCCCGCAAGGACACCCATCCAGAAGTGTCAATCGCCCAGGGCCCGTGTTGTACTGCAGAGCCCGTGGCCCGTGTTGGACTGCAGAGCTATTCGCCATACACCGGGATACACAACAAGCAGGGCTATTGGAAGTATTATAGAACTCTTCCAATCCAGCCCATGGCATCATTCAATCAGATAAGCCAGCTTTACTCTTGAGGTGCTCCTTAAAGTCCATAATGTCGCCCTCCCACCTGGAAACAGCCTGATTTTCACACACCCAAATCTCCTCCGCTACCTGGTTTATAAGCCTGAAATCGTGACTGACAAGTACAAGACCTCCATCCCACTCATTCAATGCTTCAGCCAAAGAGTCAATGGTTTCAATGTCCAAATGGTTTGTTGGCTCATCCAACAGCAGCAAATGCGGCTGCCTGTATGCTAGCCAAGCAAAAATCACCCTGCTCCTCTGTCCATCTGACAAATTCTTCATGGGCATCACCTGTGCTTTGCCTGACAGCCCAAACTTTCCAATTGCTGCTCTCATTCTTTCTTCCTCATTTCCTGGGTACTCTTTAATCATGTACTGGAGAGCAGACAACTCCAGCTCAAGCTTCTCAGCCAAGTGCTGGTGGAATTGCGCAATTCTCAGGTGATTGTGCCGCCGAACCATTCCATCAGTAGGAGATAAATCTCCTGTCATAAGCTTCAGCAGGGTGCTCTTTCCAGCACCATTGGGCCCAACAAGAGCTATCCTAGAGTCCAAGTCTACTCCAAAGTCAAGGTTCTTGTATATAAGGTTTTCTGGTGTGTAGCCAAATGCAACTTCAACAAACTGAAGCACGGGTGGTGGAAGTTTCCCCACATCAACAAAGCGGAAGACCAGAACTTTGTCTCTGACAACCTTCTCTGTAAGTCCTCCCCGCTCCATTTTTGCAAGAGTTTTTTCTTTGCTCTGTGCCTGGCGAGCCAATTTTGCTGACCCATGCCCAAACCGTGCAATATACTCCTTCATTGAAGCAATCTGTTCCTGCTCCCACTTGTATTGCTTCATTTGATTCTCTTCCAGCTCTGCACGCGTTTGAACATATTGATCATAGTTACCAGTGTAGTACTTCAACTTCTTGCTTTGCATGTGTATAATGTTAGTGCAGACACCATTCAAGAAATCTTGTGAGTGTGAAATCACAACCAGGATGCGATCCATCTTTTTTAGAGTTTCCTCCAACCAGACACAGGCCTCCAAGTCTGTTATTGAATAAGAAAAAAATCAATTATTAACCTGATTTGCCTGTATACCTCCAAGATACTAAAATTTTTCTAACATGATCCCTTTGCCATATAAATGAAATGGCTGGCAAATAGTCAAATGTGCCTGATTAACTACAAATGAAAATTTACACTCAGAGAGTATCATTTGATAGTCAATGGCTAGTAATATCCTATTTTAAGGTCAAAGCTCAAAATGAACAATTCAAACTAATAAACAAATCTTTCAATCAAGATGGCAGATAACCCCAGGTTGATATCTACCAAGCTGAGTCATTACTCATAAAAATCTTCAATCTTGCTTGAATGTAAGAATCAGTAGTTTAAGATGCCTGCTTTTGAAGATTTATCTTGGAAAAACAAAAGATCCAGCCAAAACTTATTCAAAATATCCATTAAAAAATGTGTTTTACAAACAATAGAAGCCTAACCTAATGAGGACAAATCAAGCCAAAAAAGAAAAGAAATAATCCACCAGCCACAAATAATGGAATGCAGAAGTGTTTCAACACCATGAACTTCAATGCTTGTACTCACCAAGATGATTGGTAGGTTCATCGAGCAAGAGGATAGTGGGGTTAATGAACAATGCCCGAGCTAATGCAATCCTCATTCTCCAGCCACCAGAAAAATCTTTTGTTTTCTTTGCCTGCATCTGCTTGTTAAATCCCAGACCGTAAAGGATTTCTGCAGCACGCTTCTCTGCAGTTGATGCATCCATAGCATCCAAACGCTCATAAATACGGTCAAGCCTCTCACCGCCCCCATCATCCTACAGCAGGCAGAAATAATTTCAGTGCAAACACTAGTTAGTCAGCATGCACAAGCTTGAATACACATAATTGCAAAATCATTTGAGCCTACCTCGCCAGCCAAGGCCTCAGCTTCCTTCTCCAATCTCAACCTCTCCTCATCACAACTTATGACAGCCTCAAGCGCAGACATGTCAGAAGCCTCAATCTCCCTAGTGAGGTGATATATATCCATATGCTCTGGAATTGGAAGCTCTCGGCATCCTATTGCAGCCAAGAGAGTTGATTTTCCACATCCATTTAATCCAAGCAATCCATATCGTCTGAGGCACAAGATGATGAATAAAGCAAAAGGCATCAAACATTGGTTCAATATTATTTAGTAATGACAGTCAAAATAAAATGACAGGGCGTCAAACCTGCCATAATTAAGCTCCAACATGGAATCCACAATGAGATCATGTCCGTGAAAAGTCACAGATAAGGACTCAATCTGAAAAGTGCAAACAAGTTAGCTGATCTCATCATTACCATGAAAAAACGACTTTTAAGAGAAAAATTCAACTCTATATATCCCTGCAACTGAAAAACCATTGTTTAATTACTACATCCTAGAAGGAGCCTGAAAAGGATGAACACTTGGTTATATTCTCAAAGGAAAATTTCTAGTAAATTAGATGTGGAACCATCGTTGTCACAATGGCCTTGAAACAGACCCAGCTGTCTGCCCAGACACATCTCCAGGTAAACCAAGCTAGCAACAAGAAGCTAGTGGTGAGACTCCGTTGAATTGAACCATTGGACTGAAAAGCTAATAAAGCCACAAGTGCAGACTAAGAAATTTCCTTCTAGATTTTGCTAGAAATTTCTTGTGCTCATGCCTGCAAACATTCAATTCATGCTAAACTCCTCTGGCTTGATATTATCTGTCTAAAGCAATCTAAATAACAATCACCATCCGCGACGAGAGATTCCCTTTTGGGGGTTCATGTCTGTCAAAAAGATACGATTGTATAGGAGATCCAGTACCTCAGGTTCGCACAGTAAATAGAATAATGAGAACTGCTTTGCTTTCTATATCAACAATTAGCTAACTAGTTTTCTTTAGATCATATACATTTACTTTTAGCAAGTTACGTTTTTGGGAAAAATAAATATATAAAACCTCAGAGGGTGGGCCAAATGACGAGGACTAAAACTAACTCTATAAAATTCAATTGATGATGCAATAAGCCGCAGAGATAGAATTGAGAAACAGAAATCCAGACGAATCTAAGAAATCTGAAAGTAAAAACAAAAATCAAAGGAGCTATGAAAGCGATAGAATAGGCCACCAGTCAACAGAACTCTTTTCTGATCAAATTTATGGAGCTCTTAAACACCCAAACGGCAATAGAACACAAAACTTCAATTTCGTCCATGTATAACATCAATAACCATAGAATCACAACAGGTAAGGTATACAGGAGAAATCGAGCCCACCCGAATATCCCTGGAGAGAGGATGCGAGCAGAGCACGCCGGTACAGGTCCGATCCGATATCTGAAGCTCCCCAACATCACTCGACAGCTTGTCAACGCGGCCGTTCAGCGCATCCGACGCGGACGCCTTGGAAGACGCAGAAGCAGCAGCAGCAGCAGCCTTTCCGCCTCTCTTGGCCGCAGCAGCAGCTTTCTTCTGTGCCGCCTTCTTCTTGCTGGCGTCCGACACCATCCTTAAAAAACACCAAAAACCCAATCGATAATTTTTAAGAAAGAGATTTAAAAAAAAAAAAAACCAAAACAAAACAGGAAAAATCAACAGACAAATCCAATCCACAAAAAACTACGAGAGAAAGGAACCTTCGAGAAATAAGAGAGATCTAATAAGGCAGTGTTGTGGATCTCGTTTTAGGGTTTGCTTACTTCTTTTCTTGGTCGAAACCGGACAGCTGAAGTCTTGGAGCCTAGGGTTTGTGTTGTGTTCTGTCTGTTGGCTGTGCTTGCGTTTATTTTCGTCTCTTTTTTCTGTCTCCCAGAGTTTGAGCTTGTTGTTTCGCTGGAAGATGGGGAAAGCAGCTAGGGATCTTAGGTATTTATAGAGGACGCCCTGGATAGAGATATGAAACGTGTACGGGCGTGATGATTTACACAGATAGATCGAAGGTCGGCAATTTTTTCCACGCGAGGGATTTTCAGACTTCCCACGTGGACCTCAACGATGCCGTGTGCTACCTTCTTCGACCCGCTAGAATACTGATTTATTATTTTTCAATGTACAATCGGATGCTTCCACGTAAGAATGGCACCCAGACAAGCGAGGAGTAATAAGTAAAATTTATTGATGCGTAGGCAGACGCGAGGGTTCACAACAGCTGACCGATATCGAGGGGGGTTTGACCGATGCCATTACCCAAGGGAGGAAAGTGGCTCTGCGTAAGGACGTTTTCCTTTCTACCGCACGCTGGTCGTTGTAAGAGAGGAGGTGAAACGCGCGGATGCGAAGGTTGAGACAAAGGCAATTTCTGATGACGAGGTTGCTAAGGATTCTCGTGATAGCCCTAAATTAGTACTATCTACTTATAAGAAAGCAACCATTTAAGAGCCTCTTCAGCCATATGCTGGGCTACTCATTTTCTCATCGCAAGTTGACGCAGATGTGGTCTCTTTTAAAGTAGCTTTACCTTAATTGATTTTGAGAAAGAGTTCTTTCTCGTGCATTTTTTAAGACCAACAAGCTATGACTTTGTGTTAAGGGAGGGGGGCATGGATAGTGGTGGGCTACTATCTTACTATGCTTTGGTGGTGGTACAATTTTGGTCTAGAGAGAGTTTGGATCGATAGGATTGTTGCTTAGGTTCATTTACCTCACCTTTTGATAGAATATTATAGATCGAATATTTTGATGAGGCTTGGAAATAAGATTGGAAGGTCACTAAAGGTTGATACCACTATTATAGAGGTCACAAGGGATAATACCGTAAGACTATATGTTGAATTTGATTTGACTTAGCTACTAGTTATTTATTATGAAATAAATGACAAAGTTCATTGAGTGGAATATAAAGATATCTATATGGTTTGTTTTGATTATGGTTGTTATGGTTATTCATCTAATAGGTGTAAGGAGGCATCAAATTTGGTTAAAAGGTTGTGAAGGTAGGTATAGACAAGTAAAAAAAGGCTAGTGTAAATTGAGGCAAACGAGCTATGGATGTTGGTGAAAAAATTGATTCAATGTGGGTTGAATGGTTATGGGTGCTATATGAATACACTTTTGGTGGTGTAAGGGAGATTAGTAAAGAAAGGGATAACAATTTTTGGTTCATTTTGCTTGACAAAGAGTTAGATATAGTAGTAAGGGACAATCATGATAGGTTGGCTAGAGGTAGTATATTGGTACCTTATGATGGCAATCTCTTTAGGAGAGTTGGGAATAATTCAAGTGGGACACTTGGCACACTGAGACATAAAAGAGGATTATGATAAGTTTGTTTAGGTGCAATAATGCATGCTAGGCATAAGGCACTACTTTGTACTGTGTTGGGATTTAATTTTTGGTACTAATGAAAACCTTTAATAGTATGCAGTAATGAAATGTTATAAAATGAATGGACCTTTGGAGTGGAAAATTAAATGGACTTTGAACTGTTGGCTTTGGGGTGGGATACATCATTGGATTTCAATATTACATCTTAGCTTGATCCATTAGACCTAGTAGGCACTATAGACTGTGATAAACTGATTGCTCACGATGTGTCTATATAGTCACTAATCCCAAAAACACCTATGTGGAATGTAATTAAAATTAAGGCGATGATAGAGGAGTTGCCTATAGATAATGGTGATTGTTAAGGTTATATGAACTTAACTCTTTTATCTCATTAAAGAATTTTTTGGTGTGAAATGTTTATGGTGCAACTAGTAAGGCATTTACGTGTGTGTGTTAAAGTTATTTATCTAGTTTCATTGTTTGATGGTAATGGTTCTTACTGAACCAAAAATTAATGACTTTATAGTAGATAAGGTATGTAAAGAGATTGACTTTCAAGGTATGCTAAATAAGAAAGCAATCAGATTCAAAGGCATCATTTAGGCTTTTTGGGATCCTCAATGAATCCATCTTATTAAACTGGAAAGTTAGAAATAGTTCATTTATATGATAGTTTAGAAGAGGAATAATGCTTTATGGTTATTTAGAGCATTTTGTACTAGTGTGACTCTACAAAGTGTGTTAAACTCTTAGCTAAGTTAAAGTAAATCCAAGGGTATATCTAAATATCTTGGTTATTGATGGAAAATTTTAATTTCATTTGTTTTTTACAAGAAAAGATTTGGAAGGCTTTAGTGAAGGAGTTATATTGGCTTTTTTTTTTTTTTTGTGAAATGGATCAATTATGAGAGGTTGATTTGGGGTTTAATGATAATAAGTTTACGTTAGCAAGAGGTAACACAAGAAGAATGAAAGTATCTTGTTATGTTAATCATGGCTTATGTAATCTTTAGTGACATTCTCTATAGCTATAAGCCTCTCTTGTTACTTAGTCTATATGTTATTAGATTATTGCCCTTTATTATTAAAACTATTTGCTTCTTTGCTTTAAAAATATGTACAACATCCCTTTCATTTCTAAAGGGCAAAATTATTGCATAATTAATTTCAAGATTTGGTGTAATAAAATTGAAAGAGCTCTAAACTAATTCCACTTATGCTAGCTAATTTTTATTTAGTCTTACAATCATAAAACAAGAAAATGTTTGACAATAATTTAAAAAAATGTTTTTTTTAACAAGAATTAATAAATGTTAACAAGTTTTATTATGATAATTTTTTTTTGACATATGCATTTTGGAATGTAAACTTCAGCAAAAACTTAACAAGAACTTTAAATAAAAGGACTTGTTGTGGTTTTAATAATCCAATACTAAATAGTTTGCGGATAAAGACTATAGGATAATTCTTTCTTGACACGTGCATTTGGCTCATTTAAATGAGCATAAGATTGTGCAAGGTAGTTAGAATCCAATCTTTTTATTTAAGCAAGCTTTAGGAATCTCATATTTATTTATTATTAATGATATTATCTTATTTAGGAAAGCTTCTATTAAACAAATGAGGGTAATTAACCAATGTTTGGATGTCTTTTGTAAATATGTTGGATAAAGAGTTAACAAACTTAAGTCTTGATTATTGGTTTCAAAGAATGTTCCATCATATTTAGTTAGGACCCTTAGTTTAGAGGTGGATATTGGTCTTACAAAGGATTTGGGTTAATACCTTAATATGTTGACATTGAATGAGACAGTCTCCTTCAAAACTTATAAGGATATATTGTATTGGGTTTAATAAAAACTCTTAGGATGGAAAGCAAAGCAACTTTCATTTACAAACCATTTAACCCTTATTAAATCTAATACTTTAGTTGTTCTTATATAAGCAATGCAAACAACTACTCTTCCATTAACCTTTTGCAAAAAGCTAAGCTAATGTAATAAGAATTTCCTTTAAGGTGATTTAGACCAAGGTCAAAAGCTGTATCTCACTAAATGGTAGAGGATATGTACTCTCAAAGAGTATAAGGGATTGGGTATTAGATAAGTACATTTGGCAAATATAGCACTATTAGGGAAGTTAGGTTGGTGGTATATGATAAATAGGTAGAGCCTATAAGTGAGAGTCTTACATGACAAGTATTATAAACATGGCAATGTAAATCTTTATTACAAAACACTATGAAGTAGAGTCTCGAATATGAGAGACATATTAGTTTTTGGATTAATAATTGGGTTAGTATGAGGCCTTTTATTAACCACACTTTAGGTTTTTTAAGTTTATAAGATATGTAATGATTAACCGTCGTATCTTGGAGAGTATACACCAAATGGGATTAGGATAACCTAAGGCATATGCTACCATAAGATAAACTCTATGAAATAGTACCATTATATGTGTAAGACAAGGTGAATAATGTTAATGTACTAGTCTTACAAAGATTCTCTGAGGAGGAATTTTTAATTAAATTAATTATAAGTCTTTGATTAGTTTGCTACTTGTAACTTCTCTAAGCCCATACTATTAGCAATTATGGAATTTAAAATGTCTTAAAAAAGTTAAGTGTTTTCTTTAGCAAGTGGTATAAAGTAAGATTTAATGCTACCATAAGTGATGAAAGAAAGGTTTTCTCAAGTCAAATAATTGTCAGGTTTACTCCTCATGGCTTGAAATCATTCTTTACCTCTCATATGATTACTAGAAGGTTTTATACCTTTAAAAGGGTCTTATGTGATTTATTCTTGTTTTTTTCTAGGGGAATTTCTATGAATAGCTAAACATAAACCTTAAGGAACATTGTAGTGGAGATATGGTGGAAAATTGGTCAAAATTTTTTGCCAATTCATGTTGGTTTATATAAAGGTAATGTAATGATCAAGTCTTCTCTAGATAAGTGATAACAACTTATAATGGGGTAGTTATTGCAAATTAGGTTACAGAGTGTAAAATAGTGGAGTTATAAGATTGAATCCAACAAAGTTGGTGACTATTTAAAAAGAGTGAACTTTGAATGAGTTGACAGCCCCTTTAATTTTCATAAGTTAAGTTAATATACTAGGATATCCTTAGGAAATCTTGATTAGGTAACATAGGGGGACCTTTTTCATGATCACTACAAAATTTGGCCAAGTGGATCTGTTATTGACATTGGCATATACTTTGCTTTCTTGGCGAAGTTATAGGCTATTCACAAAGGTTTGACAATTAGGCGTGACTAAGCTTTAGGTAAAGATTAATTTAAAGTTGACTATAGAAGCTTTAAAAAATGAAGTGCCATTAACCCTTTTAAATGCCAATTTGCTTAATAGTTGTTAAAACATTCTTTGTAGGGATTGATCAGTTAACATCACTCATGTTTATAAGGAAAGGAATTAAGTTGCTAAATAGTTAGCAAAGTTTGGGCGAGAATGACCACTAAAGGATACATAAACTTCAACAAACTTTATATAATATGTGTCTATTAAGGTGGAATGGCTCTTTGTTGGGGTCTCTTAGGATTATAAACCAATTTAGTTTATTTTTTTAGGTGTAAAAGCCTACCTTAAGACCCCAAAAAATAATAATAATATTTGCTTAAGGGCTCCTCATTTATTAAATAAGGAAAAAAAGACATTGATTAATTTAATAAGTTATAATAATATTTTTTATGGTATATTAAGGACTTATTCAATTATAGTGTGGTTTAATTTTTTATTTTTATTTTTTGCATAAACATAAAAGGCATATTTGACAATTGTTTAATTTTTTTGTTTTTTGTTTGTTAAATTAGAAAGTAAACAAATGAGGAAAAAAAGAGAGAAAAAGATCAAATAAGTTTATATCTCTAGAATATGAGCCTATCTATTACTACTAAGTTTGACTAAAATTAATAGATTTAAAATGTTGATTCTTAATAAAAAAAAAGACAAATTGTTAATTACAATTATAAAATATCACAAAAGATGAGATTATTACCAAATATCTTATTATTTCCTTCTTTTGAATTTCTCATTAAGTTATTATACATTACCATCATTTAAATGTTTGGCTTATAATAGTGCTTACATAAGAATTTAAAGAAACTTTAAGGAATTTTAACCTATTTAAAGAGAGAGAAAGAGAGAGAGAGAGAAAAGGAGGAGGAGGAAGAAGAGGAAAGGGAGGAATGAGATAAGAGAAGATCAAAAGAAAGTTTTATTTCACTTATGATAAGGGCCATAAGAGTTTTTATAGAGAATTAAAAACTCTAAATTTTTATCTCAATCAAATGTCAATTTTTAACAAATTATATATCAATTTTTATAATTTCAAAAATCAAAATTTAAGACTAAAAATTTCTAAAACTTTTAATTAAATTTAAAGTGATTTCCTTTTACATTTCTTACTAATTACCTTTTTTTGTGTGACCAAGTAGAATTTTATAATATATATGTAGTTTATTAAAGTCAATTAATTTAATTAGGTTTATTATTATAACAGACATATGTCAATTGAAGGAGAATATGTAAAAAAAGATGAAAAGAGAAATTGCAAAAGACAAGTAGTTGAAATAGTTTTTAACTTAAATAAGTTATATAAAGTTTAAGATATCTTGATTTGTACTTCACATCATTTATAAATATGAAAAATTGATTGCTTTACATCATATAATATAACATATAAAAGGTTTTAAACAAGTTTTTTTCTTCCTAAGTTGTTAAATTTTTTATCTAGTACGTTGAAACTTTTTCTCAATTCTCACCTTGGATCTTATATTACAAATTCCAAATTTTGGTCTTAAGTGCCATTAAATTTTTTTTTTTTTGGCTATGTAAAAAGGTTGGGGAGGAATTTTCTAGTGAAAGTCTTCTAAAGATTCAAATTCTTATTATTTTATGGAATTTTGTTTTTACGCTTTGTTACTAGTCACCTAGTTGTTATAATGTGATAGTGCCCATATTTATGTAAATAGCCTAAACAAAATTAATCTTCTAAAAGATAACATAATAGTTAGCTTTCTCTTTTATTATGATATAATGTTAGATCTTATAAACTAGTTATTTTATTAAAACATTAGTTATGAATTATGAATGAGTTAAATACTTATTTTATCAAGGTATTGGTTATGTTTGTATTATACTATTTAAGTACTCATTTAAAATTTGCTTCATAAAATATATTAAAATGTTTATATTTTTTTTTTTGAAAATGTTGTTACATAAGAATATATTGAAATGTTGGATATTTATACCGAAACTATTGTATATTTATATTGAAATTGCTATATATTCGTATTGAAATTGTTGCATTTTCTTATTGAAATTGCTACATATTCTTATTGAATCCAATGCCTATTCCCATCAAAATTGCTACTTATTCCTATTAACATTGTTGAATATTCCTACTAAAATAGCTATTTATTTTTGCTAAAATAGCTATTTATTTTTGCCAAAACGGTTATTTATTCTTGCCAAAATTGTTGCCTATTCTTATTAAAATTGATGTTTATTCTTATTGAAATACCTATCTATTTCTAATAAAATGTTTTATAAAGGTAATGTGTTTACTTGAAAATCGTTGCAGAAAATCCAAAACCTTTTTATATTTAATTCATATTCACTTAAAAACATTTTCTTTAGTTTTGAAATTGTCATATATTCATTTCATAACTACTATATATGAATTAAAGAAGTAATATGATATGTTGCATAAAACTATTACATAAATGACTTCTTGTAGTAATTTTATTTTCACTACCATAAACATGAAAAACCATTGCATATAATCTATTATAGTGTTCCAAAATATAATGGACCAAAAACTATTTAAATAGACCTTATGCAATGGTTTTAGAGGTTTAGCAAGTGATTTCTAACTATTATAAAAACCCAAATTTGGTGTAATGACTTGAGAGCAAAGGTAGGCATTTCTTATTTAAACTTATGAACAACTTGCTTAAAAATAGTTTAAAGTTTGTTTAATAAAGTCATTAAAAAATTGTTTAGTATATTATTGAAATATATTTGATAGACTTGCTTTGAGTCATGTAAATAGGATTTTTGCAAAAATAAAAGTAAGAGTACATATGTATAACTATTTTCTATAAGCCATAATTAGAGAAGTTTTATGTATTGGAATGTTGTTTTATATTGATAATTATACATTAAAATTAAATTATTATTATTTTTTAATTAGTTACTTTTATTAAAGTAAATATTTATTAACAACTTAATTTTATTTATAATAATTATTTTCATAATTTTATTTATTTTAGTTAATATTATGAAGTTAAATATGTTGTTAATAAAAACTTGAGACTCGACTCAATAAAAGATAAGCTCAACTCAATTTGGCTCGCTAGTTAAATAAACTAAGTTTGAACATGACAAAAGTTAATTTGGCTTACCTTATTTACAACCTTATATTGGTGAGATAAAGCCATTTTATATTTAATTGTGTAATTTGTTCTTTCTATGTAATTTGTTACTAATTTTCATACTTTAGAACTATATGGTGAAAGTAGGTGTAATTTAATTTATGGTGTTTGTAATAAGACAAATTTTTGATCTAACTAAAATTTCAATGGTCAAATTAACATAAAGACTTTTAAATGAGGAACTTCTGAACAAGATTTGGAATGCTAAAGCATCTATATAAAGCATCACATCTTTAATGTTATTTATTAGATATGGAATTTCTTTCTAAAAGTTATTACGATTAGAACATTTTAAAAATTATTAATAATATAATTATTTCAAAACATTAACTCTAATATATTTTTCAAGTAAATAAGTTGGTTTAAGTGGCATAAAAATGTAAAAGCATAATTGTTTAAAGTGCATTTAAGGGTATTTCTTAACAAGATTTGCATATATTCATTTAAATGCTCTCGTTAACTTTAACACTTAAAAGTTTTAAAAAACTCATCATCTTTCTATTTCTTTGACATTACAAATATAATCCTTAAGTAATATATGCTTATTACTGAAACAATCATTAATTCATTTTCTTGGATTCTCTTTTTTTTGGCATACCTTTTACTCTTTTGTTCATATTAAACCATCATATATAAAACTTCCAATACTTAGTTTTTAGGAATAATGTCACCTTACATCATCCACCAAGACAAGTATCTTTTGAAATAATCTAGTTGCCTTATAATAAAGGAATCAAATAATAACATTTATTGTTATGACAATAATGTATACAATTTTTATAATTAGGCTTAACAAAAAATGTCTTTAAATTTTGCTTTGGTTAGCTTGAGTTTGATGGAGCATATCTTGTTGAGGAGTTAAACATCCATTTATAATAAAAAAGATGTTAATTGTAATGTTATTTGTTTAGAAGGAAAATATAAATTACAATTTCTTTTGTTTATATAAAATTATATTAATGTTTATAAAATCTAATTTATGTTTCTTAGACAAGAGTTTAATAAGCTATTTAGTTTATATTTAGTATAGAGGCTAAATAATATAAGTTAGGTTAGTATAAGATAAAACATGTAACTAATTTATCTTACATTTAGAATTACATTAAATAGTATAGTTAAAATATATTTAAATATCAATAATAGTATTATGATTATTAGAAATTATTTTTCCTTAACAAAATTATGGAACAAAAATTTTGACTTATTTAATCATTATTAGAAAAGATTATTTTTCTTTCACTCTCTTTTTCATTTGTCCATCTTTCTCTTTTATTCTTTTTTTCATCTCTTTATTCTTTTTTCTCATTTTTTTTCTCTTTCATCTATCTTGTTTTATTTCTCTCTCTCTCTCTCTCTCTCTTTCTTTTTGTTTTTATCTTTATATTTAATCACCTTTTCTCTCTATCTTTTTTCTTTTTTGTTTAGTTATCTCTCTATTTTATTTATCTCTCTTGTATAAGATAATAATCTTATTCTAATTTATCTAAATAAATTTTCAAATATGAGATATTATAAAAGAAGACTAATTTATATTATTTTATGTACCAAATACAACTTTACAATTTAATTACATTCTTTTGAATATTCTTGTACTTTAAGTTTTATTTGTTTAATAAAAAATATTTCTAGGAAAATATTTTTGGGAAAAATATTTTTTGCATATTTTGGTATTCATTTTATAAAAAATGAAAGTTAATGAAGAATATTTTTTAGATCAATAAAAAATTTATTCATTTTCATAAAATAATTTACAAAATTTAAAAAAGAGAGAGAGTTTGTGGGAAAAAAGAGAGAGAAATATGAGAAGAAAAGTCAAATAAATTTACAAAAGAAACTTAAATATGTTATCACTGCTAACCAACAACTTTGCATAAAATAATAAAATTTTTTAATAAAAAAATTCAAAATCTTCTCTTAAAAGGTTTTAGTGGACAAATAAATTGTTAATTGACACTTCTTTCTACACTTTTCTTAAGGTTGACTTAACAATAGTTATCATAGTTCATACATGGATATATAACTACACTTAATAGTATTTTTTTCAAAATCTACAATTTTTCAAATATATAAATCAAATCCAAACAAATATCTTCTATTAAATTTCAATATATTAATTAAATATAAAAAAAATTCCTAAAAAATACTTCTCCTTGTAAAATATTTTATATAAAAAATATTTTCTACTAAACAAATAAAATTTTAATTCCTTAATGTTTGTTTTATGAATAGTTTTTTTTTCTTTATTTTGTATGGTTCCAAAACAAATAGAAAATGGTTCATATTTTGTTAAACTTTTGTTTGTTTTGGTTGAATTTTAAAAGTATATTTTATAATAAATTTAATCATTTTGATGTTTAGTTTATATAAGTTAAATATATATGATTAGTCTTATATAAATATTAATTTAAGATGTATTTTACATTAGAAAAAAAGAGACTTAAAAAAATTATAAAAATTATAAAACATAATAGTACGTAAAATAACATATTTTTGATATTTAATTTTAGTTATTTTTAATAAACAAGTTAAACTTAAAAATAAATAAAAATTAATTTTACTATAAATTTAATAAAGTCATTTTAATATTTCCATATTTTTATGTATTTCTCTATAGCCAACTTCAAAATTAATTAATAAAATGACACTTCATTGTCACAATTCTAATTCTTACTTAAAATATAAAAATTATTTAAAAAATTTGAATTTAAAATTGTGTGCTTATGCCACTCAATTTTAAATTCGCTCCCAATTTATTATATCTTTTTGCACGCGGTTTCCATTGTTTTATGTCTAATTCTATATATATATATATATATGTAATGCAAGGGGTGAGCAAGGACGACGCCGTTTGTTGGGGCTTTTGTACGCCCCCGCGGGACGTCCCCCACACCGTCCATCTTCTTCTGGTTAAGTTCTTTAATCTTTGATTGAAAGAGCTGGAAATCCAATTCCGGCGAGGCCCAGGGCTGCAAGCAACCTCTACTTCGTCGCCGGCCGCCTTGGTCTTTCCTCCCAATCCGTAATCAACGCCGCTTCTCTGCATCGTTTAACAGTCCATAACCACCCACACTCACTTTGCTCCGCAGATCCTCCTGCTTTATTTTTAAAAGAGGTAACAAGTTTTTCTGATGATTTCTGTTTGCTTTTGTGAATATGGTATCTCAATTTTGGGGTTTATGCAAATTTCATGGAAGAATTGATTTAGAAATTAAAAAAAAATAAAAAAGCTTGCTCTAAGTATTTGAAAGAAGAGAGAAAGAGAAAAGTTAGAGGGAGAAAGCCGAGATAACTCTGTATTATATGCATACAAGTTAGAGGGAGAAGTTGGATCTAGTGCCCTTTCCGTTTTGCATATAGAGTGAGTTTGTTGGTTTTGATGCTTCCCCTCTGTGCCAATTCAGGGTGCAGAGGAATGTTATTTCGTAGGAGTTCTGTTTGAAAAGCTAACACAGTAAACAGAAGGAAAAAGACTATATATGGATCCGGCAAAGAAGAAGGCGTTGTTTCGTGCTAAACTAAATGCTCAGAAGAAAGAGAAGAGAATCAATTCTCCTCTTGTGAGGTTAGCTTTCATGGCATCTCAGTCAGATATATTTCTGGATTTCTTCTTTTTTTTTTCCCTAACCCATATCTCTTAGCCTGTCTTTTTTTTTTTTTTTGAAATTTCTCCTTAAATTATGTTAACTTTGAGCTATTTCATTGATCCATATTTTCATGTTTGTCTATTTAGCCTTAACTATTTTGAGCTGCTTCTCTTGTTAATTCCGTAAGAAACAAAAACTGCTAATTCCCTGTCAATCTATTAGGAACCCAACAACAAGCAATTAAGAAAGTTGCTTGGTGCCTATCACAATTATCTTACTTTTTTAACCTTTTTATGAAAAGCAGACTAATGTTTGTGTGTGCATGAGCACAAACATGTGCGCTTGTGTTTGTGTGGGAGAGAAAAAGAGAGAGAGAGAGTGTGTGTGTGTGTGAGAGAGAGAGGACCTATGTACAAATAAAATTATATGTTTGTCATTATTATTATTATTATTATTATTATTATTATTTATTTATTTATTTTTACTGTACTTGATGTGTGTGTGTGTGCGTGTGTGCATGTGCACACATGCGTGTGTCTTGGTCCTTCAGATTGATCCTTGTGGGTCTGTCTTACTCAATCTTCATGTGGCCATTTGTGTCTTAGTTTTTCATGTGTGTCCTTTTGTGTATGTGTGTGTGTGTGATTCTTAGTCCTCCATATGAGTGTGTGCATGTTTCCAGTCTGTCTTCAGCAAATCTGTTTGTTTGTGGTGTGTTTAGTCCTTGTGTACAAGCCTGTGCATCTTAGTCCTCTTTTTATTTTTTGTGTGTGTAGTGTTTTAGTCCTTATACGCATGTGAAAAGTGAACTTATATGTTTGATTATCCATGTATACCTCTCATTGTTTGTTGTGTTTGTGCTGACTTAGTCCTTTTTCTAGCTATAGTTCTTTGTTCTTTCTTCTTTGTGTGTGTGTTTGTGCCTGCCCAACTTAGTCCCTCTCTATTTCCTCTTCCTTCTACTGAGATTCTGACATACTCAATTTTCTCATATGACTTACAGGTATAATGAAATTGAGCAGCCCATTTGTAGGGTTTGCAATGTTGTTTTGAAATCTGAATCCTTGTGGGATGCTCACCAGGCTTCTCGTAAACATCATGAGGTGCTATGTTGCTCTCACAATGATATCGCTTGGCACTGGTTATGTTTGCTGAATTCAATTCAGTGGCCTGTAAATAGAGAACTTGATAATTTGATGTCAATGATTGTAGATTGTAGGGCAACAAATGGTTTTTTTTTTTTTTTTCTTTTTTCTATTAAAGGCTAAAACTAGAAATGTGATTGCTGCCTAATAGAAATCTGTGCTCTGCATATTGGAGCTGAGCAGATGCAACACTAAAAATATTCATTGGGTGTGCTTCTCAACAGTGCTGGGCATCCGCATGCCTTTTCCCTTATCTGTGTGGAAATATGTGCACCTGCACCATTTCCTGCCTTTCTCTGTCAGCTGTCGTAACACCACAACCCAAAAAAAAAAAAAAGAGAAGGGATCAGGCTTAGAGGCACAAAAGTTTCAGTTGCTCTCCTTGGGAGTGTTGCCGTCATTTTCTTCTAGTGATTCACTAGAATGAATGACGCTGTGCTGCAGTGGCTATTCTATGACATGGTTACACCTGTTTTGATAGTTGCTTTGAATGATTTCTTCTTTCTTGACAATGTTATTCTTGTACTAGTGAAACTGGAAAACTTTGATTCCCTTTTCTTTTTTCTAGTACTTTTTTTTGTTAGTGCAGTTTTAGTCATAGGCATATTATCTTTTCATTTTCCATAATTACAATCTGACAGCATTGTAAAGCTTCCTCAGTTGGATATGTCTAATTGAAGTTCATACTTCTTGAAATGTCCTATTGTTGTTGATTTTGAAATTAAATAATCATTATATTGCCATTGGTTTATTTATAATCTGAGTAAAAAGAAAATACTGAATCATTTTGTTGGAGATACTCAGACCTCAGGACTATTTTCAAAAGTAAATTGTGCCTTGTGCCAAAGGCCTCTATCTGTTATTCCTCATTGATAGATCTTTGTTGCTGTGTACTGCAAACATTGTTCTATGTATTATGATTCATTCATGTTTCTTCATCTTTCAAGTTAAGTATCAAATAAGATGCTTGTTATGTTTGAACAGGCAATAAATAATCTCAGAGCTACTGCTGCTAAACATCCATCTGATGTCACTGTTTCTGAACCCATTACAGAGGCTGACAGACATAAAGAAGCATATAAGGCAGAGTTGTATGATGCTAAATATGAAACTTCAGTTAAATTGTCCAAGACTTTGCCATCATCTGCTCTACCTCCTGATTTTTTTGATAAGCATGAAGCAAAGAGACAAAAGACTGGTATGTATGCACCTTTGACTAATCCAAATTCTGTGTATTTAAAGTTTGATGCTTATTTGCTTGTGGTTAGAAAGGAGAGTGGGCTTCGATTTACTAACTTTAAATAATATGAATCCAAAAACAATGATTGTTGAATATTGATGAATAAATGTTTTGCCATTGAACCTATTGATATCTTTCCTTATCTTAAATCTTAAACACTTTTCTAACCTGTTCTTTTCTCATGGTCACTTATTCGTTACAATTTGGCTGCTGTGTTTGTACTGCACAAACAGTCCTCAATATATGCGGACAGAAATTAAATGACTGATCTCCACAGTTTCTTGCCCATTCCATGTTAAAAAGCATCCATCCATTCCCTCACACCCCGCACAGTCCTACAAAAGAGAAGAGGGAAAAACAATGGTTCCATTCCATGTTAACAAGTTCACCACCCCAATGCACCATTAGTAGTGTCACCAGTGAATGTTACTGCTACTAGGAGAGTAAGCAAGCTAACCATAGAACTTCTCATTGTTGCTCTGAAGGAGAACATAAAGGGGGTGACTATGTTTACAATTTGGAATGTAAATTCCAGAGATACTCATTGAATGGACCATAAGGATGATTTTTTGACTCCCAATACATCTTGCTTATAGTATCATTAAATGAAAGATTTTGCATGTCCAATTTGAATTGATCTTAATGGATTCCTTGTGACTGCCTATAAGGGAAGTAATAGGTAGGGATGAAAGGATTGGAACCCATGACATTTTTTAGTCCTGACCTTCAGCTTGCTTATCTGCATCAGTTGATCTCAACTTGCAAGAAGTTTGTCCAAGAAAACCAATGTCCTACTTGAGCAAATGTACTCGCATAATTATCTAGAACAGTGTTCATACTAATCTTCCCTTGTTGATTATTTTGATCATTGTAGATGCAACATTTTACTCACGTTGTAAGTGAAAATTGTTTCTGTGCATTGATAATGGTAAATTGTCTCTCCTTTTCATGTTACGGTTGTCTTCTTGCTTCCTTTAAGTTATAATTCCTTCCTTCATGTCATATGTCATAGTTGTTACTACTTTGGTGCACTTTCCTTTGGCATGGAAATATCTATGACTGCAGTAGGATCTTTTAATCATTAAGAGATTTGAACTGATGCATTAGAATGAGGCTTGCCTTTTCTTTTTTCTTCCCTGTTTTTAATCTGAGAGATGAATGTTGCCTTTGTTGACATTTTCTGGCTGCTAATTTATTTCATATGTAATTCTAGGTTCAGATACTGCCAAGTCTGTTGATAAAGACACATATAAAAACTTGGTGGGTTCTGTTCAAAGAGAGGCAGAAGAATCTTTCTTGGAGAATAAATTGAATGAAGTGCCCAATGAGAATGATGGCCTGAGCAAAAAATTTGAGCTTTCCGGTGACGTCAGGTCCATTCCAGCAGAAATTAGTGGTTCAGAAACCAAGCAGATAAAGGGAGCTCTTCCCGAAGGTTTCTTTGATAACAAGGAATCTGATTTACGTGCTCGAGGCATTAAGCCTGTTAAGCCAGATGTCAAGTAAGGCCCTAGTTCTGTCTACTTGTTTGCATATAATTTCTTTTCAAATTAGATTGTCCTAGCAACTTAGAAGGAAGCAATTACCATAGGAAGTTCGTTCATATAACCTTGTACAGTCCTTAAACAATTGATTGCCTTATCCTGCATATCCTTCAAGCCGCTAATATGGTCAAGTTACCATTGCTGGCCCTTTCTTTTGAATTTTATCATATGAATTCTTTAAATCATTGGGTGCCATACAGAGCTTGTACCTCTTTTCTTTACATTTCTCTATTAAGCTTCTTAGGAGGCAATTTTCGGTCTTCCAAGCATGAAGCTGAATTGGTTTTTTAAAGTTATTAAGTTATAGCACACCTAGCACACCTTCAATTCAGCTTGCACAGCTTATGACACATGAGTTTAATTGAACCTGACAATTTAGTTTAATTTAGTCTTCAAAGTTGAAAGTATGTGTAGTAGACTCTGAACTTATCACATATAAGATTAATGTGAAAGAGGAACTTGAAAGTCTTGGAGAAAAATGCCCTGAATTGAGAGTTGTATATGTGAGATTTTATTACCACCGGCTGTACCACAATCATCCTTAATGCCACAACCAATGGTCCTCTATGGTGCACCAAACAATTTAAAAGAAAAATATGCCCTTGGCTAAATTATAAGTGGTGGATAATACAATTGAATTGTTTACTTTTGGCGATATAGAAGAAGAAAAAATTCTTCTGTTTCCAATTCCTGACGAGAGAGAGAAAGCGTGTGTGTGTGCGTGTGCGTGTGCGCATGTGGGTGTGTGCATGTGTTTCAGTGGAATTATGGAAATTTCCTGAGTTACAAATGTCTCTTTTATGCTGTCCTTAATGTTTTAGTTGAACCCAACTTTCAGTTTTTTATCGTCGCATTCATTACATGTACCATTAAACATGTTATTTTTCATAAATAGCATGCATAGATGAATGAGAATAATAATAAAAGAAATTATTGTCTAGTTTTTTTATCTTTAGTAACCATTTTGAAAATTTTGGTACTAGAACAATTGCAGATGCTTGGTATTAACTTATTGTTGGCAATTTTTTTTTTTGTTTTTTTTCTTTTTTTTTTTTTATTTTGCCTCCACTGCTAGACAAATTTGTATTTAAACTAAAAGCTTGTGTCTGAGAAATAATTGTTCCAATTGTTTAGAAGCCTCTTTTTAAACTAGCTTTTCAAAAGGTTGTGCCATATTGCCATACCTAGAAGTCTTATTGTGGGTTGAAATCAAGAAATGTTATATATCATATTGCGTACCAAGTCTTCTAAATTGGTGCAAAACATAACCTTGAATACTTACTATATTCTAATTAGAGACGAGTACAAGGAGTTTGAAAAGCTGATCAAAGAAGACTTGCAAGAGGTGGATGACCGTTTGGAAGAAGAGGAGGTTGGGCTAAACTTCTTTGTATTAGTCAATTCAGAATTGGTTCATTTTTCTTGAGATATGCATTACACTACCAACTATTCAATTAATGTAAAGAGTCACAATTGCAGATTGATGCAGCTGAAATGATAGAAGAATATGAATCTTTTGAGCAAAAGTAAGCTGTGCTTTTTTTCGATAATTGAATTGCGGCTTCCCACAACTCTAATTTTGTCACTGATGTTTCTCAGGAGACCTTGATCTTTATTCTGTATTCTACCAGGTCCTACAGGCAGAAGGTTGAACAGTTGAGAAGGAAGAAAATGGAGCTGAGGGCAGCTAGGTCCTCCAAACATGGCACAAGCTCTGACATGGCTGGCAAAGAAACCTTTGTTGAAGAGTCATTCAGCGATGATGATGAAGTCGATGAGGATTTTGCAGTTGATTGGAGAGCCCAACACCTATGAACAGGCTGAATGGGATTCCACAAATTGTCCAATGAGACCAAAGTATGGGGAAATTTCTGCAAAAAGGCACTACCACATTGGTGCTATATTCGAGTAATTCAAATTAACTCCTAGTTAATGGAAAAGGCATGCTCAGAATGGACGCAAGAAATCATCCACAGGCCAGCCATGGATTAAGCTTTCTTCACCAGGCCTCACGTGCATGTGTTCCCTACAGCTTCACATGAAAAATACTTCCTCCCATTTCTGGGGAAGTTGTTTAGGTCTTTGTTGTTCTTGACCAGTCTACCGAGATGTCTCTCTTTTGGTTTTTTTTTTTTTTTTTTGAACTTTCCAATCTTTGTTAAAAAAAAATATATATTCTCTTTTGTTTTAAAAAAATTGACACATTATCGTTCTGATGATTTTAAATAAGACTCAGCGTAGATCTGTTCACATGACACTAACTAACGAAAAATTAAAGAAAAGTGACAGTGGGGTTGATTTCTAAGGGGGAAAAAGGCAAAAAAAAAAAAAAAAAGTGAGCATAGTTATACAAAAGCAGGGGAACATAAACAGCCAGACCTTGATTTAAGCCTACGTTTATATTTGTATACATGAGAATTAATGTTAGCTGCACATATTGTCACGTCGCATATGCCGTTTTTTGCGTTAAAGAAAACCAACTTCAGAACTGTCGCAAATAAAAAGGTGGGGTAGGTGGAAATTACAATATAGCTACATGGCATATGCCATAGGCTTTATGATTTGAACATGTAAATAAGGCAAACTAAAAGGGAAGAACTAAAATCAGTTTTAACGAATCAATGGAATCAGAATTAAATACTTAAAATGTCTAATCATCTCCTTTTTAATCCAACTCGTCGATTGTACATAAAATTAAATCTGTGCAACGCTTTATATGTGCAAAATCAAACTAATTAGTCAATAGCCATTATGTTTCTTTTGCCATTTTTTTGAGCCACTCCCTTGGTGGAATCAGTCGGTTCCATATCGTCCGCAGTTATTAATCATGTCACCAATCAATACGCTTGAAAAACTAACGGCCACCAACATCCACCGTGCCACCGGGCATCTTTATTTCACTTCATATTCTTCCCATTCAACTAACTTCATACGGTAAAAGATTGAATGCAACACACGAGATTCTAAAACTTGAACAAATTCTTGTGAACCTTGAGTACCAATCGACATGTTAACGATATTCTGTTTGTTGTCCGATGAATGACCTTGAAACCTTTGCTGTCATTCACCTCGACGGCTTTCCCCCAGCTTAAAAATGACTGGTCAACCTTATCAGGCATCATGGCTACCGCTTCGTTTACAACCTAAAGAAAGATAAATGAGAACACAAACCGTGATGCACTTGATTCTTTAGTTATATCCAAAAATATAATTTGGGTATACCTCATCATATGGCTGCACCTCATTATTTGTTATACCATGCAGGTAATCTGGAAAAAAAAATGTCGCAATGATATCAAATTTTCTACTATATTGAAACTAAAATGTGACTAAGCTCTCTCTTCTGCATCAGAAATAGCACCTACCTGAGTAGGCCATGTCCTTGAATATCAGTAGACTCTGAGGCATCAGCAGCACAGAAAATGGATGGCGGTTCTCTATCATGTCACTGGCCCCATTGGTGTCTACAGATTCCCCATCCAATGTTCTTGCCTCACGGTTACACCATGAATTTGTGCAAGTTTTTAACCTTGAATGTGGGGTAAAGTCCATGACGGCAGGTGACCCAAGAGAAAGAATTGCTACCACTGGAAAATAAGCAGGTCCATCTTGGTGTGGCTGCACAGCAATGGCATTACGAAATAAATTAGCAAGAACAACACAAAAACATTGGTTGCAGGGTCAGACATGTGATTCCCTTCTAGCTTTCAGATATGCCAAAGAGATAACTCAAGGTGATACTCCTTTAGTGGCAGTCAGATTTCCAAGTGCAACCCCCATACAAAAGCACCAAGCACTTTCAGAACCCAAGTCAACTACTTGGTGAAAGGAAAATAGTGGGAAGGGTAAAGTTTAATACACAATGGTGATAAAAAAGAGTGAAAATAAAATGCAAGAATCTTCAATACAAACCATTATACCCTGGTTTGGGCAGTATTCATTGATAAGGACATGGTTAATTGCCGAGGGGAACAACCCTGATTCCTCGTATACTCTTTGTGTAATCTTCGTTAACCAAGGAGGCACTGCAATAGATGTTCAGCAGATTTCAAACATATTGATAAAATTAAGCACTGGTGTTGAGAAGATGAAATGTTGAATATTGATCAGTTTAAGTCGCAATTATCAGAACAATCTTGATTCCTTCGATCTTTTATCTCATGAGACATGCTAGCAATGTAAATAAAATCCATCCATTATTTGGTGACAAATGAAAAGTACCCAAGCCATACCAGTTTAACTACAACTATGAAAAGTTTAGTTCAACAACAATCAATTACTTGGAATAAGCTACTCTTAATCTCAAACAAAGTGCAATGTGCAGTAATTAAGAGCATACGAGGGCAACCAAGTCACATAAGTGTGTTCTCATACTCGAAAAAATGTTAACATCTTGTATCTGTTTTAATGTATTGCTCTATGAAGGCTTTCACATTTCATGAGAAAGGTCCATGCTTCACCTTATGGCTTTCATACCTTTTGCACGGTTTCCTTATCTAGTTCCCCTTAAATACTTTGGAAATGGATCCTAATCACGGCTTTCCTTCCACAATTTAAAAACCTCTTGATTTCAAACAAAAGATTCTAATGTGCAGACACATACCCCTCCACCCCATGTACTCACATTAAAAAGTGCAGGAGGAAACAGCCAACAAATTCCCACCCTTTAAGCCAATGTCTAGTTACTTGCTAACATCATTGACTCAAACAGGATACAAAACAACCATAAACACACTGGAAAAGGCAGATCTAAGCCATCAAATTGATAAAGCATCTAGAAGAGAAGCAAGGTTTCTGTCAATTAGAATTTTATGGGCCTAAATCTAGTACAAGAGTTTTCCATATGATGGTCTGACTCAAATATGAAAACTGAAACAGCAAAACAGATTGAACGCATATATAAGGAAATGTTAGACGGCTAAAAAAAGAAAAATAAAACTCATGGATGACTCCAACCCTTCAGAATTAAGATTAAGCAAATTGAACGTGTTCCCACTTACAGTCCTGTGGCAAAAGACCCTTTTCGAGGACGACACCGCCTGTCGGCAAGCAAACATCATCCTCAGACCGAATGCAGGTTTGATAAAGTTAGTTGAAGAAAACAGGAGCAACAAAGAATCTTGAACATACCCCAGTTCTGAAGCCTTCTGTTCTTCAGTGATTTCCACTTTGACAATGGGACTTCATAAATCTACAAATCGAAAACATAAAAAAAAAAAAAAAAAGAAGAGAGAGATAGCTAAAAGAAAGGACCAAAGAAGACAACAAGATTCAAAGAAAACCAAAGCATTACAGGGTCACCTTATCACGAAGATGGGTCTCTTCAGACTCAGTGATGAAGTCGGGAATGTATATCACAGTTGGAAGATGCCCCACCTCGAAATTCTTCATATTTCGTTCCATTCCCTTTTGCCTTAAGAATCCATTAATGTTATATAATACTGTAAGTACTATGGCATTAGGAGATGAACTCAAAGTCAATTGCAGAGAGAAAAAAGAATTGAAGATTGAAAAAACACAAAAAAAAAAAAAAAAACCAGAAAGAGAACAAGGTCGATGGCGAAGCAGCTGCTGCTTTCTTCTCGCTTCCTTCCTCCTACTTTTTAATCGTGTGCTTTTGGCACCGGAGAATTGAATGACAGAACAAGTTGGATTTCAGGTAGGTTGCGCTTGGTACACCCGCCCCGACCCGACCTCTTGGTCAAATGCCTATTTAACAACTCATTTCTCTTTCCTCTCTTTCTCTTAAATATTTGCTCGCTCCTTCTGCTTCCCACCTTTTCATTTTCATGGGTTTCTTTTTCCTCTTCTTTTTCTTTTTCCTTTTCATCTCTTATTACCTTTCTTTCTATACCACCATTTTATGTGCGAAAATTGCATTAGTGGTAGCAAAGTAGTTTTTGAATCTTTTGAAAGTAACTTCAGATTCATCTGTTAATAATACCCTTTTGTAGACATTGCCAACGTTTTCTTCTCCATTAATATTACCTCTTGAGAAATTCAAGGTAGCCCTCTTGATTTCCTCAATTTTGAATTGGATTAAATTGCTACCTTCGGCATGGAATCCTAATCCAAGTTCCACACCAGTCTCATCTCCAATAGAGTTAACCTTTTTCTTCTTGTAATTCTTGTGTAGCATCCGGAGCAAAACAATACCCATGGAGGCGCTAGAGATCCCAATAATGTAGCTGAACAAAACTCCATGAAACACAGGCCTTTGTTGTTTAACTGCAGGAGGCCACATTTAATAGTCAAGCCAAAACAAGCTATTAGTAATTGTTGGGTCGGGTGGTCTAAGGTGAAGGTTAAAAGCAATTGCATACATGAGCAAGTAAGCAAAACAACCTAAGAGACCCACCATTTCAGAAGCATTATGGAACATTTGAAAATCAACATTAGAAACTTCTGCAAGTATCTAGACTAAAAAGTTGCTAACTTTACAAGAAGGTTCTTAAAGTTTTGATATTTTTCACCAGCACTATGAAAGGATTGAAAATTTTCTTAGTTTAAAAAAGTCTACATCGATTTTGTACTATTATAAATAATTGGCATATGTGTGCCATGAAACCACTATAACAACAATAATTAAACTAGTTAAGTTAATAAATTAAGTAGCTTATGAGTGTAGTTTATGAGCTGTGAGTGTCAGGTGACAAGAGTTTGTCAGTGGGTGCAATGTATTAGCATTTATGTTAATAACAAAAGTCTTATTTTAGTCTTAGTCTTTACCTTAAAAGTGTTTGTTTAAATTCAACAATGTGGTATTAGAGCTTGTAGCATGGGACCATAATTGTTATGTTGCCGATCCGGGATTAGGTTTATGAAGAGTTCACAAGGAGACTTTACTTGTATATAGTTTAGGACTATAAAGTGTCTTGGTTTGGGACTAAGTGGTAAGATGAATACCATCAACGTGGGATGATCAAAAAGCTCAATAGACAAAATTATGACATATGGAAAACATGTATAGACTCATAGATTTAAAGACAAAATCTTTGGAAGGTTACTAACAATAGTAATACAACACCACCAAAAGACACTACAACACTAAGGAAATAGAATGTAAAGGTTAGAAAAACAATGTTTGCAATAAAGATAATAATAAATAAAGACATATTAGAGCATGTCAAGTATGTTACTACATCTAAAGCTATTCGGGACATTTTAACTTCACGACTTGCTAAAAAGAATCATATGCAATTTTAATTATTAGAGAATGAGCTAATATCTACTACGCAGTATGATATACAATTAGTTAATTCTTTATAAAAATTAAATAAATTTACTATGAAATTTTGGAATTGGATCTTAAGTCAAAATTAAATGAGGTTAGAATAAAAAGAATAATTATTTACAATTTGCATCTAAAATATAGAAATTTTATTATTGTAGCTTAAAATTAGCTCACCTAACTTTTAATTAAGAAATTAAAAAATTTACTTATTAGTGAAAATACTCAGTAAAATAAATGGTAGGAGTGTCAATTAAAGTTGAAGGGGAAGTTCTTTTCACTAATTAGAGAAAAAGACATTTTAGAATTAATACTTCTATTAACACAAAGAATAGTAAAGAAGAAAAAAAAAAAGGTCATAAGAAAGAAGTTCCTAACTAAAGGGAGTTTAATCTTATCAAAATCAATATTTGCTACGAAATAAAGATCCAAAGAAGTATAATAGTAAGATCTATAATTGTGGTAAGAGAAGACATTAATGTTGGTCCAAAAAGAAAAAGGGTGCAAAGGAATGTCATGACTTCTAACGACGACCATAAGGCACCCTATAGCAAAAATGAGTAAGATTTAGGAACATCATTTATCGTGATGAAACCCACAGGAGATTTTTTTAATAACTTTTATTATAAAGAAGAAGAGATTGCCTTGAATGCCCTAATAGAGAAAGAAATTAAAGGACATTACATCACTAAACTCTAGTATAGTGGAGTATAGTAAGAATTGGATCTTTAACTTGTAATGCTCTACCCACATGACTAATGATAAAGAAAAATTGCAAAAGCTATTAGAATATAAAGGCTAAGGTGTTGTGGTAACTACAAATAATTTCAGATTATTAATTACTTACATTGGCAAGGTAAGGGTTATACCATGCCAAAGATTTGATGGAGTTTAGTTAAAGGAAACCTGTCCTGTCTCAAGTATAAGGAAAAATCTTTTATTAATAGCCTAACTTATAGTATTAGGTAACTTTGTAGTGTTTGGCTAAAATAATGCTAAAGTTTATAAAGATTTAAAAATAATTGACACATCATTCTTAAAGGGAAAGAAGTAAGATTCTTTTTATGTAATGTTTGTTGAGTTAGTATATATGGACAAAACAAAGAAAAATGAGATAATAAATCTTTGGCATGTTTGCTTAGGATATACAAGCTATCATAAATTAAAGGTAATGATAAAGTAAACAATGTTTAAAGGCCTCCCCCAACTTGTGGTTATAAATGATACAAAATGCCAATATAAAAAGGCATATCAATTATCATATGAGGATTCAAAATTTAGAGTCACACAACCTTTAAAACTTATTCACTCAAATGTATTTAGTTGTGTAAAACACTTATCTATAAGTGGCTATAAGTATATGGTGACATTTATAGATTCTTACTCAAGGTGTGTTTAGGTGTTTTTTTATGAAAGAAAGATCAAACACACTAAGTAAATTCAAAGAATTCAAACAAAAAGTTGAAAAGGAAGTGAAGAGAAAACTCTAATGCCTAAATATAAATAATGAAGGAGAGTATACCTTAAAGGAATTCACAAAAGTATCATGTATACATAATATTGTGTTTGATGAAGTATTATTATAGTGGTCACCTCAATAAGTGTCTCTACCTAATTTAAAAGAAATAGAAGAGAAATTATGAAAGAATGGTGATGATTAAGGAACTCTATCATAATCAAGTTTAATGAAGACATATAAAATAAAAAAAAGTTAGAATAGAACCCATGATAAACTGGTGTATATGACAAAACTTAATGAAGAACCTATATAAGAAGAAGTTAAACAAAAGGTCTTAAAGGTAAGGAGATTAAGTGAAATATGAAAGTCAAATTCAAAATATGTAAATATAACTTTAGCTATAAAAAACACTGTGAAAGAGCTATCATTTTTTAAAGAAATTGTTAAGAATGACTAATGGCAAAAGGCATTAAAGGAAGAGATTTGAGCCTTTAAGGAGAATAATACTTCATATTTAATGTTTAAGCCTAAAAATGTGAAACTTATATCTTGCAAATAAGTGTACAAAATAAAGAGAAGACTTAATGAATCAATAGAAAGATACAAGGCTTACCTTGTTACCTGTGAATTCTCATAAAAATATGACATGGACTATGATGAGACTTTTAGTCCAATTCTAAAAATCACAACCATATGAGTATTGTTTGCCCTTATAGCAATCAAGCCTTGTAAGTTATGACAAATAGATGTAAAGAATGCTTTCCTCTATGAAGAATTAGATTAAGAAATTTATATGTAATAACCACAAGAGTTTAAAGATGATATCCATTTAAAATACCTATGTTAACTAAGGAAAGCACTTTATGGACTAAAATAAATATCGAGAGTATGGTATGGTAAGATTGCTGAATTCTTAGTATATAGTGAATATTTAATATAACATGTAGACTTAAACTTATTTGTTAAAGTTTGAACTAATAAATTAGCTATCGTATTAGTGTATGTTGATGATATAGTCATCACTAGAGGATGATAAAACCAATGTTAGTCAAATTAAGGAAAATTCTTTAGTCCACTTCTATATGAAAGACCTTAAAGAGTTAAAGGATCTTTTTGGATTAAAAGTGGATTGAATCAAAAAATTATTGTTCTTATGCCAATAAAAATATGTAAATGTCTTACTTAAGAAATTTAGGATGCTTGAGTGTAAGCCAATCTTAACTCATATTAAAGCCAATGTCTAATTATGTGCCTTAGAAGGAAAGGAATTAGAAGATCTAACCATGTATAAATAATTGGTTAGGAGTTTGATTTATTTAACTTTAATGCAATTAGACATTGCTTTTATAGTCAAAGTTATAAGCCAGCACATGCAAGAACTAAGGAAACCTTATTTAGAAATTATAAATTGAATATAAATATATATTAAATAAACATTAAAATTTAGAATTTTCTTATAAACATGAAAAATAATGCAAGATAATTGGTTATTGTAATGTAGACTATCACAATACTTGCTAGTCAACTATTGGGTACATGTTTAAATTAGGCTTAAAGTTAGTATCTTGGTATAGTAAGAGACAACCGACTATCTTGTTATCAATTATTGAAGCAGAGTATAAAGTAACAGGGGTAACAACACAAAAAAGTACTTAGTCAGTAGTTCTCTTAAAGGATATTCATTGATAAGCTGATTATGTAGTATTTTTACATTGTGATAGTCAGTTAATTATACAATTAGTTAAGAATCTCATATTTTATCCAAAGACAAAGTACATAGAAACTAAAGGACTCTGAACCACCAGAGGTTTGAGTTTGGCCCCTTCTTTATTGGAAGGAAAAAAAAAAAAAACCGACTAAATGGTTCTCAAGTTTGATGCCACCTGTGCTTCAAGTGCAGAGGAAAGCGTGAAGGCTATAGCAATTTTTCCCTTAAAACCTTTTTCTGTGTTGAAAACATTAAAGGACTCTGACCCCATTCACTGTTGTTACGTGGATTGGAATTCCTAATTAACTAATCTACAATTCCATGTGACTGCTTCAAATGCATTTCCATGATTTGGTGGGCGTAACTTGAAGAGAAAATTGAATTTAGAAGGACCCTTTGTTCCCTTAGCACGGATTAGTCGAATAAATTTCAATTAAAATTGTCCAATGTACCCAAAATAGGAGAGCTCTTTTAAATTGTTACAGATCAAGCCAAGTGAGTGATCCTATCTAAAATATGGATATGTAATTGACCAACCTCATTCATTTGGCCACATATGTAGAATATTATTCGATGCGAAATCATATGCACTTTCTAGTCCCATCTCATACGACCGTATCCAGAAACGAACGAAACTTCCCTTCTTGTGTAAATTTAATTTAACACCAATTGACCTAATTAGTAGTTAATTGGGGCTTCAAAACACGATTAAAGAGCTAAAGAAATACCAAACTCCATTAGAGCACGTTACAATGTCCGTAAATTACCGTTTCAATTACTTTATATTTGATATTAAAAAAAAAAAAAAAACCCTATATTGATAAGAAAATATCCCGCTTATGCTAATCTAAAAGCAGAAGAAAAGTCAGATTTTTTCATATGACAACAAAAAATCCTTAATTACTTGTTAAATAGATACCTTATATCCAAAATCTTATCACAGGAACTTAAAATTACATTTAAAGGTCCCTCATCTGTTAAAAAAAAAAAAAGTGAGGGACAACGATTAAATTCCTTAAATACCTAATTAGATATTCAAACTAACAAATATCTAATATAAAAAAAATTAAAAAAAATTACAATCTTTTAGGTACGGATCAGAGGAGGCCCATTGTTCTAGTCAAAGAACTTTTTATTCAAAAAAAAAAAAATGTAAATATAAAAAAACCACGATCACTATGACCAGTTAAGGAAATCTATCAATTAGAGAGTATCCATGTTCGGATCTAAATAAGCCACCCCTGTAATAGGAAGCATCTCTAGGTCTAAGGAGAGAAGCCATAGTTGTAGACACTCGGAGTGCAGCATGGTCACAGATGTCACTTCTTATATTCCAATGCTTTTTGTGAGGGTCAACTAGCAATACATGATTGTCTAGATAATGTGCTCTTACAAGTTCGTTGTCATCTCTAATTATCAGTTGTGCCGAGAGGTGTATCTTAGTGGAATCAAAGGTTTTTAAGGAAGAGGTTGCAGAGGTGAGGCGAATGAGTCTGCCTTTTTTTTTTTTTTTCTTGTCTTTACTTGTTATAATAGTTTTCTCCAATATCTTAAAATGACGATGAGTTTCTATGCTTCGAGATGACAAAAACATTATCCATCACAAAAAATTTGGAGGAAGAAATATGAAAATGGTTGTGATTGTGATGAATAGGAGATTGAGGGTTTTAAAAGTTGGTGAATAAAATCCAAAGCCCATATTATCAAAACAAAAAAAAAAAAAAAAAATCATGATCTTCGATAATATTCCCATGAATTTTGTGTTCATAAACTTCTTATGTAAATGCGAAAGCAATGAAGTTTTGGAATAGATTCTTATGGAGAGTTGGGGAAAAACTGTGTGTACATATTATATGTGTGAATTGATTATTATTTTCAATAAATCATAAATGATACCTTTAATAATTATTTTATAAAAAGCTTTTTTTTTTTTTTTTTTTTGTTTTTTCTTCAACTTTATGAGGGTGATTATGTCAAGGCATCAATTTATGTCACACTTATTACCATTCAACTTTTTCTTTGCTTATAATTAACCTTCTCTGATTAGCATATATGTAATTTCTAGCCCTTTCACGGTGGCATGTTCAAGAACCTTGACGATGCTAATGGACGGAACGATTGGCTTGGGACATCTATGAAAATTAAGTCCTCAAATAACAACGAGTCCCACCATGCCACCGAAATTCGTTTACTACTTATCAAAAAATATTGGTGTTTTGCTAGCAGAAAATATACCAAATTTACTTTCACTTGATGCCTACAATATATAACATTGAACCTACTCAATTAATTCGATGCCTACATAATTTGTCAAATGTATTTCTTCTGATATTGCCTAAGTTGAAAAAAATTGAAAGGATCGTATTTGAACACTTTTCTTGTCGTCAAGTATATAAATCTGAACTTAATATATTGTTAAAACGATCGAAATGTTAAAATCGAGATTCACCATTTCCCCATCTACGTTTGTCGGGACTTCTACCTCGTCAAGCACATTGTGGTCGTATTGGAAAAGAGATTGGACAAATGAACAACATATTAGTGAAAAAGCCTTTGTTCGGACCCTTTTAGCTATTTCCTTCCTCAGTGGAATTGTTAGTCCGACATAGCTCTCATGGCAAGAAAGTCTCTATCTTGCATTGACGGAAAGAAAATTGCATAAAAAATGAGAAAAAAAAGTATTCGTTTTCTTCCATATTTTTGGGTGAAAAAGAGAATGACAAGTGAGGAAATTTGGACTCAACCCCATGTCTCTCTCACATCCCCATGGTTTTGGTAATCATGTGAAAAGACAGTACCGAATTAAACATCACGCAGGCTTAAGAAGAAGCACAGGTATTTGTACACAAATAGGAACCAAACGGAGAGACCACACAGCATAGTTGATGACTTAACCACAGGATGCAACATGTTGTGATTATCTTGGAACCCCGATTGTGTTTATCATCTTTCTAATTTAAAAGAGTGAGAAACGAGCAGAAAACATCATACTTTGGACACTAACTTCAATTTGATGAATACATCAGCATGCTGATACGGATCAAATCCCTTTCTAGAAGACAAGAGATGGATTTGTCTATAATGTGGAACTCTATTTCGACTCAGGTTATATCGAGTAGCTTCACCTATCTTGTTCTAAGGTTGCACAACATTATAAAAGACCTATTGACAGTATTTCAATCCACGGAATGCACACATAGTTGCTGGAATTGGATGATATCATATTGAAGCATATAATCTATATTATCTTCTGTCAGTAGTTCTTAGATAATTGTAGAGCTTCCGCTTCTGTAGCCCTTGAGTTTCTGAATCCTCCGCATACTCCAATGCAATACGCATCATTGGTGAACTCTTATCTCATTGAAGCTATGGATAAAAAAAAAATGGATTGACGTTGAAGGATTATAGGTCACAATATAAGTAAAGTAAAAGAATAATAATACAAATTTATTGCATTTTAAAATTAAACTAATAAAAATTGAAATAAATTTTCTTATTGTATTTTAACCATAATTAAATTTATAATAAAAGTTTTTAATCAATAATATTACTTTAATTGACGTTTATGTACTAAGTTAAAGAAAAATTACTTAAGTGAAAAAATTAATATTTAAAATTGAGTAATTTGGTTTTAAAAATAAAAAAATAATAATACAGATCAAATATGTTGATTTATAATATAAAAAAAATTAGATACATATTAAAATTTTAATTTTATTAAAATATTAAAAAATATAAATTAATTATTAAATTAATATTAAATATTATAAATTATAAAAATTTAATAAAAAATTTTAAAATTAAACAAATGTCATTATATAGATATCTTTTAACTCAAAAAATTATTTAAAATTATTTATTTTTTCTTGATTTTGACAAGATTAATATATATTAGTATAATTATTAGATCCACACAATGTATAGTTTTATCATATTTACCGATAAGTTTATTTTTGTTTGTATTTTATTTAACTAAAAAATAAAAAAATAATTTAAATTATGATTTTAAAAAAATAAGAAAGAAATTTGAAAGTATATTTTTATTTTTAAGAAAATAAAAAGGAAAAAAATTCAGAGTTTTTGTTTTTTAAAAAAATATCTCTTAAAAAAGTAAAAAAAAAAAGAATTAAAATTTATTTTTTTCTTTTTATAAAAATTATTATTTTACATATTAAATCAAATAATTGAAGAAATTAGGTATATATTAAAATTTTAACTCTATTAAAATATTAAAAATGACTACAAAGTATCAAATACTATAGGACTTTATTATGAAACAAACCGAAGATTAAAGAAATAAAAAGTCTTTGAACTTGTTTTTTTATACAGTCTCTTCCCCCACTAAACAAAGCATGAAAGGAAAAAATAGAAATTTTATTATGGGATATTTTAATAAGTAAGGACTTAATCTTGTATTTTTAAAATTTTAGATTTTAATTTTTAAAAAATATAAAAGTTATGCAAATAAAAGAATTAGTCTTATCATACAACTCACTCCAAATAAGTATCAAAGCATTGAACTTTGGGCTAAGAAGCCAATTCAATGGTTTTCCTTTTTGTTTCCGATTTTGTTAGACCAAAAAAGCAATAAATTTCTTTTGCATATTCAAAATTAGAAGAAAATAGATTTACTTAATGCAGGAAAAAGAGAAAAAAGTGACAAGACCTTGGAAACTAAATCCTGCTAAAATTCAGCGTACCGTTTATGCCCACTAAGTGCATGGAAAATGAGAAGTCCACATTCGAAAATTCAATATATGTATTCCGCTTTTTAGTTGCACAAATAAGAACTCGTTCACAAGGTGCAAAAATATGGCAAACTTCAAGCTTGCATTTCAACCTCGACGCATTTCCTTTTACTCTCAGATGGCTCATCTCTCTCCATTTATTCCTCAACAGTCATCTCGTTCACACATTCACATCGTATCCTTCGAGGAATTACTTGAAAGAATGAGGTCTTTCAATCTCTCGTTTCCATGAATTTGAGGAGTATTTCTATCACTTGGCCAATCATCAATAAGCACAGCAAGAAAGATTGTGAAAAGGAAGGCTTTGTGGTCTCATTTGTTTTAGCAGGAGAACATCAAAATATAGAATCATCATTTCCGAAGTGTCATAGGCCAACAAATGCACCACCATCTAGCGGATTCTCTATCTGTCAACAATCAAACTGATTGCTGAATTCAAGGCAAGAAGAGACACAGGCAGCCTTCCTTACTTCACAGAGAAGGGGGTCAAAATTTGAATGACAAGAACCGAATATGTCCTTGCACGCAAAGTTGGTTCAACTAAACTCAATATTCTTAACTGCATCCCCAGCACCAAAGTAAGCTAGAGATTGCTAGGAAGAAAAAAAATTAAGATATCAATACAGCATGTATCATGCTAATTGCCAAAAGGGAGACCCTCAAACAAGGAAAGAAGTGACCCGAAGAACATCAAATCTGAGAACTTGACGTCTTCAAGTAATTGCCTACAGGGAGTTTTGCTGCTTGGATTCCCTGCTCTGCCGCTTTCTTCAAGGCAACACCTTTCCACCAATTCCGATCCACTAGACCACCAGCAATATATACCTTCTTTGGAGCAAGTTCATCCAACGCTGCTCCAGCATCTGCCATAAGATACCCCAGATTTTCCTTCTGATCTTGCAATGCTTACATGTAGGAGCGATTTTCCTTCGCGATGATCCATTTATCAAATCCTGGAAGTTTCCCCATTTCCCCCTGGCATCCTGTCAACCATAGGTGACCAGGGGAAGTGGATATTCCATACAACATCTGCAAATTAAAATATTTGGGCCATGATCAGCATTAAAGAAACGTCAATCTACATCAACTTTCACGTAGTCTAAGAGAAGCATCATTAAGAAGCCGAGGATGCTATGCAGTAAAAGTAAAATCACCATTCAAATCACATAAACATAAATGTAGAACGTTAACTTGCGGCTTCTTGTGCCCTGTATTGTGCACACCTCCGATCTTGTTGTTAAAGCATCAAGCACATTGAAGACATCGAAGGAGGACTATGACAGTTACAACTAAGCCACAATGCAAATGACAGTAACAGAAAATGGAAAGGCTCGAGATTTCAGTACAAACACAGAAATGGCTATATACCCATTACGAAATTCACAATCTTTAACACGAAAATCGTTAAAGAAAGAAGAAACGGAAATCTCAAGACTCGAAACTTGTGCTGAACCAGACATTTGAAAAGAAAAAAAAAAAAAAACAAGAAAAACAATGCTGGATAAGGCTTTGGATTTCACTCTGGATCATCAAGCCAGACATTTGGCGTTTTGGTGCTCCCAGCTTCGGTCTGGCTTCTTCAAGTTCAAGCAATTATATGTGCTTGAGTGAACAACTCCTGGACTCGATTCAATTCTTTAAGTACATTCAGTCCACTAACCGAAAAGAGGGGAGAGGGCATCACAACAGGGCTGTTACATTGGCTTGCTGACAAGGGAAAATTCAAAAAACTGAACAAGTGATGAGCTGCCTACCAACCGTTCAACAAAAGTTCTGAGAGAATATCGGCAAAGAAAAGTGCACAACGCCACCCATGCCTTACCCAGATACAACCCACAAAAGGTTAGTCCGGTGGCAACTCATCCATTACTATCCCCAATCTGTTAATTGTCCTATGCAAAATTTACCCAAAGCCAAGTTTAATCCAGATTGGAGGTCTAGGTATGCGACAGTATTTGTGGATTATTTACATAATGAGCTTGACACTGAGATTGGAATTGCTATTCTCTCCGTTCGGTACAGCAGTTGAGCTTTTTCATTAGACGTTCCAAAAACAAAAAAGGAGATGGAGTTTTTTATGATGTATATGCTTTTGTCCGCTTTAAGTACTTAGTTGAAGCCGGGAAAGGAATTGGCAGATGTAATGGCTTGGTTTTCATTGGCAAGAGAATGCTTGTTAAAATGGCCAATGTAGAGAAATACCATCTCTGGTGGCACCTAGATGAATATACAATGGTGTGCATCAGACTTCTATTAGCCGTGATGAAAGGGGCAGGTTAGGAGAAATTCAGACTAAGTGCTTCACAGATGTGGTTAGGAATGTTTAGATCCCCAAAGAAGATGGTAATAAAGGTGGCATGTCTCCTCAGTCTGATTTCAAGAGTACAATGGATGATATGGAGTCGAGGAGGCAGAGATGGATTGACTCTATAGAAGCACGTTGGCTGTTGCAATAGATACTTTGAAAATATCCACATGATTCAAAAGAAATTGAGTGAATAAAATGCAAAGTGTGTGTAAATTAACTCTTATGGGTGGTTGGTTGGTTTTTTTTTTGTCTTTCTACTCTATGAAAGAAATGCCAAGTTGAATTAAGGAAGTTGATGATTGGCTTGAAGCCATGGGAGCCAAAAGATACAAGGAAATCCAGGTTCACATGGTTGCATTGCATAGGCATTCCTCTTTATGCTTGGAACTTGTCCCCTTTTTTGTATAGATCAACAATTTGTGGGGTCTTTTATGTACCTTGAAAATAACACCGTGGAAAGATTTCGTTGTGATGTTGCTAGCATAATAGTATCTAGTACTCTCACAAAGTTTATCAACGAGATGATCACGGTAAAATTGATGATCATTTCTTCACTTTTAAAGTTTGGAATCCTATTTCAGCTAGGTGCTCTCTGTGGAATATAATCTCTCAAACATCACACTCTATGCTTGAATCCTTTGAACGTTGAGTACTCAATGCCAACGAGGGCCAAGAATTATGACAAAGTCCCCTTGGGCAACAACACGATGAACAAAATGCTGGTGTATGCACATTTGGCTGTGTGAATGACATTCCTAAGTCGTGTGCTATTGAAGAAGGTCTGTCTATTTTGTGTGAAACTACTCTTGGTAATCAGCCCAATATAAAACAATAAGCCAAGGAGGATGCAATATGTCTAGTTAATGCTACTTTGTAGCATATCAACCCGATGGAGGGTGAGACAACTAACAAAATGATAAGGCATACTCAAGTAAGTCCATCTATGAGTGATATGGAGGTTAAGGGAAGAGAAGCAGTTGTATTGGAAACGGAGCTAATTTATCCGAATGAGGATTATACTAGTGGGGAAGATACGAGTGTTACACTTGCTAAGAGTAAACCAAAAAAAAAAAAAAAAAGCACTGGTGCTAACGAGGATTTAAGGACACAAGCGCATTACGTTTTAGTGTCTAATGAGATCTTCAGAATCAGATGTTGGTGTAAGTGAAGAACTGAGTCTAATGCTAAGTTTTAGTGTCGTTTTGGATTTGTACCGTCATGGTTTGAATGGTTATGACGATATATGCTTGACATTGGCCTTGTTGTAATAAGGGGGGGGGGGGCGGCAATTAAAGGGGTAGGGGTCTTCTTCACTTCATCTGGGAGGCCTATTGCTAGATACACAGCGAGTTATGTTGTTCAAATGGATGGGAACCGAAATTTTTTCAAAGACAAAATATTGTTGTCTTCGACTTTGGTCCTTATGTTGTGGTAGTGCAGTTGAGGTTTTCAGCTACTTTAATGCTTTGAGTTGTCTTGTAAGTTGGCTACGACCATGGTAAGCGTAATAACGACAGCTCATAAGTACTCCTTAAAGTCTAGTACTACTATAATGTTATAGATCCGTGCTACTAGTTTTTGGTGTTGGTTTTTAACAGAAAGCAGGAGCTACATGGTGATTCTTTGCATATATAATTGGGTGTGGTGTGGCACCTGCTTTTGAATCAGATGTGGGGCTGATTTTTACTCAGTTTTTGAAGTGACTGAAGGGATTGTAGAATATTTGAATTTTACCTTAGGTCTTTTGGGGCCTAAAATGGTGGTTCTTGATGTAATTCTTCTATAGTGATTAGCAAGACTATCTAGTCTTGTTTTGAGTTCTTAGAGCATACTGGGTTTTAAAGCTATAGTGTTTTATTATGATTGGAGTCTCGTTGGTCAAATAGAAGCAATAATGACATGGCATTTTCAATGAGATTGCAATGCGTTTTTATTTGGATAATTGCTTGATTGTTTTAGAGTGGCTTTTTAGTTTTCTTGCCACCTTGTACTGGGTAGCAAAGGGAGATGATATTACTGCATTTTTAAAGTTGTGACGAACCTTTTCATTGTTTATAAATAAAATTTTGCTTTTTCTGTCCCGAAAAAAAAAAAAAAAAAATATATATATATATATATATATATATATATACTTTATAAAAGTAATTATAATTTTATCCTAATTACATAATACCATTATATCAACTTATTATTTCCAAAAATTAAATGAATGTTAAGTTTGGCGAATTGAATGTAGTGGGAGCAACTCCTTTTGCAAATTTTGTCCACTCATTAGACTGAAGGGAGCTCTTGGTGTTTTCATTCTTTTCAAAACCCTAAGTTAGGAATCTTGTGTTTGTGCTGTTGCTCTATCCCTTTCTTTGCTTTCTTAAAAAAAAAAAAAAGAAAAAAACAATTAACAAAGACCCAATATTTTCTTTAATACGTTAAAAATTTAATCACTTTCTCTTTATCATGATGTAATTAAGGTGTCTAAATTTTTGTATGTGTCGCAGGAAAATATTCAAGGAGATATCATTTGATTCTTGATGAGTTGCTTCGCAAGTATGCAGACATTGTTTTGCAAGTTGGCCACGGAATAAGGACATTGTCATATCATGACGTGAGCTACAAAGCCTTAAGTGTTTCGTGGAGGGTGGGAAATACGAATTAAGTGGGGTCTTTGACGTGAGCTACAAAGCCTTAAGGAATTAGTTCGACAGCTAGTAATTCACTATTTTAGTTATAATAAACTAGATATACGGGTATAAATAATACTAAAACAGATTATAATGACAAATGAAATGTTAAAATCAAATTTTGAATTAATTAAAATCTGCTCCTTTTCTTTATACCTCTCGGTGGGCTCTATCTTTCTCTCTGCATTTCACTCGTACCAACTCAAAATCCATTATTCTCTCCATTTCGAATCCCCATTATTTTTCCCCTAGATTTAATGACATCAAAAGTTGACATTTGGAAACAAGGGGAAGGGGAAAATGATGTGCAAAGAGTAGGGCAATGGAATTGAATTGGAGGAAAAAATTTGACTGTAAAGTTTCGCCATCAATAACCATTAAGTAGTCCTTTTGTATGAAATTATTATTAATTGAAATTAAGCCCATGACAACTCGTACAACTTTCCTTCTAGGATAAGATACTTTATAGCTTTGAGTTAAAACTATTTGGCCTTATTCAAGTCTTCAAGTGTCTCCTTAGATTACAAGTACTTGATAATAGGGTCTATTCAAAATGGATTGGAGTTACTTAAAAAGGTTACCTTAGAATTCATTATTCAAGAGAGTCTTTCTAATAAATAGTTAGCTATTCTCTCTGGGTATGCTATTTATAGGCTTTAGACCTTCTAAAGATATTTCATCATGTTCTCCCCTTTTAAGTCTCAAATTTCCTTCTAACTTGTCTTATTATATAAGTTATTACTTAATATAAATTTTTAATTGTTTAATAATTAAGACTTTTGTTTTACTCAAGTCAATGATCAAGGTCTTTATTCAACTTTATTGTTAAATGCTTCAAATTCAAGCTTTAACACATACTTAAAGGTCATTATATCTAATCTTGTAAAGACCACTCTTACTTTATTACTATCTTTTCTTAAAAGCCCATTAATATGCAATACCCATAGTCTTAGTGGCAGCTTTAAATACTTTTGAGCTTTGAAACATGTACATTGAACTTGCCAAGTTCAATGGACATTAGAAAAGCAATTTTACCACTTTTGGCTTATGCAACACTAATATGAGAGGTCGATTTGTAAGATAATGATAAGTCATGCCTGAAAATGTGGCTTCAACTTCTTTATAGTAATGACTATGACGAACACTAGCTTATGGAACTCAAGCGTCAAAGCTTTGCAACCTAGAGGATTTTATTAATGTAGTATCTTAATCCTTATACTTAATCCTTATTTCAAACCATGACCAACCTCATAAACAACTAATTTACTGCCAAATAAAGGAACAAACTGTTAATTTCACTTGCTTGCCCAATAATGGCAAGAAAGAGAAGTAATCATTCAACTATTAAAAAGCTTACTTACACTCATCTGTTTGCTTAAAACCTATTTCTTTCTTAAGAATTTGAAAGAAAAAAAGTTATTTATCTCCTAACTAAGCGATAAACTAGCTTAAATGTGTCATCATTCTTATTAAGATCTATATGTCTTTATTGGTTTTTAAGGAAGGTACCTTTTAGTTGACTTTGATCTTTTCTAACTTCACCTTAATTCTTAGGTTAGACATAAAAAATCTCAACAAATTTCTTAGCTTGACACTTAAGGTGAATTTAGTAGGATTAAATATCATCCTAAACCTATTCAATGTGTCAAAGGTCTCTTTTATGTCCATGACCTAATCCATTGTTGAAAAATATATCATTAACATAGACATCCATATTCTAACATTTTATACTTCAAACATCTTATTGACAATCATTAGTAGGTTATACTTGCATTTTTCAACTTAACTTGCATATCGTTGTAGTAATACATACCTCACTTAGTCATAAAAAAGGTCTTTTATCGGTTTAGTTTATATATTAGGATTTTGTTATACCATGAGAAGGCATCCATGAAGGCTAAAAGATTGTATTTAAAGGTGTCATCCACCTACTGTCAATTAGTCATAAGGGGTAGTTGTCTTTTGGATAAGTATTGTTAAAACCTATAAAATTGACACACATTTGCCACTTTTTATTATACTTCCTTATCATAACTATGTGGGTAAACCATGTAGGGTAAAGGACCCTATAAATGAATCATGCCTGTGGTAATTTGTTTCCTTTTTCATCATTGGCCAACTACATTTTAAGACTATAACTTTGAATTTTTTACTTAATCAATGGGTGTTTGATATATGTGTTGAGTTAATGGGCTATCATCATAGATCATGTTAAGTATATATGTAAGAATACATGTGATGACTTTCAGCGGAGCTCAGAGGTATTTGTCATCCATATTCTTTATTAAAGAATAACCTATAAAGATAAAAATAAAAAAAAAGCATAATATAATATAAATACTTTCATCAAAGATCTTATATTGTCTTTTAAACGAGCATTTTTTTCCAATAATATATTCACCCTTTTCAACTAACATAATCAATTTTCAATTAACTTAATTGCTCAATAATTAATTGAAGTTTTTTTTTTTCAAATCCAATTCTTTTTTCCACCTTTTAAACCTAACTTGAATAAAGATTATTATGTTATCAATACTTTTAACTTTGATTTCTAATTCTTTGTTTATGCTTTTAAGTGACCTAATTACTCCATTGTAAACTTCATTAATTTTTAAATTAAACCATTAAAAGAACCTATAATCATTTTGCTTTCATTAACAATATCCATAAAATTGATGTTCAGGGTTGTTTAGGCTCCACAAAGTATACATTTAAGCATCTACCTCATGGTTATATTGAATAAGACTTATTATTATGCTTGTAACAGATGATGCTCCAATTGCATTGTCTAAACTTCTACTTTCCTCTATCTTTTCAACTTTTACACAATCAACACATTAACATTTTGTCTAACCGAATTGTGAACAACTCCAATACCCTCTTCTTAGCTTATGTAAGTTCTATTAAACATTTTGTCTTTAGTACAAGTTAGTATTATTGCCCATTAATCATGCCATATTACTAGCTCTAATGATTTTCATCCATTAAACCAAATACCCTGCTAAATTTATTATCAAAATATCTTACAGAAACTAAATTGATAATTTTTAAAAGTCAAGATATATTGTTAATAGGTGCAAAAAACATAATTCTTTAGATATTAATCTTAAAATATAATATCTAATGACAAAATATCTATCTTGTTACTTAAGTCCATATTAATAATTTAAGGCTTGCTTATAAAATAACAAGCAAGAAAGATATTTATTAGTATTGTGATCTTTTTTGGGGAGGGATTATATAAAAAAAATATAAACCTTTCAATTTTTTTCAAATCTAACATGAACAAAGATGGATAAAGAATAACAACATCATTATGGATTGATTAATCTCTTCCTTATGTTTGCTTAGTCTCGTAGGCCAAGAAAATAAATTAGTGGTTATAGGCTAAGAAACCTAGGTTATTGAACAATAAAAATGCAAATTAAAGATTAAAGATTAAATTTAAGTAGAAATCAAGGAAATCAACAAAAGAGGGCATGAGAGCCAAAAAGTAGTCATAAAGGAAAATGGAAAAGCATTAGGGAAATAACATAAATTTTATTTTTAATTACTTTTGGATATATTGTTCAAGATACAAACATCAATAGCAACTTTTTCCTTTTTTAGACAAACACATTAAACTTTTAAAAGGACACGTAGCAATATAAATGACACCTCGTATCAAATTAAATATGCGAAATAAGTGGACTAACAAAATTCATTATTATGGAATGACGATACACTGGAGTCAAACCAAAACTTGAATTTCATGATATGCATGCATGAAAATTAAAAAAAAAAATAAAGACTTCACATTAATTGTAAAAAATTTTAAAATTTAATTTTTTTTTTGTATAATTAACTCTTTTTTTTTTCATTATGTAAATTAATATCCCAAACTATATACATATATATGTAATCCTATCTAATTTACAGACAAATTATGCTTATAATGTCATTAGTATTAATATGTTATAAATTAAAGAGAAAAAAAAATTATTAAAATAAAGTGCTAAATATTCTATCATATTATGTATCATAGTTATCGATAGATGACTCACTTTTGACCTTTACACTACACTAGACACTCGTAGAAAAAGCTTCCCTTTGTTGCTTTCAAACAATCAAATTGAACTTGGAAAATAAAATGCCTTAAATTTATACCATGCTGGATAAAAATTTAAGGGAGAGGAAAATGGACAGAAGGAAAGTAAGAGGAATGAAAAGTTAGAAGATGAAAAATTTTTTATTTTCTCTGTATTTAGGGAAAAAAAAAAAAGATATAAGAAAAGGAAGTTATAAATTCTTCGATTAAAAATAAATATAAAAAAATAATACATGTTGTAATACTAATTTTATTTTTTGAGATCAAAATATTAATTATTAAATTATAATTAAAAGATAAATTATATAAAATATATGTTCAAATATAATTTAAATAGTTATTTGAATATTTTATTTATTTTTTATTTTTTTTTTCATTTTATTTCTTAGATGTTTTTTTAATCAAGTGGCCTACCACCATTTTGTGTTTTTGTCTTGCTATTATTGTAGTTATTAAAAATAAGTGAAGTCAATAATGTCCCGATAGAATCAATTTTTGTGGAGCCTAATGAAAAATTTAGGAACTGTTCCCTCCTCACAGCCACAGTATTCCTGCATTCCAAACAGGGACAGATTTAGGAGGGTCGGAGGGACATGTTATATATGTACCCTATAATATATTTAAATTTTTATTGAGTCTAGGGGGGGTAAAGAAACATTTATTCTCTATAAAATTTTGAATTTGAAATTTAAATATGCTTAGATTTTTTATTTTCTTTTTTTGGCCTCACTCATAAATTTTGTTCCATTCAAAAAATTGTTCTAAATTTATCACTGATTCCAAACACAAATATTCCTTTTTCATCCCAAAAGCCTCCACCCACTTTTCTCTCCATCCAAGCAGGTCCTCAGTGATATGACAAAGCTGGCACCCCGTAAGCAGGTAAACGCTTCATATGGCTTGTGAGATTCAGATTTCCACGGTTTACATTTCCCTTCTTTTTTTTTTTGTTTTTTTTCTCTTCAATAGTCTACATTTCATTAGTTTATTATCCACAGTTTCTCTTTTATATAGATAGATAGATATATATAGATATATAGATAGATATAGTTATTTATTTATTTATTGATAATGCCGGAGCCGATGGACCCGTGGAGCGTAAGCCTGACAGAGATCTTGTGATCATGCTATTTTGGACGGCTGTGGAGTGCTTCTCGACGGGGATTCCTTCCTGTCACCTCATTAGCGTCTGGCTTTCTGATTAAATTAACGCGTCTCCCTCTGACTCCTCCTCTTTTCTTTATGCCGCTTGCGTGAATATTCGCCAACCCATTTTTATGTGGCCCCGCGAAAGCAGAATCTGTATGTTAATTTATTATTTTCCTCAGTCGTACATACAGTCGTTGCCTTTGATTTTGTTTTTTCTTTCTTTTTTTGCGTTGCACTTGGCAATGGATATTGTTAATGAATAGGCATCGCGACTGAGATCTCTTTAATAGTTTAATTATCTTCCACTAAATCTAGAGTTGATTAAAATTTGATTCAATCATAAGTCGATTAAAATCTATTATTTATAAAATATATATATATAATTTTAACTTGAACTTAATTAAAAATATAATTTAATTTACAATAATTTAAATTTAAAATAATTTAAAATTAAAAGTCAAATTTAATTAGTTTAGAATAATTTAAGTAATTTAATTTTTTATTTTTTTTAAAAATAAAATAATAGAATAAAATATTTTTTCAATAAGGACTTAAAATAAAAATTTAGATCTAAAATTAAGGCTAAGATATTTGAATTATAAACTTTATACACACAAAAAAAATTATTATTTTTTTTATAAATCTTATAAATTTTTATTTGTAAAAATAAAATAAATTTATAATTTAATATTTTTTATATTTATACTTGTTACTTTATATATATATATATACATATCACACACATATACTAGTTTATCTTTCTATATTATACAAACTATATATTGCAGTCAATTTACATAATTTTTAAATTATTATGTACATTTAATTATTTAATATTAATATTATTTTATTTATTTTACATAATTATTTTTTTATTTTTATAATATGTTAAACATTTTATAAACATATATATATATATACTCGTAAATATTTTATAAATAATAATATATTAAAATAATAATATATTTTTACTTATTATAATATATAAAAGTAACGATTTGACGTACGACCAACCACCTAAGCGATGAAATAAAAATTAGCAAAAAAATAAAAAATGATACAAATTAATATATTAAAGTAAATAATAAATAGTAATATGTGCGTACGCTCTAATATTTCATTAAATAAAAAATTAATAAAAAATAAAAACTTAATTTTAAATAAATTAAATTGAAAATAACTTAAACATAATTTGACTCGTAAATAAACTGGCTCAAAGTGACGCGACTTATTCCACCACCTCTATTGGAACCATACACTAACGTCCAAGACCATGCAGAGAGACTGGGTTCGGTTTGTTGCCTAGCTGTGATTATTAATGTTCATCCCTTCGCATTATAAACTCTTTGACCCCGACCTGCTTGTACCAGCCAAACCTAGAACCCACGAAGTAGCTAAACGTATTCAATTTGTAATTTTTCCCTCTCTTGTTTCCCTTTTATAGCATTACACTTCTACTTGGTTCCTTTTTTCCAATTTTTAATCGGTGGTTGGGTCAAGCGGGGAGAAGGGAATTGAGGGATATTTAATCATATGCTCCATACCATTATTAGGTACCCAGTAAATTTTTTTCCTTTTTTTTTTTTTTTTTGGTTTTTTGGTTTTTTGAAGTGCAGTAGAGGTCAAAGATCCTAACCAAAGTTAGAGTGAAGACTTAAACATAGAACTAATACGTTCCCAAGTTGTCATTTCCTTCGATTGCGCTACAGACGTCTCAGAACCAGATTTTTTTTTTTTTTTTTTTTACGTAACCAAAAATCTATCAGAACTTGCACACACATACAAATATTAAAATTGAGATTACAAATTTTAAAAAACGTAAGGATTGCAAGGCCTCACCAACTTGCATTGATAATCTAATATCACCTTATCATTGCTTTCTTGGTCTTCGTTATGCTAACACTTTATATTTAAAATTAAGAAGACCTTTGTACCATTTAAATATTGATTGCAATACTAAAAGACACAATTAGAAAAAGTATTGCATAACATGTCCTTTTTTTCGGAACCAATTAACCCAAAAAAAACAAAAACAAAAACAAACAAACGAAAAAAGTAGTGTGCAAAGAACAGAGAAGACTGATTATGAATGACCTAAACATGTCATTTTTACAATTTGTGCCTCCACGAAAATCCAAAGTTACGGTAATCATCTGCGTTTAAATTTCGGTTCAAAGGTTTCATTCTTACCTTGAGTCTTCTTCGCGTACTATAAAATGGAAATTTCTTGGCTCCTCGAAATCCTTGGCAAGTAGTGGACACTCTCCGATGGCCACAGCTACCCTTCATAGCATATCAAACAACATAAAATTCAAAAGGGCAGGATTGCCTATTTCGGGGGGGGGGGGGGTTAGGCGTTTAGCATCCAATAAATCAAAACTAGAGGGCACTAAATGTCATTACAGTACATGATATAAAATCGAGAAATGCAGAAAAAGAAAGTCCACGCTTTGTTATTTTTATTTTCAGTTTCTGAAAAGGGATATAGAGTAATAATATTTCTTAGGAGTTAATGGTAGGCAAGGGTGAGAGCTACTAATTAAAATCTCTAGACTCCACGGAGAGAGGTCTCTGATTCGTGTGAAATAATCCCATCCTGTTTTTATATTTTATGAAAATTTAAAGTAAGGGTTAGGAAGTTTCCCTCTTTTTTTTTTTTTTTTTTTTTGTTTTGAACAATATGGTTGGGGATATTGGTTTGACATGAAATTCTCGCTTTTGTTCGATGGTAAGTTACCCTTTTTCTAGTTTTCACAACACTCATTGGTTGGGGGAGGGGTGTGGGCTGCAGAGCCTCGAAGCATCAGAGTGAGGACAGTACTGAATAAATAATAATGATAATCATCTATCAATCACCTCCCAAAAAGAAATGCACGAACTAAAAGGAAAAAAAGAAGCTTTACAAAGTTACAATTTCGAAACCATGTGCTGTCAAAAGAAGAAATGTTTGATATTTATCGTCAGAAGACAACACAGAACCCCAGGAACTCAAAGACAAGGTCTTATCACAAATCTCTCTCTCTCTCTCTTCCCCCCCCCCCAACCTTACCCCATCAAATCTTTCATGATTTTACTTGTAGTCAGTCAACATATGATACATTTTCAGTGGTAGGAGTACATCATGACCTTCTCTTGTGTCTTGTTTTCATCGATGAGGAAATTGTTATTGTTGCAGCCTTTAATCGTACTGCCACTGTTGCCGCTAACCAGTTGCTTAATATCTTCAAGCCCAAAGTCTAATAGGTTTTCTCCAAAATACCCACCTGGCTTCTCTGCTGCCCACTGGTTCATGTTTTCTCCTCCGTTGTTGTCGTAACTTATCATGAACTTCTGGTTGTCTTCATACCCGCTTGAGATATAGCTTTCAAATCCAGTGTCTCCTTGTTTGATCTCTCTGCAGCCGTAGCCTATCTGGTTGCAACTCCCATCTGAAATGGGACTACAATTTGTTTCACTTCCAAATGAGAGGAAGTTACCGTCTTTCACTGGCTGATAGCATTGCATGGGCGGACTAACCAAACCCTCTGGCAAGGCCGAGGAGTTTGTGGATAAAGGTGTGCTGCTGTTACCTAACACGTTTGAAGGGATAGGTGAAATGGGGTCAAAGCCAGTGAGATGCTTGGAAGAGTGGTGATAAAGGTGATTAGAACCGCCAATGAACTCTTTGAAAAGTGATGATATTGAGGGAGATGACAACAATGGTGGGGCGTGATGAAAAGATGGGTATGGTTGGGGTTTTCTTTGGTACTGATGAGGAGCCATGGTCATAATCTTCTTCTTGAGCTTGGTGTTCCAGTAGTTCTTGATATCGTTATCAGTCCTTCCTGGTAACTGAGAAGCTATTACTGACCATCTGCAGTTTTTTGCAAGTTATAGAGAACAAAGAGGTTACAGAAAGAACACTTCTGACTCTTTAGCTTCCACACAACAGCTGTAAGTAGATGGATGATGTTGGATCTAAACTTGGCATGCATGTAAAGCAATTATCCAGAAAGGGGGCAGAAGCTTGATGAGCGCAAGGCTTTTCTTTTACATTTTAAGTGGTACAAAACCCATTAAATTTCCTCGCTTCATCTTCGCACCCATTAATCTACATAGATTTATCAGCACGCTTCACAACAACATAGAGGATCACATGATTATGAAGAGAATGAGAAAGGAAAACTTGATGCAATTAATTCAGCTAATGTCCTCTTGAAAATATTGATCACACAAAAATCCAAAAATAAAAAAGACAAAAGAAAGTTGCACAATTTGTTAAAATGGAAATATAAATGTACCTGCTTCCGATGTTAGCAAACAGGCTGCAGATTATTTTATCCTCTACCTCAGTGAAGTCACCATGTTTAATATTTGGTCTCAGATAGTTTAGCCATCTCAATCTGCAGCTCTTCCCGCATCTTTTCAGACCTGATCATCGAAGGAAACATATACATTCCATATAAGAAAAGAGAGAACCCGAGAGAGAGAGAGAGAGAGGGATGAGTTTAAGATGATTTTTCATTCATTTTAGAGTTGAATCAGTTTGATGCCGTTCTTACCAGCTTTTTGTGGGAGAGCAATCCAATTCCCACCAGTTCCGTTTTTCTCTATGTACTCCTTAAGCTGTGCATCTTCCTCTGGTGCCCACGGTCCCTTCTTCACATTAGCTTTGTCACAGCAAGGAGCCCTTCCCATCTCTCACTCTCTCTCTCTCTCTCTCACTCTCTCTCTCTCTCTCTCACTCTCTCTCTCTTACAACTATGGAAGCCAAGGTCTTGCTTTCTGCATAAAACACCTGTGGGGGGGGGGTTCTGCTTTTGTTTAGACAGTGGAAAAGCATTATTTATTTATTTATTTATTCAAAGACGTACAAAAGTCAAACGGACTGACATGCTCAACCAGTTTCCAACTCCAACCTTAATTTGCCGATTAGCCCATTGAACTTTTCCATCTTTCCTCTCATCTCTGTGCACTAAACATCAAAAAAATGTCTTGCCCGAGTCTTTTTTCTTTCTCAAAAATCATATCCAAAGTGTCATTAACAAGAAATTCAACGGGCAATTCGTGAATTGATAGCTAACTAGCCTTCAGTTTCAATCGCGACATTTTCCAAACTCTAGACTAAGTGGCCAGTGCATGTAACTAACAGACTGGCTTCAACTTTCGTGGTTATTATTTATTAATTAGATTTGAACCACCTTGTCAAAAGGAGAATGAAAAAAAGGACCAAAAAATTTTTGAAAACCCAAAAAAAAAATAATAATAATAATTAAAGGTCAACATACAACTATTGCATTTCGTGTATATTCCATTCACTGTTACTCGGGTCGATAATTACAAGAATTCACGATAGGTTTACCTACCAAGAAACCTGCATTGAAATGAAGTCTATGCTTTTATCATTTGTTGAAAACGCAGCTGCCAGCCACGGGTCACATAAAGAACCGTGGAGGCGGAAAGTGCATGCATCGTTTGTATGTACGAAATTTAGGCAGTTTACAATAGAGAAATGCTATTTGTTAAAATATATTTTGTTTAAGAAAATAATTTATTTGTAAAAAAATAAATTTTTAAATTATTTCTTATTGTTTAGATAAGACACTATAAAATATTTTTATCTTTTTATGCGCCTGTAAAAAAATTGTAAATTTTCTAAAATTTATAATATATTTTTATATTTTTTATCTTTCTTTTTAATTTCTTTTCTCTGTTTCTCTGTTTAATTTTGTGTTTTTTTTTTTAATTTTTCTACCTCTTTTTTAATTCTTTTATTTATTGTTTCATCTTTTTTTTTTTTTAATCTCTCCCTTTCTCTCTATCTTTATTTTTTTTTCCTTTTTCTTTTATCTCTCATCTCCCTCAAATCTCCATTTCTTTCTTTCACTTCTGTCTCTCTTTTCCATCCTTCTCTCACTCTCTTTACGACCTCTATTTTTCTTTAAATATATAAATTATTTTTTTAAGTCAATTCCAGATTAACTAAACAAATAATTTTTTGACCGTACATTTTACTTAAAACAAACCACAAAAATGAGAAAAATATTTCCCTGTAAAATATTTTATAACAAACAAATGACCCTAAGAAACACACTAACATGAGACAGTCATACCAATTGCTTATTAATGTACATGAGATATTCAAATTAATTGTTTGCTAAAAGGAATTAAAAAAAAAAAAAAAAGAGGAAATGTTGGATTCTTTATGAACGATTAATTCATGAACAAGTTCAGTGTTGGCCCCTTACAAATATCCTACGGGACTCTTTATCCTCAGCTTCGTAGGGATGGATGATCTGGGTGTTTGGGACTGACGACTTCAGACTTATCAATGACATTACCTTTTTGAATCCGTGACGCATCATAGCTATATATCGCCACAGGCAGTGGACTGTGTTGAGTGCAAAAAATGGGCAACCCATTGCGCAGAGATTGCTGTGGTACATTAAAACATTTCCTCATTGGGTGGGTGACCCCTTGACCCTTTTGTCTTTTGTTGCCCAAATGAACCATAGGAATAGTTGCCTAATGGCAATGCACCAGTGACCCTATTGGATGCTTGAGGCCACAAAATTCAACCTTTCGTGGTCCTTACCGCAACTAGAGCAAATAAACTCTAAAGATCGTAGAAGGGATTCCCAAAAGAAGAAATGTTCACATATTTGTAGCGAACATTCTCAGAAACCTTTGTGTTGACAGGCACAGCATATGTACCATTTAATGCAAGCCTTGATTATTCATTTTCCACACAAGTTATCAGTCCTTGTCCTCGCAGATTTTAGGACCATTTAGCATTAATTGTAGAACTGTCCATGTCCCGGAGTAAGCTCACAATTTCAGCCAGCCTTTTCCATTATGACCCATTCATCTCAACGAGATCCCCAAGTATTGCAAGGGGCTGTTTGCTGTAACGCTTGTTTACTTGGTTCCAAATCAAGGATGAAATTGAGAACTTATGAAATGAAAATATTGTCTACATTATGCAGTCCAATCCGACTAGTCTATAACAGATGAAGCACAAGGAGCAGTTTCATCTGACAAAGAAAACCTTTTGGTATTATTGGCCTGGGACGGATGGATTTGAGGGACAAAGATGCTTATTATCCAAGATGCACAGCCCATAGTGCACTCTGAATCAGTATGCTTACGCGTGATGTATAACTCACGGAACACGCTGAAAAAAGATTAAGGGTAGATAATAGTCATAATGACAACTGGTTTTATGTATTTTTCTCCCGTATATAGTAGACTTAGACAATCCAACGATGGTGCTGAAAGTGATGTTGAGAAAATCGTAGAATTGGCAGCAGCTAGAAGACAATTGGATCCGACCCCATATGTATATATATTTTTTTGGGTGTCTTTTCTGAGTGGAAGATGGAACTTTTATTTACTTAATTGATGGAGTTCTTCTAAAAGTAGATTTCGCTTTGATTATTAAGTTGGACTTTTAAGTTTATAAATATATAATGACTTACAGTTCTTTAATTCAAACAGTCAAATATGATGAGATTTCAACTACAATATTCAAAGGGTACACCAAGATATATCTCCTTCCGGATCTCTCTCCTCCTTTTGTACTATTCTTTTTTTTTTTTAAAAAAGCTGGGGATTTTATTAATAATTGAGCGAATAAGATACTATATATAGACACGACCAGTCCAAAACAGAGGTTGTAGCTCAGACAATTAAATAAATCATTTAAGGGCTAACAGATCTGTCTCCTTCTCGATGCCCATCATTTATTTTGTAAATTTTTTCTCTCCTTCCTTCTATCCCTACCACGGTTGAACTCCTCTGCGTATGAACACTGTGTTCGTAGTTTTGATTTCTAAAAATAGTCTTATAGTTGGTAAATATCTCGAACTTACCAATATGTTGTTTCCTTTTGTTTTAATAATTACAAAGTGAGCAATTTATTCCTACAGATTAATTTTACCCGTCTCAATGTATCAAAACTTGTACTTTCTTGTTCTAATATCTTTTTAATAAGATTTGTCTCTTGATGAAGATTTGAGAGATTTGAGATTTAAACCCACGACCATGAAGAGATTTTGTAGCCAATTGAGTTAACCTAGTCAATTGAGTCTACGTATGCCTGTAATATTTGTATGTAGATATATTATTTTCCTTAGAAATTATATACGTGGAACATGTGATTCGTCAGAAATATAAGCGTTTAGAAAATTTTTAGGGGGAACAAGCGCGAGACATGAGTTGATTAAAACTATTAATTCGAAACTGGTCTACATAAGCAATCATATATAAACAACAAAATGATTCCTTTCTTCAACAGAGAATCTCCCAATTAAATAGCAAGCTAGAAATTTTAATTTCGTCACACACACAGACCATAACATGGTTAAAATGGGTCTCTTGTTTTTTTTTTATTGATCAGTGTAATAGGCAAAAATACAATTATTAAAGGAATGGGTAATAATTAGCTCGGGTATACATCTGCCTTTTCTGTTCTCTTTGGGCGACAATACCCTACTCTGAGGTTTACCATGAATTTTACCCAGCTATACATTTATGTTAGTCTGGGAGGCACATTGCTTGCACAATATCTTATTTACTAGAGATAGATGGAGAGGCAACTTAACTACATCTATCTATCTATCTATCTATCTATCTATAGTAGAATATCTATTATTTATTTATTTTTTACTTAGCTATGCCATGTGACACATGACTCTCTTCCCTTTTGAGTTTTTTTTTTTTTTTTTCTAATGTTTTCTTCAATTAGATGTCCAATGATTCTCACTTATTTCCTCATGTATCATTTAAGGAATTAAGAACCACATATTGGCCTAATTACTTCCCTAAAACCGTCGGAGAATTCCCGCAGCCACCATCGATTGAATCGCGGTAACTCCTCTCTCTACGGTCCATTTTCTATGCTGGTCTCATTTCTTCCCTACACAAGCTTTTCTCTCATTTCTTTGTAGCCCTTTTGGATTCCAAGGCAAACAGACGTTATATATTTCTTTATAATATGGCCATCTGCTTGTAAAGCTACGTATAAGAGAAACGAAAGTTGCACAGAGTGCTCTGCAAGTTCAAGTCACAAAGTCAATTACAATTCTTCTATAGATTAAGGCTCCCGCTTGCACCCGCCGTGCGGCGCTGCTTGTCTTTGGAAAGATGGTTGGCAGCGGCTGCGATGATGAAAGAAAATTACCCTCTATTTTGCGGCGGCACAGAGTTGCTTTTGGTTGGTTTCGATGTTGATTTTCCCACAACTGGGGCTTCTATTCTATTTGATTGGGTTGCATACTGGCTACTACGATATTCTGCATCTCAACTGAAATAGATAGGTAAATTTTCAATATATTTTATTAATATTCAATATTTTTTGCTTTTATTTAGTTCTAATTGATTTTTATATTAACTTCTTAAATATGGTTGGGTTCTCCCTCTTTTGTTTTTTTCTTGATACTTATTTATGAAATTTGTATTGTGTGATTTATGGAATAGTTTTATAATGATTCTTAAATAAATTAAGAGCTAATATATATTGTTTCTATGATATAGATGTGCTACGCGACACGCTTCTCATGAATTTATAAGTTTTTTTTTTTTTTTTTGAACTCTTAACTTTAAAACAATAGGTTTTCTTAATTATTGTTTAATACAAGAAATGGAAAAGACACTCAAAATATTATTTATTAAATTCAAAAGAACTGAAAAATTCATTTCATGAATTCTTAATAATTGATGTCTTAGTTGGTTTTTAAGTAATCTCATAATTTATCTTCCCACTAATTATTGAAATAAATAAAGTTTACATTTATTAAAGAAAATAAGTGGACTAACTTAAAGTTTACAGAGAATCAAAAGTTATTTTATCAATTGTGGGCAGACTCAGAGGAATGGAAGTCATTAATAAGTGACTCAACTCATGAAAGTCATTAATGAATGACTCAACTCATTGCATTCCAAGTTATGAGATTTTTTTTTATTTTTTATTTTTAATGTTTGTAATAATTATAAACCTAACCTTAAACTTAATATTAAGAATTTAAATAATTTTACCATTAGACTCTGCAATTAGTGGCTTTCAAGTTATGAGATGTGAATTGAAGAACACATTATATCAGGGTTTTTTTTTTTTTTTCAAACATTATAAACCTATAATTTAGGTTTGTTATATTAGGTATTTTATACACAAAAATAACTAAGATTATTCCCCACCAGAACTTACAAAATAAGTGGACTTTTGAAATTTATTTTTTTTCACTAATCAAATTCTTTAGACTTTTAAGTGACATTTTTTTTTTCTTTGGGATTTATTACTAACATACTGCTTAAGACTGAATTCGTTAGAAAATTCTGGGGTTATTCAGGAAGAAATGCAGGGAGCCTCACATTTTCCAATTAATCCCTTTTCAAAAATCATATTCCGTGGATTGGAAGCTAATTATAAAAATAAAAAAAATAATAATTATCAAGTTGTTAAGGTAAAGACAGAACCTTTGGTCCAACGATTTGAATTACTCAATTTGGGGGTTCTCTCCTCAGGCACTCGTTTCTTTTTACCATTTATATCTTTCTTAGTCAACTAAGGCTTGTGGACTGACTGTATGAATTACCTTAGTAGGAACTCATTATTTGTATAGCTCTGTTTCTGCTGTCGGGTCACATATGCATGCAAATATATAAGATTATACATAGATAAGAAAGAGCATGGACACCTAAGCCTAAATCGATCTTGTAATACATGTAGGTGTAATAAAATATTGAAGGGACAGAGAAAGGAAAGGAATCTCATTGACATTAAACGGAAAACCAAGGCATTGAAGTTAATTAATTTAATATACAAAGGAAGATTCCTATGAAAATTGGCCAATTCTTTCCATTTTCCCCCTCTTCAAATTGGACAAAGCCAACGGACATAAGTAAAAGAAGACAAGGGACATGTTTTGTCATGTGCATTGACTTTTAGAGGAGAAAAATTCAACCATATTTTTCTCAATTTCTCCATGGTTGGCAAACGAAGCTAGAAAAATTTTGCTGGCTGTATCTCCATAGATGATCGTTACAATATGACAACGATTATTTGGCTGAGTTACAAAAGAATACGTTTCTGAACAAGTATATTATATGGAGGAATGGCCACACTATTAAATACTTATTTATTTCATACTAATTGCACCTATACCTTATGGTGTGAATTTTCAGCCATTTTATTTTCATTCATAGTTTAGTGGTTTGACAAATTTCGATGGACTAAATATTTATTATCATAGAAAGAAATAGCTTCTTAATATCATGTGGTTCTAAAGCAATAACAAATAATGATATGGAAACAAATATTTATTACAAACATTATTAAAAAAAAAAAAAAGATTTTTGGAATCATAAAGGCTAATTAAATGATATCTAGCAATTGAGTTAAACGATTTCTCAAAACGAAACCAAAAGATTAACTAGTAAATCTAAAAGTTGGAAGGTATGCAGATACACTACTATAACTGTAACTGATCTTTTGCTAGCTGTGCTCCGTTTTTGAGATTCGCTGCACTGCCTTTCCAAGTCTGAGATTGAACTTTAATCCTTTTTTAGTACTGCAATTCGGGCCTCGCCGTTCAAAGCTGGTGGTTTAGAATTTTATATCATTTGTATTATAACTTTGAATAAATATACTGCCAATGTGATAGGACCATGTATCTTGTGTTAGAAAGGCAAGAGTTGGGGTTTTGTAACGTGGAAAACCTAGATTCTATCCTTCTTAAGAGGTTTCAGTGGTTGTGTAGCTGCAATTTAGGATGATAAACTCTTGTCTAACGCGTGATAAACATAATTGGAACTCTTGGGTTTATCCGTGATTAAATTTCTGCAATCTTGGAAGGAAATTAAGAACCTGATGTAACGGGTCGCGGTCATCTCATTCCTATATCGTCAAGAAAAAGAAGGAACTTAGACCTTATAAGTGAGTATACTGCACGTCCCAATAAACTGCTCTTTTGAGGAGAAGGTAATGACCCGTTACAAGGGAATGACCCCGTGACACTAAGGTGATAATAGATAGGGGTTTGAAAGGAGCTGTTCTAATATGCGCAGGAGTTAGGTTTAGGTTATGTGTCTTTTATGAAAGGAAAGAAATGGGAAGTTTGTTGGACAAGATATCGTAAGAGGAAAATTGGATTAGAAAGTGCAGAAGAAGTTATATTAAAATGTAGGATGTGATGGATGTGTTTGAGGGTTAGGTGAGAATTAGATGGTATCGAGCCACGCTATAGGAATAAGGTCTTGTTTAGAGCAGGTATCCCTTGTTGCTAGACACAATTCCGAAGTATGATTAGGGGAGATGTGGCTAGTGAGTCTGACATATTTATGTTATAACGAAGGTTCTTAAAAAAAAAAAAAAAACTTGTAAATTTTACTGGAATCATATCCAAATTTAGAGTTCTTAAATTTTAATTTTAGTACGTACCAATTAATTTTTTTTTTTTTTAAAAAGGAAGAGAAGCAAAAAGAGTGATAAAAGAGAGACAGAGAGATTTGAACAGAACTGGGTCGAGTTATGTGATTCTGGCTTTTGTGTTCTCTTCTGACTTTCTAATTGTGTTGGGTGCTTTTTCATGCGTGAGGTGTTCATGAGATCCTCGAACGGACCTAGGTCGACTTGTCATCCATTTTGACACATTTTCGGCATTGAGGTAGACGCTTTGACCAGCCACAGAGGATATTGAGCTTTGTTGGGTTCTCGGACTTTGGGTTTCGTAGACTTGGGCTAACCTAGGCTTCTAGCTCGGCTTGCGGCCTTTGAATCTGGCTTAACTGGACTTGGGCATTTGACTTAACCATGGCATGGCTTTGACTAGACTTCGGCCTTAACGAGGCTTGGGTCTGAGAAAATGCATCCTAAAGGTTATTTTGAATATGCAAACCTAAACTGGAAAGTTTTTTAGAGTATAAATTAACGGTAACCAAAAAAAAAAAAAAAAACAAAAACGATTTAAAGATTAAGGGGATGATGGGTAACAATGAGGGTAATATGGGTAAATTCCAAATAATAAATAAATAAATAATGGAAACTACAAAGGTCAAAACTTATTATTATTATTATTATTATTATTATTATGAACACCTTACGCATTAAAAAGCACCCAACACAATTAGAAAGTCAGAAGAGAACACAAAAGCCAGAATCACATAACTCGACCTGGTCTCTAAGATCCCTCTCTCTCTCTCTCTCTCGATCATTCTCAGTCTAAATGATGAGGTATGCTTGCTGGTAATAATAGGGATTTGGCTTATTAATAAATTGAAATAACTTGTTGTCATCCTAAATAATAGTCTAATTTATCATTTAATACATATTTTTTATTATTTTATTTTTGAGTCTTTTATTATTTTTTTTAATATATAAAAATTTATATCAAAAATTAAATAAAAAATAAATTAAGTATGAGAGAAATTTACTTGAATCTAATAATACTCAAATAATAATTTTTTTAATAAAAAACGAATTTAAAATATCAATAAATGATTTATACTTTTAATTTATAAATATGATAATTAATATATACTTACAATATATTCTTTTTTTTTTCTTTTTGTTAAAAAAAAATAGAAGTAACTTGATCAACCATTTGATTTTGTTAATGTGTGGCCATCACATTTTGTACATTTTGCTAATAGATGGATCTTAGATTATGATCATATTTTCACACTAAATTACACATTTCGAAGTGTTTTTTGTTTTATTGGAAGCTTAGCTTTGCATTAAGATGTGTGCTTATATATTTATGTGATAACTATGTATATCTTTTATCAAAAATAAGATGAATTGTCTTCTTAAAAAATTAAAAGATCCCAAGCATGGGATCTAAAACTGCAATAGATCATCCAAAATTGATCTATTTTTCTCCAGAAAATATGAAATATACTTTTGTTTGTTAAATTGAATTAAAAGTATTGAATGATTTATTCTATAAAGTTATTTAGAACAATAGTTTTTTAAAAAATTACAAATAAGTTTTAAAATTAATCTTAAACAATTATTTTAAATGTCACCAGCAATTCTTTTTTTTTTTTTTTTTACCACATCTAATAGTAACAAGGCTATGTCTAGCAAAGGACCAAAAGAAAAAAAAAAGCCACTGGTTATCTAGTCTGTCCGCATAAGTGTTGAACTCTTAATTTCAATAATTACGGTTCAATTGTTAACAACAAAGGCTTTTTTTTAAAAAAAAAAAAAGAATCGTAACTTGACAATCGTTGGTCTTTTATCATAATTATTATGTATTGTACAATATATTGTCTATTAATTTATAAAAATTAATTTATAAAAAATATTAAAATTTGGGATAAGTTTTAAATTAGTTCTAGATTTTTATAAATTTATTCAACATAATTCTACAACATTTCGTTTTATTACTTTAGTTCTATACCTTTATTTTCTATTGCATTGAGTTTATTTTTGTTTGGAATTTATTTAACGTTTTGAAAACCATAGTTAACCAAAACTAATACACAAAAAGAAGAAATAAAATAAATATGCTTTTTTTTTTTTCGTATATTTCACTCTCCAACTTTGCATCTTTGTTCAATATAATCTTCTATCTTTTTTATTTGTCAAAATAATTCCATATATTTTTTAAAATTATAAAACTAGATTGATAAAATGTGCACATGTTTAAGACTAAAATAGACAAAATAAGTCACAAATTTTTTGCCATTTTCCTTTTTCCCATGTTCTATTAGGTCAAATATAATTTTTAATAAATTGAATAATTTTTATTTAAAAATCAATTTGGGAGTAATAATAACAAAAGATGTAAAACTAAATTGATAAAAACAAAATTATTAGATTAAAAAAATTAATAATAATTTATGACTAGAAATTAATTAATTATTTAAAAAAATTTTATCTTAATTATTATGTATCATAGAACTTTCGATCCATAAAGTTACAAAATAATTATTAAATGTAAGAAAAATTTTTAATATGTTAGCATATAATTGACTTGTTACTGATAGTATATATATATATATTATTAATTTTATTTTTTATTTTTTGATTAAAAAAAAAAAAAAAACTCTACTCTATCAGAAAAGAAAACCCAAAAAATAACCCAAAAATTGATATCTAGTTGTCAATTGGATCCTCAACTCTCTCTCTCTCTTTCTGTCTGGTGGGTAGACTTTACCATGAGGAAGAGGAAGCAGCAGATCCAGAAAGAATCCATTTCATGGGACACCCTCCAGAGTTTGATAATCCTTTCCCTATCTATTTCTTGCCTACCCTCTTCCCATTCTGTCCTCAAGAGGCCACCCCCACTTCCCATTTTGCCCATACCCACAGCCCCTCAGCTCCAATGGCAGTTCACATCCATGGCCCTGTTTCTCCACTTCGGTCCCAACACCTTCACGGACTCCGAGTGGGGCTCCGGCCACGCCGACCCGTCGGTGTTCAACCCTTTAAAGCTTAATGCTAGCCAGTGGGTCCAAGTGGCCAAAGACTCTGGCTTTGACCGCGTCATCCTCACTGCAAAACACCATGATGGCTTCTGTTTGTGGCCAAGTGAGTACACAGATTACTCTGTCAAGTCCAGTTCTTGGAGAGACGGGAGTGGAGATGTTGTCAGAGAGCTCGCATTGGCAGCTAAGGAGGCTGGCGTCGGCTTGGGGCTTTACCTTTCGCCTTGGGATAGACATGAGGTCTCTTACGGCAAGACTTTGGAGTACAATGAATTCTATTTAGGTCAAATGACTGAGTTGTTGACTTGGTATCTGTCTTTTCTCTTTCTCTTGAAATGCCCCTTGTTTCCTTTTGGGGGGTTATTGTGCCACGTTTGTGATTGAATTCATATCGTTCCTTGCTCGTTACCATTCTTATTCTCATGCAATTCTATTACTTGTGTTCTCATTGTTGAGTGTTTGAGAATGTGGCTTGATTCTTTGACCTAGTTCTTTGCAAGGAAAAGTCTTTTGCAGTTAATTTGTACTTGTTGGCGGCTTTTGTTTTTTGGCGTTTTGAAAATGGCAAGTTTTTGTTTGTTCCTCGGTTTTCTGTCGAGGACATGTGCTAGTTTAGACAAGTTCCTATATTTCTGTTCTGTGTGTGCACCTGTCTACTTTTTTTGTCCATTGAAGAACTAAAGCCATGAACCAATTCCCATTTCATCAAATTTGTTTCTCCATTCTCTTTGTGAGGTCAGCAAATCTGTCATTTGCTGCTTGGAGGCTAGCGAGCTCAGTTTTGCTGTGGCACCACTAAAGATATGTGGACAACTTATATTTTTTCAGCCTTTTTTCGTTTGTATGTTGTCCCAGGTACGGAGAGATCAAGGAGGTGTGGCTGGATGGTGCAAAAGGGGAGGGAGAGAAGGACATGGAGTACTTTTTTGATAGTTGGTTTAGTCTAATACATCAACTCCAGCCTGGGGCCGTCATCTTTTCTGATGCTGGTCCTGACTCAAGGTGGATTGGAGATGAGGGTGGCATTGCTGGGTCAACTTGCTGGTCTCTTTTCAATCGAAGTGCTGCCAAGATAGGAGGGACAGATCCCAAGTGAGTTTATGGGCCTAGCTTCTTGTCAATTGATGCTCATCCTTGCATAAAATCAAGTTGTTGAGGCATAATTTGTTGCGAGACCTTTTTAGTCTTGTTTTGGTCATTTTCAACAATGCTAAAGATTCTGTTTTTGATTAAGTAACTTGTTCACTCATGAACTTTTAACTACCCAATTGTCATCTTAACATTACTTTCACTCTAATAATTGGACTGGTTATGAGGCGTCGAGAGTTTATGAGCAGGGAGAGTGTCAATGAGAATGTGGGCTTGCTGAACTGGGATACTTATCTTTTGCTCCTACTTGTTTAATCCTTTTGTGCTGTCAGTATGAGCAACTGGATAGTTTGCCATGAGAACCAATAGCTTTTTCTTTCATTAGATGGCTTCTCAGTGAGCTAATTTAACCTTTTCTCCAGTTCACATGAAGGAGGATGGAAACTGATACTGGTATTTGATTTGTGAGTTTTGGCAGTGATGAGAACATGGAATCTTTCTTTAAGCTAGGGCATGGATATATTGGTTTGTTAAATCTCAGTTCTGATTCTCGTTTTATCAAGTCAAATAAATTTAAATATTAATTGGCATGCTGCCATGCCTAAATTGAGGCAGGCTCTTGTGGATTTGTTTATCATTAGAACTATTAGCTTGTGGTGTGATGCTTATAGTATGTTTGGTAGTATACAATGGAATATAATGTTATGTAATTGGCTGGATTTTCTTAGAAGAAATTATATTCCATTACATTTGACTTCTCTCTGTTGGCTTTTTTTTGGGCCCCAACATGTTTCTTTTTTTCTCTGAAAATGGAAAGACATTTTAGCTGATATGGTTTGATATCCCTTACAACCTCTCATATTTTTTAAGATGTTGATGATAACTCTTTGCTGATCATTACTTTCACAGCCTTACAGAAGGAAAAAAAAAAAGTAGGAAAAAAAGGGTTTTTATTTTTATTTTTTTGGAGACAGGTTGTTGTATAATATGTTTTGCTTGCCATATGAACAACCTGTATGCTTTTAGAAGGAATGATACAACAAATTTTATTCAGTTCCTGCTGTCTATGAGACAGATACTCAGGGGGAGGGGATCCATTTGGTCACGACTGGGTGCCTGCTGAGTGTGATGTATCCATCAGACCAGGTTGGTTTTGGCATCCATTGGAAGTTCCCAAGTCTGCAGAGCAGCTCCTTGACATATACTACAAATCTGTTGGCCGAAACTGTCTGTTGTTACTAAATGTTCCACCAAGCTCCTCGGGCCTTATATCAGAAGAAGACGTGCAAGTGCTTCAAGAGTTCTCTAAGCTCAGAAGGCGCATATTTTCGTACAATCTAGCCAGTATTTCCATTGTTAATGCCAGCAGTACGCGAGGAGGAAATGAAGATTCTCGGTATGACCCCCACAATGTCCTCAAGGAAGGCATCGATACCTATTGGGCCCCAAAAGATAACCAATCAGATTGGATGCTATATCTAGACCTCCAAAATCCGACATCTTTCAATGTTCTGCATGTTCAAGAGCCAATTCACATGGGACAGCGAATTATTGCATTCCACCTTGAGATCCTGAGTAACGGCGGGAATTGGACACGAGTGTGTAATGGCACAACCGTTGGCTATAACAGGCTGTTGCGATTCCCAACAGTGGAATCTCGGCACCTGAAATTTGTCGTGGACAAGAGTCGGAGAGACCCTCTCATTTCCTTTTTAGGTGTTTATATTGATCAGTTCTCTGTTCTGGGGGATGTAATTGACAGAGGTCTGCATTTTTCCTTCAATAGCAGCAAAGCACTTAAGGAAGCAACAACATACAACCATTCTCAAGTTGCCACCTTGTAATTCACATTCACTTGTATTGCATCGCTGCATTGTTCAATGTACGTATTGATTGGCAAAAATGATTCTCGAACATGAACTCACTATTGTCTACATTTTATTACCAAGCCTTCGTCATAGGCAGCCGTGTCCTTAGGATTCAGCCTGCATTATGAACTCGTAGACAAGATAATGTTTTTCATGGCATACAAAAGTACCTTAAACTACTACCATTCTGCGGATTATGGTTTCGATCTGAGACTTGTAGACCTAAAATTAAGAATTCAACAGCATTAGTAGTAGGTTTCCTCTATGCAGTCTTTCGCATTGATGGTGCTAGAGACTGTGAGTTGAAAATTTAGATTCTTACCACTTTGTGAACCCAAATTTTTTTGTAAACCAAGAGTATTTATATAACAGCACTTCAAACTGAAAAAATTGATTTCATATTGATTTGATTAAGCGGTAATGAAATTCAATTCGGAAAACATAATGTAGTTTCAATCAGTTGGCCAAGTTCTTCCATTTTAATGATCATAAAAAAATGGTATTGCAACTATTCACATGCGTACCATAGAGGCGAGAATTTTTTTTATTATGTCACCGTTGGTATCATATAGCACTCAACAGCAATCTACTTCGGCTGTCTCGGGTACCGCCTGCATTTTAGAACTGGTGAGCATTTTGGAAAAATAGATAACTTGGATATACCAGCTCACTGAAGTTATGTTATCTTGACATCTTTAAGAAGCCTGGCAGCCATAGAGCCAAATCTCCTCGCTTCCCAGTCGGTAAGATTTCCATTTGGCAGGTTTATCACCAGCTTATCATCGCTGTCAACTTTATCGGCACCACATTCGTTCATCTTAGCTTCTGCATTACTAGGCCCGCCATCCTCATCCTTTTTCAGTATTTTATCTCCCATTTTAACTTCATTGGTTTGCTGATCAGGCTCCTGAATAATGTTGTCCGCTCCATCAGCTGGAGCCCTTGATCCCATGATGTAAATTTGAATACTCGGATGTTGGTACTTGGCATCCATCTGCATGCCACAAAGTGGAACGAACAAATGTCATCCTATCACACGCAATACAGAAGCGGCATTTCTTATCTTGGGCTCAACCACTAATTTGGGTGCTATCGTTGTGGAGAATCCAATGAATATCTTCCTAGGCAAACTTGGCAAACAATTGCAGAGAGTGAAAGGATACTTAAGCTGCTTCACCAGTCACGTGAAGTCCTACTTATTACCAGATACCTTCTCTAAGATTATAACCATTTACAATTGGGCATTGTAATTTCTGTTTTAAGTGTACAAGATGTGCAACATCTGAATATAAATGCAATTATGGATTGGCGTCCTGTATGTACCTTAGCTTTCGGTACAGTTTTCACCTCAAAGTTTCCTTTCCACATGTCAAGCATTTGCTCATGAACACTTGTGGAACGGATTTCATACCCCAACTACATTGCAATTTAGAAACATAGCACATCAGGAGCACATTTTTAAGAGAAAGATATAAAAAATAATAATAATAATAAATAAATAATGTTGAACTAACGTACCAAGATTGTGGTTTTCGGTCCTGATAGTGCAAATATTGTATTCAACAACGGTTCCAGGAGATGCTCTGCATAAACCTTGAGAAGCTAAAATTACTTGGTTGATAGAAGTGGGGTCAACTGCAAATTATAGAGCTAAAAGTGACTGAAAATTTCAGGACTGTGCAACAAGATATTCAACAATTTCTTAGCAACAAATTACAATATCTAGGGTCATAGATTAACTGCTATTGTACGTTCTCCACACAGTGTCAGTTTAACAGTTCATGTATACCCCACAAATATGACTATTGCGTACAGAGCAGGTACTGTTTTGAGTTATCTCAACTATCTAGAGCAGTACAGTAGACAGTAGAATATGGCCTTTTAGAATTTTTCTGTAGCATTTATCATGGAGCAACATTATGCATAGAGGTTCATGTTGCCATCAAACCAGGAACAACTCACAATAAGCCAACCAATTAGTGAACTGTAAAAACATGTCTCAATCCAACCCTCCGTAGAATTACATTGGACAAACTATTTTCAACTTCTGACCTATGAAAATTTAAAAGCAAGAATTCTGCACTCAATGGGGTAACATGTTTTGGGCCTCCAAAATCTCTGGTGAGAACCTAAAAATTTATCATTATCCAATGACTACATTCTGTAACAGAAATTCTGATCCATGCATGAATTTATCTATGTTTTCAGTTCAGACAATACATGGTGCCAGCTTTCAGCTTAGGAAATTATCTCAAACAAGTACCAACCCCAATCTTAAATATTGCTTTTCTGAAACTGAATCGCATTGGAAATTAAAGAAAGTGAATCTCCAGGACATCAGTCGACCTGCCCCAAATCACCTCCTATTGCATCCTGTGTTGGTTCTCCCTTAGCCTCAAATGCATATACCATCTGCTACAATGTGTCTATAGTTGCTGGTTAACCAAGCTTACCATGGTCTTTGTCCTCGTTGAATTCTTGCCTCAGTTTGCTTGGTGGCCAATAGTCTCTCTTAATTGGAAGCCAATTAAGCTTATGTTGGTGACCAATTTGACATGGTGACCACACAAGCATTACTCAGTAACCAGTTAAGCCACTTGGAAAAAAATGAGCAATTTACGTTTGTTATTAGAGAGGGAAGAGACCAAAGTGGCATCAGCTAAACTTAGGGGAAGACCTAGCGATATCATTTTAGAAAACTTCTTATAGTGGAATTCCCTTTGGTCGCCTTCGCCCATGGGCCTAAGGTAAAGCCAACCCATGCTAAATTCTTGGCATCTTCCTTGTGTGCTAGTTGTGTGTTGTTTCCTGTAGCTTTCTTTATCAGTTACAGGTTGATCCTAGGGGCATTTCAAAATGTCACTTGTATATAAGATCAGTGTATAACAAAATAAGCACGTCCACAATCTTGTTTGTTTTGACGAATGGGTGATGATGTGTTCTAAATCACAAAGCTTCTCGAAGTTACTTGAGCAGTTATCAGAAGAAAGTGTGGGACTATCATAGGTGGAGGTAAATAAAAAAACCATAAACATCCAGTAGTCTCCACAAGAGTTTTAGCAAAAATGAATGAAACAAAAATTTAAGCCCAACAATGAAAACTACAGTGGTCATGAAAACTAAATGGTATGAAATTAGCAATTTCTTGTTTCCTATGTTGCTAACAAGATGCATCATTATATGAACTTACAACATCAGTTCCAATAATGTAGTCAAAAGGTGGCTGGACAGCTGCTATATGATCTTCATTTCCCCAGTCCAATTCTGCAACTTGGATTGAACCAAACAGACCTAAAAGGACCACAATTTCCAGGTCAATTACATATTATCAGTAAAATGTTTAAACTTAAAGCTATGAACCTGCATTTGAAAATTATACAACACAAATTAGCTATCCCAGCACGCAGAAGGAGAGATGACAAACATCCTTCAGATCATTGTAGATAATAACAATAACAAAACCTTATCCCAAATTTAATTGGGCTTGTCATTCCATTTTATTATGCTACAAGATCACTGTAGAATTTGGAATATATGGAAAAGAATTCATACGCTTATACAATGCTGCAAAATATGTCAATACACACCTGGACTAGCATCCATCTGCAAGATACGTGAAATGTTACGCTCAACATTTCTTGATAGCAATGGCAAAACATCCGTCTGATCTGTTGCAATTACATCACATCCCAGCAGTGCCATCCCTGGAGACAGCAGTTTCTATGAGATCAAGAAGAAGCCAAATATCATGTACAAGAGATCCACTCATAGGAAGGATGGAACTCACCAAACCCAGATACTCCACAACCTGCTCCAAGTTCGATAACACGTTTTCCTTTAAGTTTGGATGGGGAAAACCTTCCCTTTCTGCAATTCTTTTCCTGAAACAGACAAGGAACAGATCTTTGTAACCTTGGGAAGATATGAATGTGGCAAAGTAAATGCCTTGAATCTGTTGGCCTCACATATGTAAATATTAGTATCTAGTCTGTAATTGCTGCACTTGAATACCAATATTCTTTTGTCTTTTTTTTTTTCATTTTTATTATGAACAGGAATTTGGTAGAAAGCTATTCGAGGAGGGACTCTCCTTCTATACATCTTGCAGTTCCAAAATATGGTATTAAAGCTGTCTTCATACTGCTAGACATGATTGGGGATGTGCAGGATAATTAGTTCCACTGGTTGGATGTCCAGAGCAATTTATGGAGAATGAAATGGATGGACAGCCAATAATCCTCAAGATGAATCAAGCAACATTGCACTCTATTCCATACATGGTACAGCCCCAAATAAAAGACATTTTTACCCAGCTAAATAAGGTTACCTACATAGCCCAGCCAAACTCATTCAACCAATTCTAATTACTTAGAATCACAAAGATACAGATATATTCAAGGAGCAACTAAAAATTTATGTAGATGGACAGAAGAGGACTTTACAAGAAATTTGACCAACACCATTGATGCATCCCAAACTGTAGTTCCTAAATGCTTGGAATTTGGATCCTGCCAAGATGAAAAGAAACTTATGCTGTTAAATAAAACCTGAAAATGGAGGGAAGGAAGGAAGGAAGGAAGTTGATGCAACAAGGCACGAATGTGAATAATTTAAAATCTAAAGTTCATGCTTGGTAACTCAATCATGAAAACTTGAAAGCAAACATGCAATTAATGTCCATACTATCAACAATGATTTCTTCCTACCAGGATGCCGATCACATGCCAACCAAACAGATTGAATTCTCTAGCCTGATAAAACAAGGAAAATGCATCTTCAAACAGGAAAAGAAATGAACTTTGGAAAAACGAACTAGAAAAAAGTACCTGCGAAAACTGCAATTGATGACCCAAAACTTCAAGAGTGACGGTACGGTCAGTTGGTGAATTTAACCTGTGGCATAAAATTAGAGCATCCAAATTAACCTTCCAGGAGATATCAGTCTATGGATTTTTACACAGAATAGTACAAGCGATCAGTGTCCTCCCCCCCCTCTGAAACCCCAAAGAAACAAAGAGAAGAAAGAAAACGAATTATTCACACAACTGCTTATGTTCGCAGCAATCCTAGTTTTCAAAATTAGCAACAAAGACAAGAACAATGATTAAAATTCTACAATCTTAAAACCAGCTATAATGAAGGTGACAAAAAACAAATGTTCATACTTGTATATGACAATAACAAAACTGCAATTATCAGGAAAAAAAAAAAAAAGAAACGTAGACAACAATCAAACGAATTCAAAAGCACCGTAAAACCTCAAACCACAAAATTAAAAAAAAAAAAAAAAACACACACACACACACATATATATATATAGATTGCAAGATGCAAAATACCTGTCAGCCTCCATGAATCCCAGAAAAAAAAAAAAAAAAAAAAGGGTCTTAATAGTCTGCTACTCGTAGGCTGGAAAAAGAAATGTTCCTGGTGATTAACCGCAATCCTTTGATGAGAAAAGATGTGGGCTTGCTGCTCTAAACTAGAAGAACCCCCACCAAGAATGGTGGCTTGTACAGACCCGCATCACATGGGTCGACCCGATCGAGTTGGGCCGTGACTTTGTGGGTCAGTGGTAGTGGCCCTAGCTAGCTACTAGCTATGTCGACTGAAACCTTAACCCAAAATAAGCAGACCCATATCACATGGGTCGACCCGATTGAGTTGGGCCGTGACTTTGTGGGTCGGTGGTAGTGGCCCTAGCTAGCTACTAGCTGTGTCGACTGAAACCTTAACCCAAAATAACCAGACCCGTATCACATGGGTCGACCCGATTGAGTTTATGTATGCGATACGTTAACCCTTAAGTATAGTCTAGTGACACGTTAATTATTAAATATAATTTAGTAATTACAAAATTTACAATTTGAGTTAGTCTGATTTATAATTAAAATTTTTACTCCTCAATCAATTGAATTGACCTTTTTTAAAAGATTCAAAAAAAAAATAAAAATCTATGTGACAATTTTACGTTCATTTTTACATTTTTAACCCAAAAAAACAAAAACGTGCAAAATAAGGTGAGCCGCTTTAGAAAGTAACAAATGGACATATGCCCAATTTGTGTAAGAAGCCAGCGAGTGCTGCCCAGGAAGTGGAGGAGGAAGCTGACTTTACATCAGCAAACGCACTGACTCCATGTGTTACAAGTTAAAAATTTTTAATGTAAAAAATCATCGTAAAAAATACTCAATCTCTTTTTCAAAAATTTTTGAAGTATATTATCAAACACTCGTGATGGAAAAGATTACCATAAAGCATATTTGAATATTTTTTGAAAAATTTCTAACTTTTTTCTAAAATTTTTAATGAAAAAAAAAATCACCGTAAAAAAAATATTTAAATACTTTAAAATCGAAATTTTCAAAATTTTTATGCAAAAAAAAAAAAATCACTAATAAAAGCATTCCAAAGTCTTTATCCAACTTTGTTCCGAAGTGGGGTCCTTAATAAAATCATCACACAACCTTAACAAATTCTCAAATTAGAGAATAGTACCTCTCCAGAGAGTGTCTCTAACTTTTCAAATTTCCTTCCACTCCAAAATTAGTTTAGTTGAAATTGAGCTCAGTAGAAAAGATAAAATTAAATGGTAGGACCGATATTTTAACCCTAAGAGTAATATATAGCATTCATATGCATTGCAAGTACTTTCCATTTTCTGAACTGTAGCCTTGCTTGTCTTGCCCAAATTCTCCAAACCATGTTAATATATAAATCATGTCAAAAGAGAAAAATAAATAAATTATTAGCAAGAAGAGTATAAAACTAAAGTCAAGTAAAATGTGATATATCATTATCTATCGCAAATATTTAAATTGGTTACGTGCAATTATGTTCTTGAACTTAATAAATTTTGATGAAGTACAATGAATTCTATTAGTTTAGCAGGCAATATATATATATATATATATATGTATTTCAATTGATAATTTATGGTATTATAATTATATTTTAATTATTAATTATGATTTTAAATTATCTTAAAGTTATTTTCAAGATGATAAGGTTTCTCTCTCTTATTAAATTCAACCTTAGGTATTGTATTTGTCGATTGACTGGTGAGAGCAAATTGAGTTACACACCCACAAGTAAATAATTTGTTTCAATCTCTAATATCCGTCGAGCTTAAAATTTTTCTTTTTTTTTCGCTCGAACGTTGGAACAGTTTATTGAATTGCATCCGCTAATTAACTCGACGCTTTAATTTGAATTCAATCAATAGCAGTCATTAACAATATTAAAGTTTAATACATATGATTTGTTTTTAAATTTTAAGTTAAATGCTTCCTTGAGATGGTGTTAAAGTGTTTATGGGTAACAAATTTTAAATTTAAATCGCATTATTTCACTCTTTGCATTTACTTGTAAATTTTTTACAAAAAGACTTGTATTTTATTCACACTTTTAATTCAACAATTATAATCTATTAAAGCCAATCGGAAACAAGCTATAACATGATGCTCGCTTGCATCACGAACAGGTGCTTCAATAATGTTTTTTTGATCTTGAATTTGCCCCAGGCATCCGGAAAACTTCGTTAATCCTTTCACATATACATCCATATTCGATCTATATATGAACAATGTCATCAGCATCAAGCTAAATAGCAAAATTAAACTATCTAATTTAATAGACATTTTGGCAATTGGCTGAAGTGGCATTCCCATCTATCAAATGATTACTTGCACTGATAACCAAGAATCAGTCTAAATGATGATTGGTCTTCGTTAATTTTATAAACGCAGAGTCGTTGGGAAGAAGATAAGTGGACAAAAAATGTAGCCATAAGTCTCCCACCCAAAAACAATCGTACAATGAGACGGAAATTGCATTTTTAGTAGAACGTTAAGTATTTTTGTGACACTCGTCTAAATGAATGGGACCCTCATATCGCATCACTCCATTTCTGTTTATATTCTCTAAGAATGTATTAACGGCCTTTTAAACGAGGATTGATTGGTTACTATATCCAATAATTCTAAAGTTATTGGTAAAATGAATGAAAGAATGTGTTCTGTATCACTTTTCCTACCTTTTCCAAGGGACCCAAACACAGTTTAGATACCTCGCCTTTTTAACTTCTCCCCACTATTTTGCAAACGTATAGATGATAAAATAAGGGAAAATAGAATGCCTTCTTGTTCTCTCTATATACTCTTTCTAATCACCAACAAGTGGAAAATACTTCATTGATCACCATAGCTAAAGACTCTTGCGTGCAATAGATTTATCATCGATCGAGACTAGGTTTTACTTGGAGGTCTACAAGTATGAATCCCCACCCTAATTAGTTTCCTACAATGGGAAAAATGGTGTGTAAAACATTTGCAAGGTTTTGAATGAATATAATTAGTACTCTTTTAGGCATCTAATGAAACGTGAAGCACGTCGGTTGTTCTAATTAGTGCGTGAATTCAATTTCGTGCTTCAAAATTTCGTTTCCGTAACTTCAGCATATGTTCTTGCATATATATATATATATATATATATCTATTTTCAACAACTTTCTATGTATATGGATCAATAAATACTTGTAAGTATTTCAAAATTCTTATATTAGGCCAATTTTTGGCCCTTTTAAAAAAAAAAAAAACAATTTCTAGCATGGAGCTTTGTCACTTATGATCTGCATGGAGCTTTGTATGAATATTTTACATTTCTTAGCCCAAATATCTGGCCCTCTGAAAAAGCAAACTCTAGCTTTGCTTCGTCATTGATGGTGTCATCTCCATGATATGCATGGAAGTTCAGCTTAGCAAGAACGACAACTCATAACGTATGAAAAGGGTCGTGCGTATACATCAATTCAATCACATTTCATTTTCTTGGATACCCTTGGTTTCCACTCCTGGGCAGGGCACCGTCAGAAGAGTGTCGGCAAAGCATCTAGGCATTTGGGGTATTTGACTTTTGAGTGCGATATCATTGTGTGGGGTGCTAGAATGGTTTTACGTTGTAGAGAGCCAACCATTGTGCAACTACTACAGAAAATATGTCTTTGAATTTTCTTGATAGATGATAGAAGTCTGCGCATGGCAGTCCATTTTCAAGATCAGAGAACCAATTGTATGCCTTTTCCTTTGCTTCTCTCCTCCTTTTGAGGTAGCATATACATTGTTTGTTACTTGTATGGCATTCCTTTTTCTTCACAGTATGGGTCATGTTGTTGGGACCAAATGAATAATTAGCCTTAAATTATGCATTTTCCATCATATGCTTAAAAAAATTCTGCCTCTTTGCCGCCGCTAGGAAGAAGAAGCAAATTTTCCTGTCACTAGTCCAATATATATATATATGGTGATTTGTGAGGTTGTAGCCAACGAAGAATACTGCTACGTACACATACAAAGTTTAATGCATACCCTGAAGCCATTTTGTCGCCTTTTCCCTCTGCTTTTCCTTCTTGGCCACACCCATCAACATCGAATAATTATTTGTGCAATCTTCGTTTGCCGAGCTAGTCCAGCGTTAGTGTATCTTATCATCGCTTTTCGTATCTTTTTGACAATAAGACGTATATGTGTGTGTGTGTGTGTGTGTGTGTGTGTGTGTGTAATGAATTTCCGAATAAAGTATAAGGCAGCTTTCTCAATCATTCAATTTAACACAATTTGTCGTAAACGTAAAAGCTGACGCATAGGCGAATTGAAAGAGGAATCAACCGTCGGCCAATTGTGAAAAGTAGTTGAAGTTAATCAGTTCTTTTTTCTTATCGTATTGACCATAAATTTACATAGCAATTAGTAAGTATAAAAGACTTTTAGACTCTGTTTGATTTATTTATTATTAATTATTATTACTGTTTTATTGTTATTAATTATTATTGATAATAAATAAAAAAAAGTTTAGTATTTAATTAAATTGTTATCGCATGTTGCTGTTAAAATACAAGAAATGATTATTTGAGACATTCTACTTTTTTTTTTTTTTACAATAAATAATTTCTTTGGGATCTAAACGACTCATGAATTTTTTTTCTTTTATAAAATTATTGATAAAGATTAGACAATAAAGATAAGTCTTAAAGGTAAGACTATTCTTGGGTTAGCTTTTACTTCAATCAAGATAAATCTCTTTACTCGTGGTCTCGATGGAGAGCTAGTGTATTCAAGATTTCACTCTTGCAACCCCATTAAAATTCAAAACTTGATTGACAAAAGAAAAAAAAAAAAAGGGGGCCCTCTCTTTACAAACTAGACCAACTCTCGTTAATAAAATGAGAGGTTATTAAAATGGAATTAAACCAAAAATTAACATATTCATTAAATTCTTTTCATAACCTTTTTTTTTTCCTCTTTCGTCTATTTCTTATATCCTTCAAATGGTTTCCATTTTGGGAAGAAGGTTAAGGCTTAATTATTAATAAATCATGAGAGCAAACTGAGACCCTCATGTATACAGTGTTTTTTTATATGTTGCTTTGTGGCGGTGCTCCAAAGCTTTGTCAAAATTATAGAATTGCTTAGATTTCCTAATTAGCAAACTGCAACCACTTTGGATTGACGTGGCTAATAGCAACCTCTTTAATTCGGAGCTTTTTGTTTTGTCGGCCACCATAATTAAGCAATCAATCAGGTGGGCCATCGCCAGTTGGCCGGCCAAGGATTAATATATGATCATGAATTGATGCGTATGAAATGGGAATTGTTTCTTTACTTTCCTAAACTTAAGCCAAATTTCCACTACAAAGCTTCCTCTCGAAATATGTTGGAAAATAGTAAAATAAATAAATAAATAAATAAATATATATATATATATATATATATTTAAAAAAAAAAAAAACTCTGTAAGCTCCAACCGCATGTGTTCCGTACAAGCCCACCAGCTACCACATTATAAGGCCAAGGGCATTAATAAATTGAAGTCGAAAGTTTGACCAAAGGGGGGGCAAAGAACATATTTCTAGGAGGAACGTGACAATAATGGAAGAGCATAATTAATGAACACGAACTTATTGAGATCAAATATTCATATTGCTTGGCCATGGTCAAAGAAAAAACACATATCTGTGTGGAAAATGTGACGTTGGTGGGAGAAAAAAGCTAATTAATAACACTTATTAAGATATAAAAAAAAATATATAAAAAATATGAATCAATTATATTTTTTATAATTATCAATAAATAATCTAAAAAATTATTTGATTATTTTTTATTTATATATGTCCCAATAAATATTAGTGTATAATAATATTTTTTATAAAAAATTTTATTTAAATATCTAATTTTTATTTTTCTAAAATTTAGTGTAACGATTTAATTTACTTTGTAATTATTTTTAAAAAATTGTGAAATACAATTTTACTTTCCCATATTTCTTTATCATAAAAAAAAAATCAATAAGTTAGAAATTTTTTAATTTTTAATTTAATATGAATTGCTTCATTTATGCATGGTGATAAAAGGGGTAGTGAATGGCAACGTAATGTAAAACCAAGCTAATGGACAAGCGATGGTATGTGTGATTTCTCTTCCTTTTTAGTAAAGGAGTGGTATTCCTAGGAGACTAGGAAAGCATAAATACTCTAGGTAAAAAATAGAAAGGTATACAATACAATTTTTTTTTTTTCTTTCAAATAAGTATCTACATAAAATGTTGGTCCTTTCTTTTTTAACTTTAAATCAAAAATTAAATATACTAATATTTCTAATAAGATGGACGCTTATTTGTAATTTCAGAAAGAAATAAAAAGCAACACAATTAGTACCCACACAATCCCACTATATGCAGTGTTCGAGTCCAGTTAACGCAAAGAAAAAAAAAAAAAAACAGTTTAATCCTTTGTGTATTCGTGAAGCATTAGGAAATAGGTGATCCGATGATTACAATTTTACATGGAATTTGCTCTCTAAAAAAATGATTACGTTCCTTGACCCTTAATTTTTTTTTTTGTACATGCTTCCAAGCAAGCTTCGGTTGCCCCATCGACCAAGCAGCAGTCCACAGATTTGCATGTGTTTTAGCTGCTTGGGAGTTGATTTATTTGATCTTCTTTCTCGTTATTAGGGCCAATCAGTCATATTCATATTGTATTTTCCAGATTATTCCCCCCCCTTTTTTTTAATGGGTGCTCGTAGTCAAAAGGGATTTTCAGACCATTGTGCGATGACTCCAGTAATCCCCTCTGTAGACGGGTCTAAGTTGTCGTTGAAACGTGCAAAAGAGAAATTATGAAGAAGCTAGCATCGATTTAGTGTTGGCCTCCAAGATGTGTAAACTTATTATATACTACACTAGTCGAGTAAGTTAAACATTAAGGTGACGTTTGAAAGGATGTAATGATATAATGTAATGTAACCAATGAGGAATGTCATGGGAATGAGTAACATACTGTTACGAGGAGTATACTGCTAAACGTCACTCAAAACCATTACAGATAGTCAAAATTGAATGCGGGTAAGCTGAATTCCAACTTCAGACAATTGCCTTGAACGATAATTTTTCCCTTTAAACCACTAAAATGAAAGATTGGAAGAAATTTTGGAGTAAAAAACCACTGATTCGCAGAGGGACAGGCATGGCATTCTTTATTTTTTTGATGCTAAATGAAATCATTCGAAAATAAACAAAAGCAAAGAAACTAGCCAAAATTGAGAACTATACTTCCCGGGAGAGGGCGATGCCAGCCATATCCGCACTCATTAGATTATTTAATTCTGGAGGAGGAGACTCCCGTGCAGTGTAAATAGCATTGTTACCGGATCCAAGATTTGCAAGGATATCTACACAATAACTCCTCTCTCTTGTGGGGTGTTGCAAGCTAAACTCGGCAGGATTTGCAAGGCATTATTAGTGACTTGTAAGGACTCACGGCAGGATCTGGCAGGAAACAGGGACATGCTCAAGCTGAGAACGTTTAAGTGAATCAATAAAAGTTGTAAGAGCTGTGTTGATAATAAAAGTATAATGGAACTTAAAGAACTCACCCTGATTACTAGATTTTGAATGCTTAATAATTACTACCCTATTCAAGAATCGACCTAGTACACGAGTAGACTAATTAAAATTTTTAGGTTGACTAGCATTTATAATTAAGAAGTGATGAATTTTTCCAATTGTCCGCATTTAATTTTGATTTGAATTGTTTAATAGGATGGTCTAAACGGGAATAGGATGAAATTTCTAACCGTGACAGAGACAAACCGAAAGAAGTGCAAGATCAGAGGGCAATCCCCGCGATACGCTCATTTCCATAATTCCATAATTTTTTAAAGATGGACAAGTAACGTACGTGTGTTGTCCCCATTAATTTGTAAACCATGTCGACGATCCATTGCTCGATCACGCTTATGCCTGTTTTTTTGGCGTATTTCCAGCAGTACGTAATCGCTAATTAAGCCCATCAATAACTCGAAGACCTTGATTGTCCAAATCAGCAACCATAGAAAACAAGCTTTCTCATAAATGGCGGTTGGAGGGGTATGCAAAAAGGAATTAAAAAAGCAGAAAAAAGGACCAACACACAAGCTGAGCAATCTCTCAGATCTGTCTCCATGTATAACACTCCCGTCAACTAACTTACCACCTTATTTGTACTGTGGGGCCTTCCATATCCCTATTTATACCAAATCTGTAGCCATAGTCTTGTATACACATACCCACATTAATTTACTAGCTGGGTAGCTCTGCATCTAAAAGCGCACACACAATTCAACATTTCCTTTCGGCACAAACTCAACAAAGTCTGCCTCTTCAATTTTTATACATTCTCTCTTTTAATGGCTTCTCTTCTCCACCTTCTGCTGATAATTCTAGTGATTCCTTCAGTCAGTGCCCAGCACCCACCTTCCCCTGGCTACTACCCAAGTTCTAGAATTAGTTCTATAAGCTTTGATCAGGGGTTTAGGAACCTTTGGGGTCCTCGGCATCAAAGTCTGGACCAGGGCTCATTGACTATTTGGCTTGATAAGAGCTCAGGTCCTACTTCCTAGTATATTGCATACTTGGCATGTTTGAGCTTTACAATTAGTGCAGCAAAATGCTGATGTTACTCTAATCGGTATATGAATGTGAAACAGGAAGTGGGTTTAAGTCACTGCATCCATACCGGTCAGGATACTTCGGGGCTGCCATCAAGCTTCAACCCGGTTACACTGCAGGAGTGATTACATCTCTCTATGTGAGAATCATCAATTGTTTGCTCTGAACATGTATAATTTCGATCAATTCAATCAACTGGACTGTGATCAATCTTTATCCAATTCTGCTAATTAGCTATCGAACAGCGAAGATCACCCGGGGAACCACGACGAGATTGACCTTGAGTTCCTAGGGACAACCCCAGATAAGCCCTACACGGTGCAGACCAATGTCTACATAAGAGGAAGTGGCGACGGAAACATTATTGGAAGAGAAATGAGGTTTCATCTCTGGTTTGATCCAACACAAGACTTCCACTATTACGCCCTTCTGTGGACCCCCAGAGAGATCATGTAATGAGGAGCTCCTTTCTACCCCATGCTTAATAGTTTTGCTTATTACTTTTGATTTTTTTTTTATTTTTTTATAAATATATATTCACAATTCTCTTACTAATTTTATATGGATACATGCTCTCATACATTCGGATCTCTGTATACACATGTCATATTGAAATTCCTATTTGTTTGTTATGCGGACTGCAGATTTTTTGTCGATGATGTTCCCATTAGGAGGTATCCAAGAAAAAGTGATACCACATTTCCATCAAGGTCAATGTGGATATATGGCTCAATCTGGGATGCGTCTTCATGGGCCACAGAGAACGGAAAATACAAGGCCGACTATACATACCAGCCATTCATTAGTCGGTACCAGAACTTCAAGATTGGTGGGTGCACGGCCGGTGGCCCGGCCGCATGTTCGCCGCCCTCTGCCTCCCCGGCCGGCTCTGACGGGCTGAGCCAAGAGCAGCTCTCAGCAATGCTGTGGGTCCAGCAGAATTACTTGGTTTACTACTACTGCAGTGATCCAAAGAGGGATCATACTCTCACACCCGAGTGTTAAGGCTACTATTTATGTATTGTTGTCCCTATGCGTATGCAAGTAATGGTTAATTCTTCTTCTTCTTATTATTATTATGTTGTTGTTGTTGTTTTTTTGGCCTTGAAGTCTGGAAACGTTTGTGTTTTGTTTCCCGTTTTTCTTTTTCTTTTTTTGGGTTAAAAATGACAGGGAGATGGAAAATTAGTAAACGAGTGAATTGAAGCAAAATTTAGACTGTCAATTACAATTAATGATCATAATTTCTTAATTATTTTTTACCCACAAAATGGATTATTTAAATCTCCCATTATCTACCGACCCCTTATCATTGCTCCTTCGGTTACGAGCAGTTTGTCCGGACATGGAAGGGTCTTGGAGATGGGATGCATGGGGGACTCCACTTGCCAAGAAATTAAAGGTGCGGGAGTGGCTGAGCTTCCAAGCCCCTGCAAGATTCGGATGATTTTCTTGTGCTTGATGTATCGTTTGTTCTGGTGGCATTATTGGTCGAGTAGAATTATGCCAAGTGTTTTTTTGGCTTATCTGTAAGGTATTTACCGTTTGATAAGTGAATTATGAGAGAGAAAAACAGGAATTGGACGTTAGTATTGACTTTGGGGCATTCTAAATCAAAGAGAATGGAAACATCCTTGAATGCATTGTCTTGGAACCTATCGCCTCATCAAACCGAATAATAATAATAATAATAATAATAATAATAATAATAATAAGTCAAGGTTTAAAAAATTCGATAGTTTAAATCGATATTTAGTTTTTAAAATAAGTTATTAATATACTTTTTTATATAAAAAAATATTGATATGTAAAATATAATAACATATAATAATATTAAATATGACACATTTAATTATATGTAGTTTATATCAATACTTGGAGTCGGCTAATGTCTGTACCACGTGCCAAATTTTTTTTTTATTTTTAACATTTAATTATATGTTATGACCAATAATTTATTAATCCTTGAAACACTTAAATGTGTTTATAATTGTAATTACAATTTGAAAATTTATATTTTAAGTTAAATTAAGTTTTGTTTGTATTTAGTAAACTATAAAATATGTGTTTAACAAAAACACACTAAAATATAAGAAAGCACATTATTATTTAATAAATTTGTAAATCTTTGTTATTAAGTAAATAATTATAATTTAAGTATATAAAAAATTATTTTTATAATTATTTCTTATTTTATTAAGAACTTAAAAAAAAAAAAAAACATTACAAACAATTATCAGAACAATCAATTATATTTAACAGCTTCAAATTGGAAAGTCACGCATCCCATCAAAGTCAAATTAATTAATACTTCAGAAAAGTCGTGGGATAAACAAAATGAAGGGGCAAAACTCACAAAATAACGCCGTTTCAGTCGATTTTTTTTTTTTGTTTTATTTTTAATCAGAATGAAAAAACAAAAAACCAAAAAAATGAATAAATAAATTGGTCCTGTTCAATTTCGAAAACCTTTGTGAGGGGACGGAAACTGAGAAATGTTAAAGAGGGTGGGGGCGGGGGGCATTATCCTGACCTGTGAACCTTTCTTGTCCCGCGGAGCGGTGTGTCGGGAGGCGGGCTTTGTAGTATCCCACATGTGAACTTTTTAACGACATGGAGTCCTTTTTGTTTGCTTTCTGGTATCACGCAGAAGCAGCAGTTGTGTCTTTTCCCTCTGGTGCATTCTCAATATCACGGTATCTAAGTCTTGTGATTGTCTCTTGTTTGTTTTGTGCGAAAGAAGGGCAGAGTTAGCTTTAAAGTATGAATAGAGAATCTTCGTAAAAGAATTTGACAACTGGACTCCAACTAGGGGCGCCGCGGCCCATGCAGAGAGACGAATGGACAGATGAGACCCGTCTACTACGTCAAATAGAAAGAGAATTTTGGAACATATAAATATGAGTACTATACACCCTAAAAAGCTACTTTTTGGAGAGAGAATAATGACCCCGTAATAAGTAGTATTAGAGTCAATCCCGACTCTTATACCGATGTCAAGAAGATCCTGATTCTCAACGAGGACGTCGATGAACTTGGTAGAGAAGAGTATGATGGACGGGCATATGAGACCTGTCTCTTACATCGAATAGGAAGAAGGGGATCTTGGGACATATAAACGTGGGTGCTATACACCCTAAAAAATTATTTTTTTGGGAGAGGGTAATGACCCGTAACAGTAGGCAGGCGTGTTCCCTTTACTTTAGGGGGGCTAATTTCAAGGGCTCGGGGGCCGCATTTTCTTACCTTTTCTGTTCTAATTTACGAGTTTCCAGTGTTCTTGTTAGTAATTGGGAGTGACATTTAATAATAATCTTGGCCTGTAAAGCATGTCCAAATAAGTCGCCAACCCGGAACTCTGATTCTATTCGCTGGTTGGTTCGAAAGAAAAGAAAAGAAAAAAACAAGCAAACAGCTCTGCAAAATAAAAACGCCATGGCAGGACTCAATGGTCTCAAGGATAGAGGTCGTTCATTGTCGGGCGATCAATTTTAGGTTTAAATTTTTGTTAAAATATTTAATTAGATTAAATTTACACTCATGAAATTTGTTTTCTCTATGAGCACAATATTTGTTAGTGAAATTATGAGTAAAACTCTTACTTTTTTATTGTTCTAACAAATAATAAATAAATAAATAACACCAAAATTGTCTATAATAAAATGTCTCGATAATTAAGGGTTTGAACTTCTAAGGTGGATATCTCGGGGCTCAAATATTAGATGGATAGGGAATTTTACAGAATATAGAAACCAAAAATATATATATATATACCGATATCAAATTTACCATCATTTAAATGAAATTAGACGGATAGGTCCCCTGATGTAAATTTTCGTCAAAAGGGGAAAAAAACCGAAAATAAAAACAAGGGACAAATACCAAAGAAAGCTAGGAAGTGAATTTTAGAACCCCCCCAAATGTGTTTTCAAGTAATAATGCTAATTAACCACAAACTCTATGCATATGAGAGACTAGTAGCTAAACCTCATGCGACTTCTACAGCTTCACATTATTTTGGTTGAATTCTAATTTCCAACATGTGAATGAATGACTGACTGACTGACAAATATACTCGACCTGTGTCCAGTTCCATTATAGACCCATTGTGCAGTCGGGCACGTGAATTGATTTTTGGATTGATCACCTCTTTCTCTTTTGTTTTTCCTGTCTCTTTTTCTGTGCGAGATGGTTTGTGTGCTTTGAAGCCAATTTTTTGTTCCTATAAGGGCTATTAAGAAAAGGAAGGATGTGTTTGTTTTGTGGAATTGGAGAAGGAAAAGGGCAATCAATGTATGAGTTTCTATTTTCGCACGTATCCCAATTGGTGGCTCCCCAATTCATGCACCACTTGAAGTTTCCTGGTTCTTTTTTTTTTTATTTTTTTGTGGGGGTGGGGGGTGGTGGTGGCGGGGTTGTTCCTCTTGATCATGTTTCTAGGTATATGTAGGCCGAGAATAGAAACTCAGCTGTGTTTGAAGCAAATTTTTTAGCCCCGAACAGCCAAAATTGAGCCTAAAAGGACTCCTAGGCCGTAGGCAAAAGAAAAGAACTGATGGGCCAATATTGGTCGGCTTGGCTGCATTGGGAATCAGTTAGTGGTACACTCGAACGCATGGAAGCCCCACAAAAAATGAAAGCGTCAAAGCCCACTTGAGACATAGGGCATACCTAAATTATTAGAAATAGAATATATTTTGCAGCAAAAATTCAAAACCGACCTTAGCTCAGTTGGCAGAGCGGAGGACTGTAGTAGTTGCTTGCAACAGTATATCCTTAGGTCGCTGGTTCGAATCCGGCAGGTCGGACTTTCATAAGGCTACTCTATTTTTACTCTCTTCATATTCTCCCTAAAATATAAAAAAATTGATCTTTAAATATATACGAATTTTTTATATTAAGTCTTAAATTTTTATAATAAGATTTTAAATATTTTATATTTTTTACTCTTTTTTTAAATTTGTTATAAATTTATATTTGTATAAAAAGATAATCAAAATTATTGAAAGTTATATATTAACTCAATTATTATTGTCAAAAAATAATGAATTTAAAATAAATTCATAAGAATTCAAAATCAATTTCTTTCAACGTATCCATCCCGCTGTTCTTCCAAATGAAAAGCTCAAAATCAAGGTTGCCTTTTGCAAGGCAACTGGCGCATAGGCTGTCCGTTTGGCCTTTTCCCATTGCCCCCCGTGACCCATATCTAAAGCTCTCTGACACACACCTCAGCATCATCATCGTCTCCCCCCCCCCCCCACACACACACACACACACTCATTTTGCACCACACTTTGCATACAACAACGCAAGAACAGAGTCATTTAACAAATCTCGCAAAACTTTTGAGAGGCGCACGAAGTCTCACCTGTGCATCTGCCATTAGTTTTTTCATACCCCAAAATTCCCTACTGTTTACGCGCCAGAAGGAACCATCCCCGCTCGTGCAAACAAATGGTAACTCGACCACCTTAGCTTCTTGCTCCTCGTGGACCCCACCGACGGCCCATGGAGATTCCCGATGTCTGAGACCACGCAAGCTCAACTGAGCTGGCCTCCATTTCCACGCTCCATTTTTTATATGTTGCTCTCCTTGCTCGCATTACAGGCGCAGAAGTGGGTCCGCGACCCCAAGTCTGCCCCGTGTCGTCCCACTATTGGCTCGAGGACCGGAACTTCCTCCGTGACCTGTCCAGCCTACGTGTCAATGCCTGCGCCACCTGCCACGTGGCATCCCCTTCTCGGATCATGTCGTTGAATTGGAGGGCCCGCCTCACGGCCGGGTCCCATAACTTCCTCTGTATCGCTGACAAATTGGTGGCCGCCACGTGTTCGAGGATGGCTCCCAGGCTCCCCACGTCCTTCTCCGCAACCGAGAGGGAAATCTCCGGCCACCGAATCGTGTCGGGAAAAGGCAACCGGATGCCATCGGCTATTATAACCGGGACGCATCCCAAAGCAACGGATTCGACCAGTCTTGGGCTCCACGGGGCCCATCCGAGCGGACACAAGCAAAACACAGACCGCACAATCTCTGACTGGTAACCGGCAAACCTATGCCTCTGCAAGTAAAACCTCCGGTCGCCGCTGAATCTTCTCCATATCTCCGTCCGAACCTTCCTGCATAACAAAACAAAACCAAACCCGAGGAACGTTAACAAATACAACCGCATTCCACTTTTCAGTTCGTTTTTTCTCTTTTTTTTTTTTTTTATGTGCGGGAAGAGAGAAAAAAGAAAAGTGTGAGGCTCTAAATTTTTGGTTACTTGCTGTAAAAACGCCCGCTAATGTTTTTTGGGTGCACTTCCATTTTGCCCCTAAAGAAGACCCAGATGTCACGCCGGCCGGTCGACGGAGATTTTTGGAGGGTTTTCCGTACACTTTCCGGCGAGACATAAGGCGGGATCACGATATTGTCGACATCTTGACAAGGGTGGTCATATTTGACACCAAATGTCTGTAATATGATCGAGTTCTTCAAAAATTCAGGTATCCCATCTTCAATAGCCCGCTCCTCCTAAAATCAAACAACCCATAATCGGAAATCCAGCTAATCGAAGCATAACAGAGAAAAAAAAAAAACAGAGAGAGAAAAAGAGAATATTTCACAAAGATCGGAGTCTTAAATTTATTAAAATACCATGGCGTGGAAACAAGCGCCGTAATCGTGGGAAGCGACGAAGACGTGGTCGGCACCAAGTGATCGGTTCCAGAACGTATAGGTAGAGGAAATGAGGTGGACGGCAGAGGACAAAAGGGACCTGGCGTGGCCGATGGCCGGGAAGCCATTGACGGTGCTGAAGTTGCAGGACACGTAGACTGGGACTAAGAAGAAGTCCGCTTCGTATGGGTCAAACGTTCGAACCCCATCATCATCGGTGTTCGACAGAGCTCGGTGGATGGCCACTTCGGAGGCAAACAAGTGTGTGCTGCATCTCTCGTTAGTTAGCCAGTCCGTGTTGTATTTCGATGGCAATTCGTACACGTATATCTTCAAATCCCTCAACAAACCTATGTCGTATTTTGTTTTTCAAGAAAAGGAAAATGTCATCAAAAGATAGAAGCAGAGTGCTTTATTATTATTATTATTATTATTATTATATATTTTTTTGTTCTTTCTTAGACCTCGAAACATTGTAATGCAAATTGAAGAAAGTTTGCACCTTGATTGTTCTTGGGATGTTGAGGAAAGGTGGAGTTGGTGGACTCAAAGAGGGCCCGGGAAACAGCAGCGGATTTGGGGAAATGAATTTGAGACAGAGGGATGGGGATGGGCTTGTGGGTTATGGAGCAAGAGCAGAAGAAGTAAAGAGAGAGAGAAAACCAGAGGACCCATCTGTAGTATCTGAAGCAAAGGTTCTTCTTCTCTTGCTGTTGTCTCCCAAACCCATGTTTGTGTAAGAGTCTCATTCTCACATGGAACCCCCTGTCCAGCTTGGTGGGTCTTTTCAGCTCCACCATGTCCTCTCATTTAACCACTTCCTCCCCAAGACAAATGTACCGCCCCCCCCCCCACAAAAAAAATAAAAATTAAAAAAAAAAAGACCCGCAACGTAGAAGTTCTCCAGAATGTGGTGAGATGGTGTTTTCGGTTTTGGTTGGAGACATGGAGTGCAGATCAAGGAACAGTGGTGATTGCAGATGGGAGTTTGTTGGTACTATCCTTTCGCACTCGATAAAAAATCAAAGAAAATATTTAAATTTGTTCCACCCAATCCAATTCTTTATTGGGTCCGACGAGTCTTTATGAGAAACAAGAAGGAAAAGAAACAAAAGAAAATAAAAAAATTGCAGTTAGAGGGAGAGAGAGAGAGAGAGAGAGAGAGAGAGAGGAAAGAGGCACAGAAGCGTACACATGGTGGAGCAGAAGCAGGGTCGGCGGAGGTCTCGGTTTCCAGGCTTTGTTATGGTGTCTTCAGAGTTTGAAAATCCTAATGACGGAAATGGCCTCGCTGTCATTGTTATTATGGAGGTTTGCTGGCTGGTCATGATCTTACCTTTTGGTAAATTCGAGGGTGTTTTTGTGTCGAATTACCCGATAAACGTGTCTTAAACACGGGCTTTTAGTCAGTATTTCTGATTTTAAAAAAAAACAAAAAAACTTTTGGTAAAATAATCAAATATTCACAAATTACAGGCAAAATTAATTTTTTTTAAAAAAAATTGATTAGATAAATTTAAAAGTAGTAAATTTAAATGAATATAATTAATTTTTATTTTTAAATTTATTTAAATAGTTTTTATTAAAAAAATTATTTTAATATATTACTCTTTAATCAACTAGTGACGTGTTTCAATTAATATCAGCCTCATGTGGTCCTCGGTTATTGCCACCCTAACTTCATTGTCCAACTGCTCACAAACGCCAATTTCGGGTTCTTTTTTTTTTTTTTTTTAATTTTTTAAGACTCGAGGCAATAATATTTAATGAAAAGTAATTATTTAAAATTTTTAAACCACTTTAAAAAGAATACCGTACCAGCCATAAGTTCAGTTGTGGCGGTTCAAAGTTAAAATATTTGTTACATTCCCCTGTTTTCCTCGAAAGCGCTGATGAGGTGATCACAAAAATGATAGTTATAAATAGTTACAAAAAATTTTTATATTTTATATACAAATTCACTGTGAAACAAATAGCATGAAACGTTAAATAAAAGAAATCAAGAGAGCAAAAAGAATGTTACGTAGCCACAGTGGCAGGGGGATTAACTCTTTAAATTAAAAGACCCGTAAAGAGAAACGAAAAGTTACATAAAAGGTTTCCTGCAAAGACATGGCTTTTAGTGAATTTGTAAGAAAGCCGGGGCCAAAAATGAAACAAGAAGAAAACAATGTTGAAAACTTGTACTTTACTTTCATAAAACGATAATTAAAGGATTTTAAGACATGGAGAAGACTGAATGGAGTGGCATTAGAAACCAAGGTTATATTTGACCCTTTGAACTGCATTTTCCATTAGAAATTTTAATGCCCGTATTTAAATCCCATTATAAAAATACACAGGTTTGTTGCATAATTATTACTTATTATAGAAGTCACGATATAGAACTGGTCCTTTCAATGGCGTGTGGAAGGGTACTAAGGTAAATTTATTGTCATTATGTTATTTCTAGGACCATTGGTTATAAATATATTAATAACTGAATACCTAATCGCGACCAATAATTGCACGTTGCCCTTGAATCTTTCCCATATCCAAAATAAAATAAAAAATAACCATTTACTATTTCCCGAAGAGTACTGATTTTGGACAGATATGAAGAAGGAAAATTCGAAAAATAGAAGAAAAAAAAATGGAGTTTGAATTATATATATATATTTTTTTTTCTTTCTTTTCTTTCTCTGTATTTGTATGAATTGTATATATGATCCTCCCTACAAGAAAAAAAATATCGAAAAATAGACGGTTTTAGTAAATTCGATTAGTTCAGTGTATCTTTGAATTGAAAAAAAAAAAATAGATTGTGATGATTTTATTCCCTAACTTTCAAAAAGAGGACCCAATGAATTCGTCTTTTTTTGGGGGGGGGGTTCTTCTTTAGGTTGATATAGTGGTTTCTCTTTTAGCTAAGCGGCCCCATTTGCTTAGAATTTGTGAGGGAAGAATGGATCAATATAGCCTGGCTTGGTCAGGCTATATTTTATATAGTGGTTTGTTCTAAAATCCGCCTTGGATGTAGACTTGGACAAGGCTTACGCCACTCTCTCACATGCTGAACCAGCAAGATAATGAAATTTAATAATATTATTACAATTGTGTATATATATATATATATATATATATTCTCACATCTAACATAATTTTATAAACTTTAAGTGACTATGAGCATTATTTTATGGTTATAGGAATGAATTTGCACTTATCTTTCTTTTACTTTTTTTTTTTTGATAAATTGATCATATGTAGGATATTACTAATAAGTTACCTTTTAATTGAATTAGCAAAATTAAATTTGATATTTTAAATATTTTACCCTTAGATTTGAGTATTTTCAGAGTTAAAAAATTTTGGTATAAAAAATTATAGTACGCGAGAAAAAAAAAAAAAAAGAACTTATGCTGGGTTACTAATTCAACTAGTTTTGCTGTCAGACTGATACAGTTAATCCGAGTTCAAGGTTCAATTATGTTTTTGAGAAATTGATCCAATTTAGGTATAATTCAATGGTTCACAAGTCCAACTAGCCCTACCAAACCAAGTTTAATCTAATTGCTTCACTTAATTAAGTCTCGGGTGCGAGAGGTTGTGCTGTTTTAATATTGTTGGATGCCCCATTATTTTAGTTCAGGAAAGGGTCAACGCACTGATTTTAGTTCGAAGCAACTCCTCAAGGCTTTTTTTTTTTTTTTTTCAAGTTTAAGAAATATTAACTAAAATTCAATTTTTTTAAAAAAAAAATTTAATACCAATAAATTAAAACTTATTGATACTCTTGAAATTTTTTCTTACAGCACTTACACACAATAATATGAAATTAATTATGGATGATAGTTCAATACACCAAGAGCTTTGGTCGTTCATTTCTTGGCGAAATAAACTAAGCAAACGACATCATATTAAAACAAAGTTGTCCGTGGATTTGGTCGAAATAATTTCTTAATAAAAATTGGGTTGGTTGCTCTAGTTGTTAAGGAAGGCGTCACACCTTCCCAATTATACATCTTTAATTATTATTATTATTATTATTATTTTTGGATCAGTTCAACAACTTTGGTGCATGTACGTCGTCGTCATCATCTTCTTTCAGACCAGGTGGTGCACTTGTGGGCTCGACGACATGGGACTGAGGCTTGGGATTGGATGGACTTTGGTGGGCAATACCATAATGTTAACTGTCCTTATGCATGCAGACGTGGGTAACCCATCAACAAGCTAATTAAGATAGCTTTCGATGAGGACTAAGTATTTTTCAAGGAAGCTACCATGGATGTCCTTTTCTCTTCTCTTGTTACGAAAGCCACGAAAATTGCCAGTTCTTGCGTGTCTCTTCGCTTTTAGAAGATCTCTTTACTAGAATGGCATCCGGCTGTGGCATTATCGCAAAAGAAATAATCATCCTTTTTCCTTTTTCTCCGTTGTTTCCCCTTCATATGCAAGAACATTTGTATTTATCTTACTTTAATTTGAGCGCATTAATGATTCACTTTTTTTTAAAAAAAAAAAAATTTAATTTTTTCGATCTCTCTTTTTCAGCTCATTCTAGCCCAATGCCCTTTTTTACTTTAAAATTTTACGAAACTATATATGCTAGACCTATTTTCTTTTTTCTTTTTTGGTTTTGTTGATGGAATGCATCGTCTACCCTGGTATTTTAAGACTGCGTCTATGGCGTCTGGTTCTTACATAGTTTATATTCTCAATGCAGTAAAATAGGTTATTATTTATGCCAAAATTATAATATCCCCAATAAATTACCTCATTGCAATGTAAATCTAAAATCTAAATTTTAGAAACGAAAAAACAATTACACTAGACTCTCTCGCATATTTCGGAGAAGGTATGGGGATTTTTTATTTTTTTTTTTAATTTTGTACAACTAGTTTTATTGTTGAGGGAATAATTTTTTTGGGGGGGGGGGGGTTAAAGTTGTATGTGTCTCATTTTCAAATGGCCAAAACGATTATTTGCTCCTTGAACTTATGGTAGCATTTTTATTTCATCTCTCAAATATCAAAATTCTTGATTTTTTACGACTAAAAGACCAAAAAAAAAAAAAAAAGGGGTCCCTGAACTAAAGAACTTAAGGGGAAAATTGAAGGAAAAAAATACCAAAGAAAATAATTTTATCTTAGAAAAATCAAAATAAATTGCACACACACAGCTACAGGTAGAGGTAGTCAATCGAATCTCCAAGCACCCCAAATGTTTACATTTATTTACAATTAACGTACCTTATACTTTGTAATATATAACCCCAACTTATATTTTCACACTTCCTTGACCCCTACACTTTTATATCACTTCAGTATCTATATAGATTGGGAAAACCCAAACCCAATAAAACATGGAAAGCTATATCAAATGCTAAAATGTTTGTGTAAAATTAAACTTTTGGCACATCGTAATATAAGTCAATACATTAACTATAAATCGGTTTCATTTAGCTTGATAGAGTAGATTGGATCGGTTGAGCAGTTGCTCTACTTTCATGATAAAACGTGGACCAAGAGATGCCCATAAGTCCCCACAATCAAAGAATTGTAGCGTTGAAGCAAAAATTAATGTTTAGGTGTCCAGAGCTACATACCTTTGACATCATATTATTACCACTCAACTGTTAGTGATAATTAAAACATTTATGTTAAAAATTATAGATTTAATTTAATATTTTCATTAAAATACTTAGTGAAATTATATATATATATATATATATATATATATATATATGAGATGATAATTCGGCGTCAACCATTTGCTCGCATTGCAACCCCAAGGTGGTAGGCACTTGCAGATCAAGGTAAATCATTCATTTCAAGGGTCCCACCATCAAATCTGCTTGACCAAAATTAAAATCAAAGTCATAATCATTGACTTTTGATTACACTCATTCTTGCTTGCCAATCAAAGTGGACCGTATACTCTTATCATCGCGGGTGTGATTAGTAATTATGGGCGTTTCTTTTGAAGCTCATACACCATGGATGCACATATGCTGATGATTGAAAGAAAGAAGGCTTGAACATGGTGGCAATTAATTTTAACTGGCTCTGCTTAGTTGCGATCTGTGGAGCAGGAACTTCTTTCTAAAGGAGCAGAAACTAAAATACCCACAAATAAATTTTGCAAACATATATTACCAACACATCATTACCGCAGTATGATTTATTTGTAAGAATAGCATCGCTCTTGAAAAACATGTATTCATGTATCTGTTACAATGTTTGCTCGACATTCTCCAAAAAAAAAAAAAAAAAGTTACTTCCCCAAATTTTTATTCTTTCAACATACACACTGAATTACAGAAACACTAGCAAATAAGTCATACCCATAATCTTTTTTGGCCATTGCTAGGTGTCGCCACATATGATTCAAAAAAAATTTAGACAAAATTTTGGATATAGTTTTAACAGGTTTTAAAATAGCAAATATACATTTGGTTGTTTTAGTTTCAATTTATATATATATATATATATAGTTGACCCTAAATAAATTTAGAATTAAAATTTTATTATTATTGTAGTTGCAACTTAGTCATTTTTGGAATTGGAGTGTCGCAAGACCAATGACATCCATATTGAATATGCTTTGAGGAAAATATTTAGTCCAAATTGTAGCACAATTTGAATACTTCTACAAAAATTATATACAATTAATTGCGAGATAAATAATATAATTGCTATTCATGTTAATGTGCATATTTTTCGTGTTATCTATATCATTCATCATACGTATTGCTATTATCATAGTTTCCAGCGCCACTCTAAAAGGCTGGAAAAGCTTACTGCCGGTTTGTTTTTCTTTTCAGTTGCCACTACTCTGTCTTGTTCACTTATATCATTAATGTGACATAAGTAAAAAGTATCATTCTAGTGCTTAGTGATAATTTTGTAGCAGGTCATTGAAATTGATATGAGTAAGTGCTCTCTAGGCTCACCAGCTGTACTGGGGATGTGGGTCTCTGAAAAGTTGAATGACTCCATCGCTATTCATCAATTCAAATTGCCTTCAATATGAAAGCTAATTACAACTTTGTTCACGTCTGGGAATGACAGATCCTCCATGACTGAACTACTAAGAAGCTCAGAGATGGCATTCCATACACAGTGGGCCCATTAAATTACTGAACATAGGGAACAATAATTTTCCAAGGTCCTGTGACTACAGGAGAAATAGAAAAAAAAAAAAAATGGTTTTAGGTCATCATTCCAATCATTTAAGAGCTTCCCTTGTAGGGTCTTGTGACCATTGAAATTAAAATTAGACTGAACAGAAGCAGGGACCATGGGTAGGTCCAGTTGCTCTTTCTGCTTGGATAATATTCCTCTGGTTTGGAAAATCGGGACCCACACCCCTAAACAAAATACAACATATCACATCCGTTTATCCAATTATATGAATATTTTATTGTGGGCCTTGCCGCCACGGCCTCCAAGCTACGGAAGTGTTGAAGAAGGAGCTGTAGCACGAGGGTCCCCTTCAATCCGAAAAAAGGCTGAGACAATTTTTTTTTTTTTTTTTTTTTTGGGAGCGTTGGCTTGTCCCTACTGCTTTGATGTGTGAGCTGTCCGGGCACATGCTAATGCTACCCCTATGTATATGTGGTGCGTGCATAAATAAATGCGCTAGCTAGATAGCAAAACAGTTCAATTATGTTAGGAAAAGGGGAACTGTGCAAGTTGCTTTCTCTCTCTTCTTTTTGGGGTACTTTGGGGGGGGGGGAAGGGGGGGAGGGACAAATGTCAGCATGTTTCAAGCTGGCTGGGAGATATGGTTGCTGGTTCAGTTTGGGCCAGCAAGCATTTAGTTTAAGAAAACGCTGAAACAATTCTTAAGTGCTTCCGAAATTTGAATGTGATTGATTGATATATATATATATATATATATATGTATATATATGCAAACCTTCATCTACCTTTTGATCTCTTTCAAGTGTTACATCAGTGTTTTTTTTTTTTTAGGTTCAATTTAAATAATTTTTTTCTAAAAGCCTTCCCTCACCAAATACAGCCACGCACTTTGTTTTTGTAGTCCATTTATTTATTTTTTTTTTTTATTTCTCACGAAAAGCCACGATGCAGCTATGTGTGGGTGTAATGCTTCACTTCCCCGTCATGCGCCTGTATTTCACACAAGTACCAATCAGCCATCCGGTGGTCCAGAGAGCAAAAAGGCCACTTGCTTTCAAGGAATTGGGAAATGTTGCAGTGTCTTAGCCCAGATCCATGGAGTTGAGCCTAATTTTAGTTTAAATTTTAAATATAAAATTAAGAGTTTATATAATTTTATTATTAAATTTTTTAATTAATATCATTATCTTTGAATTTATCAACTTCTTTTAGTGTTGGTATATGTCATTATTTCTCCTATTCTGTCATCTTCTCAACGGTTCATCAAATTCGCGAGAAATTTTCTGGGTGTAGGCCTATTACGTTTCTCGCTACCAACAAGAACTTCAGTTTGCTACTAAAATTCAAAGAACAATGAATTGCGAGTGTGAATCTATCAGGCTAGTGGTACTCTCGTTGATTCTTAAATACAAGTCAGGTAAGCAAAATTTCCCAGCAAAATGTATAAGCCGAGACCGACAGATCATAAAGAGTCAGTAGTTAAGCTGACATTATAAAATACTGGACCAGAAAGGTGCTATGTCTGTTATATTAAATTATAATAATACCCGTAAAGTTATAAATCTAAAAAATGTCACATAATAATATAAATATTACCTTTTCATATAACAACAAACATTTAATTATATTCAAATAATTAAACTCAGTTAACTTAATTTTTACTCAAATACTAACTAAATATTAATTTAGATAAACTTCAACATAGTTACGAGACAAAATTGAAGCAAGGTTTGATTTTTCACTTTGTTTTATTTATTTTAAATAGAAGCTAATTACTTTCATATTAAAAAACCTCAAATTATTCATGTGCGTGGTTTTTCTTCTGTTTATGTATACTGATGTTTCAAACAGCTTGTGTGATAGATTTTGTGTTAAATGTCACGACACATACAAAAAGAAAAGGAAAACTTAATTATGTATAAAAAAGAGTTCTTAATTGTTCATTTATCCTTACAATATTTTCAACAATTAACTATAAACTATAAGCAACTTCAACAGCTAACTCAAATGAGCCATTAAAATGAAATTTAGTAATTATCTAGAAAAAGGGGGGTGGGGGTGGGACGTGAAAAACCCCAAGGAAGAATCAAGAATATAGTTTGAAGACCCTTTTCTTCTTCCCTACTGTTTTTGTTAGGGTTGTTTGTCGAACTATTAATTCTTTACCATTTTCTTCTAAATAACCTGTCATTGCCTTTAGTATCTGAAAATCTCATCTGGGTAGTTTTATGTGGCATTTGTTTATCCTTTTTTGATTTCTTTTTTCAATTGTTATGCCCTAAGTTAGATATATGATATACATCTACTTGACTTGGGTGATGGGAACAAATTGGACGTTTATACCATTGCTCTATTAGCCTGGAATTCACAAGGTTTCTTTTTCTTTTCTGTTTCGTTTTACATATAGTTGGTTTATAGTTTGAGCCAATTTAGGGTTCTCAGCAATTTTCATTATCCTGCATGGTAGTCTATGGGCATGCGCCAACGAGCTCACTATAGCTAGGAATCCATTTAGTAAATTAGTTTATTGGTATTTTAATTTCGTTTTCTTTTCTCGCTTCAACATGTGTTTCTTATTTTTTATTATTATTATTAAAAAAAATCTTTTTGAAGAGATAAAACTCCATTCCAGCATTCTCTATTGCATTTTGAATCTTCGAATTTAAATAAAGGTAACAAATTTTGCATTCACAATAAATTGATAGCTGCCACAGTCAAGCGTGAGAAGGATTTTTTTTTTTTTATTGTTCTAGTGCCATTGTTATTTTTCATTTTTTTTTGTCAGTTAATGTGGACACCCCCCCCCCCCCGGGAAGTGAACATGCAATTTTTTGCGTCCAGTCGAAGGAAATGAGCAATGAGGAATTCTGCATGTCAGGCATAAAAGGTTCATGGGAATCAGGTCTTAACATAACATGAACTTGAGTTGTATGATTTAGTCACTTGATGATTGCTTTAAGGGTCTGCATGATATCCATTGGTTCTCTTTGGTAGCATTCAACAGTAATTTGTTAGTTTCTTTGCCTTCAATTTGAATGCAGACAAGCTCCCCATCCCTAGTTTCTACTAGAGGTTGAAGGACCAACCGAGGAAGACACAGTCCCTTTTAAGTTGTTAAAATCAAACACAAGTTGAATTTGCATCATTTGAATTGAAGGTTTTTATTTTTGTGCTGGCATATCCTGTTGCTTGCTCCTCAAACACATTTGAACATGCAGTATAACATAATGCGTTCTGTTCATAATCTGACTGAGGGAGAAAGTTATTACCTTAGACGAGCTCTTGGGTGATCATTGCAAGGAGAAAAGTAACGTAATGAAGAGGGAGTCGCAGCTGGTTGAGACCCAAAAGGACTGTCAATTGCATGATGGTGACGATGGCAGAGATGTTTAAGCATTGGAAGAAAAAGAGCAATGCATAAATCAGGCATGGCCTGCTTTATCAGATGTGCTATTTTCTGCGTCCCCCGCATTAAGCTATGTGTGTTTTCTTCTTTAGATCAAGGTAATGGCAGTGAGGAAGATATCTTCATGTGGGCTATAAAGGTATTCAGAAATCAACTGCTTGGACGGTTGAAATGTCTTTTGGTCTTTCTATGTGAATTGCAGAAAACCCCACTTCCTCTTGCTTTTCCTGAGCTTGGAGGAGCCATTGGATACATCACAGTCTCTTTTTCTTCTTTTTCATTAAAATTTGCAAATATGTTGTTATACTTGGATAAAATCTCCTCTTTGAGCCTGGAATTATCCTACTTGTTTACTACATTTATCTCTTGGCACATCGATCAATTCTACAATCAGGCATTATAAACTTCCATAGTTACTTCAATGTCCACCACTCTTCTATGTGCTCCCTATCTCCGGTAGCAATGTAATTTGACGAAAGAAATGAGAGGCAGCATCGAGATCTCATTCAGGGCATACAGGCTGTTGGGGCTGGGAAGAGATCATTGTTTGAGAAGAGGGGTAAGTAGAAGGCTTTTCGAAGGTACAAACGCGTCGTCTCAAGCTGCTTGCCTTGAGGGAAAGCAGTCCCAGGATTTCAACTACACTGGAAGATTCAGTTAGTCAGCTTCTCAAGGTAAAAACTTTTCTGGGTCTTTCTTAAACTAGTGCTTTTTTTCTATGTATATTGTTTGGATTACTTTTGGTCACTGCAGTTATAAATTTTTCTTCAACCTTGTCTCTAGCTTCTTCAAAAATGATACTTGACAAATTTCTTTTCTTTGGTGTTTATTTAACAAGTGTATTTTGTCTCTAATTTTTTTGAATTAACTTGAGTCGCGCCTTTGCCTTAATTTCATTTTCTCTCCATCCAAGCAGGAAAGAGCCTCATTGTATCTCATTGAGCAGCAAAGGTATCCCTTTTATGCTTTTTTCATCACTCCCTCCCCCTCTTTTATTTTTGATTTTTTTTTTTTTATAGCTTGCCTGATTGATGTTCTTTTAGCTTTTAAGGAATCATATTCTGTGTGTTGGTTGTCCCTGCTCTCCAGATTTTGGATTGGGGACCTGGGTGTGTCTGACTCAAGCTTCCGGCATTATTATTTCAGCTGAAGGCATCAAAGCAAGAGCTTGTATGCAATGATGTCTGTCTTAATGCAACAAAGTTGCAACTGAAGGTCAACTTCAGTTTCCTTTATGTTACTGATACTGATTAATTAAATCTATTGTCTTATTACAAAGAAATCATGTCTTATCTTTCGTAGTTTTCTACAAATAAGAAAGCCCTTGGGTCTCTCGACGAAGGGTCTCTTTTAAATTCTCATAGTGTATGCTTATGGGCTTCCATTTCTTCTAATATTTCAATTCAAAGTCGGAACCTACTCAACCATACCATTTCCATTTCTCCAGTCTGAATGTTAACAAAGAAAATGTGGCATCCCGGTAGGATGGCTAGATTTTGGTTGCCTGTAAAGTTGAAATTGTCACTGCATGTAACTTAAATCATTTATTATTATTATTATTATTATTATTATTATTTTCGTTTATGGGAGGTAAAATGTCGGCTCTGTATTTGAAAATTAGGGAAGGTCCTTACTAGAGTTTACGATCTACTTTGCTAAACCTTCTCTGCATGAGAAGGATAACCTAAAAACGAAAACCTAAACATCTAAGCAAAAGAAACTTAAATACAAATAGCTTCAACAATATGAGTCAATTTTGTAACGTAGAGACCCAAAAGTTTCTTTAGACTTTGAGAGAACAAATGGGGCATCCAATTCATGCCTAGAGAATGAAATAATTAATTTTCTTAATTTGCTATAATTTTGCAAGAATTTAAACTACTCAATTAACTTAAATATTCACAGGCACCCAAAGTAGTATTTACTAGAAGTAAAAGAAAGTAATTACCTCTTTAACAACATCCAAACCGTAACGGGAATGTCATCGAGTTTTATGATAAATCCAAAACTTGTAAACTTGATTTTTGAGGAAATCAAATCTCCTTGGAATGATAAATCCAAGGTATTCTCTTCATAAACATCGACACAGACTGTTTCAATGTCACGAAACCGCGATTGTATCCCGATCCTTCAAACAAGATAAGAACGTTAGTTAGTACCATCTTCAAGAAAGTCTCTTGGGATGGGATATCAAGAACATTTCAATCCAAATGACAAGGAAAAGAATCACAGAAGTTGCCCTCATTCGGAATCACCCTTATGCTATCTTTATGCACATTCACATCATTCTCTTTTTTCTTTTTTCTTTTTTTAAATATTTTTATTTTTATTTTTTTACAAAAATTACGAATAAATAAAGTGCTAAATGTGTTAAAATGGTTTCAAAAAGAAATCATTAAAAATGTACATGGGGCGAGAGAAATAATGAGAAATTCGATTTATGGTTATGTTTGGTCTGCTTCATTTCGTTTAAATATGAAGTAATGTTGTCTTTTACAATTTTTTGTCTATCTTAACTAATAAGTACTGGTTACAGTATATTTATTTGTAATTGTTGAGATACAGAATGTAAAATATAAATATTTTTATGAATTTAGAATGATGGAGGTGGTTTACTCATTATTTATTTAATAAAATTTAGACACGTAATAAATGCGTTAGATGAATTATTATTTATTAATTCACAAAAATATTTATATAAAAATTTCTTAATATATTTTTTTTATTTTTAAATTCTTTATAATTTCATATATATATATATATATATATATATATATATATATAAATAAAGAAGTTAAATTGTAGGAAGAGACTTTTGTTTTAATTCTCTACAAAGTCAAATACTTGAGTAAATTCATAAGTTTATTCTCTTTAAACAATTTTAACAGTAAAATTATTTTAGTATAATTTAAATAATATATAATATAATTTATTTGTAAAAGTAAAGACACACAAAAATATGAGAATTTTGTGTATAAAATATTAAAATTCTGAAAGTTAAATTATACGTACTTAATTATTTATTTAAAATTCATATAAAATATTAGACGTCAATTATTAAACATAATCAGTTGAATTTTACGCTGAAAATAAATTAAATTAAATTTTATTATATTCTAATTTCAATTGATCTGTAAAAACCAAAAACTGTCGAAAAATCACGGTTTAGCGGAGGCTATGCAAATTCAAAATCAGGTTCGGATAGCAAGAAAGAAAAAAAAAAAAAAAAGGCTCGGAAGAGGCTACGCAAATTCAAAATCAGGTGTGGATTCACCCGTTGGACTCCAAACCTCAAGCCAGTTACACGGTAATCTTCGGTTGCTTTTCCTTCACCAGTCTTCCTTTCTCAAAACCAAGAACTTCAAGTCGCATTCAAATTCAAGTTATGCAATCCAAAATTTCTATCTACATTATTTGTTAATGACATTTCCATTTCTGGGTAGCCACTAATTTTCTTTTAGGAACTACCCATTGTGGAGTCTCACTTCTCCGAATCAAAAGATTGATTTTGAAGTTGAAGAGAAACAGTTTTCCTGATTGCCCAAGTTGTGTTGTTGGATTTTGAACTAGTTGATAGACAGCAAAGGAGAAAGAATGGCAAAGAGATCATCAATTGGAAGCGTAGTGAGGAAAAGGCTCAGTGACATCACAAACTCGCAGTCACTACCGAAACTGGGCGCAAGGCAGGAGAAGCATCCCCAGGTTTCTCAATCCGCTGAGGACTTCATTGATCAACTTCTCAAGGTATAATCCTCTGCCGACTTTTTCTTTTTTCCTTTTCTCAATTATATGAGTTGGGTTTGCTGTATTTGTTGTTAAAGATTTGTTCTTTTTCTTTGGATGGTGTTAAAGATTTGTTCTTTTCGTATGAAAAATTACTAGGTCTCGTTTATCTAATCATTTTTCTGTTTTCCACTTTGGTGGTGAACAGGAAAGGGCAGCACTGCTGAAGCTTATTGAGGAGAGAAAGTATCCTTTGATTGCTCTTAGTTTATGGCTTTTTGTTTTTAAGACATTACTTCCATTTTCCAAATTTATAAGCTTGGATTTTTTTAATCTGATGGAACAGTAAAATCATAGAGTTGAGTGGAAATGAGTTGCGGAGTCTGCGGATGAACTATCAGAAATTGCAGCTGCAGAACTGGAATCTTGCCCAGTCCAACAGCCGCGCATTAGCAGTCTGTTTTTTTTTTTTTTTTTCTTATACATCAGTTATTCTTGATAGTTTGAGTTGATTTTCAATGATACTGATCATTTCTCTGTTTTACATTTTTACAGGAGCTTAATTTAGGAAGAGTAAAGGTCAAAATTTTCACAACTCCAAACTGGTTCCCACAATACTTGTCTTTTGGTTTGTAGAATTCCGTCCTTATTTTGTACGTCTGATTTCAGCTGAAGGCACTACAGCATGAGCTTGCATTGAATGATGCATTACTTAAAGCCAAAAATTCTGAACTGCAGGTTAATTTCAGTTTCCATATCCAATTTATGACCAAAATTTGTGCAAATTGTTGGATGTCATGTTATCCTCATTGGAAGTACAGACTACCAATACGTAAATGGCTAATCAACTGGTGTAGGTATACCATCCTAGCCAGATTTGGCTATAAACCTCTTGATAGATTTCGCATTAATGCTATGTATGTCTCATATGAATATTGACTTACCTTCTATTAAGGAGATTTACTTGTCCTATGCATGTTTGAGTTTATTATAAGAACTAACTTCCTCAACTTTTCTTCCATTCGTACACCAAGACTGGGAGCATGTAGACAAGTCCTTATTCTGAGTCTGAGTATTCTATCTTGAGGTGCTTCTTGTGCATTTCCTCATTTTCTATATTTATGAGTTGTGATTTTCTTGGGAATTTTATGCTCTTGTCCAAATGAAAACCCCTTAATCATGCAAGGTCTTGAGAAAAACCCTTGATTTTCTAAGCCATGAGAAACTTGGGAAAAATGGACACTTTTTGAGCACGGCATATTTGTACTCTTTCAAAACAAAGTGGAATTGACTCATTCAATAGATGCAATTAGAGATGAAAGTTTTTCTAGAGAATATGGTTTCTGGGCTTGAACACTTGAGTATTAACATAAAGTGTCCGCATAATGAATTACACTTGTTCTGCAGAGAGACGCAGATACCACCTGTCTAAGCACTGGCTCACAGGAGAAGGTAGAGGCCGAATGCTTGGAAAACACAAGTTTCAATGGTAGTAAAACTTGTAGACGCACCAGAAGGCGCACAGCAAGAAGTCAATGTAGCCATTTCGATCCAAAAATATTCATCTGAATATGTGCTATCTCTTTGTTTCTCTATGCTGATACAAGGAATTTTTCAATAATTTGTAGCTATGGGACCATCTACCACGCATCAAGTAGAAAAGGAGAATGCCAAAAACCAAAGGTTAGTCGAGATGCACAGTATCCAGCCGACATATTTTGATCATTCACTATTTTGTAGCATCACGTTAGTATTGAGTGAACCTAGCTGACTAGCCATGATAACGATGATGATGCTTATTAATGTCTAAATAGAAGACAATTCTCTTCAGGAATAGCGTCTTTCATTGATATTGCTCTCCAATTCATACCCCAGAACATTGCAATGCAGTTCGTTCAGAAAATGTGACTCCTGTGTCAGGGTCAGCAACCCCAAGTGCACAAGATTTCCACATTTTGTCACCTTGTGGTGTTTTTAGGTCTTGTTTCCAGCATCTGTTTCTCGTTTATCTAAGGCTGTACACAAATCGCTTCTTTAATATTTTATTGCATGTAATAGCTGTAAGTTCTGCTTCACTTCTATGCAGGTATTGTTTAAGAAGGCAATCTGCGAGGTTTAAATCCCGTGAGCAGGAACCCGCAGAGAACTTATTTGAGATCGAAGTCGTCAATTTTCGAAACATTCAGCCACGGGATGAGAAATCGAGGCAAGAAAATGAAACACAAGTGCCACACAGGTCTCCAATAGGGAGGCCATTGCGCAAAGCTGTTACCAAGGTGCAATCCTACAAGGAACTGCCGGTTAACGTTAGAATGCGCAGAAGGGAGAAGTCGGCATGATATGATTTGTCAATTTGTGGGATTATTATCAATTATCACACATACATATATATATATATATATATATATAATTAGTAGTTGATTTTGTGAATTTTGGCAAATGTCATTGATATTCTATCCGTCTCCACATTCCCCCCCGCCCTTTTATTGTTGATTTGGCGAATGAATTATAGAATGAAAAACCATATGGCCACTAGAAGGACCTAAAAATCTAAAGTCGATTCATAGAAATGGGTAGGACGAATCATAGGGGTCAAAAAAATTAAAAAATATATATAATTAAAAAAAAAAAAAAAAGAAACCCCACTTGATGTAATGCCAGATCCAAGTATCCAATGTTTCGTTGGGAGATGGGTCCACTTGTTTAGGCTTCATTCTCCACCTCTATGGGACGTTGGCATTTACTCCTAGTAAAATCAAGCCGAAGATCATTATCACCCTCTCAACATTCAAAACCAAACCCTATTGACCGATCAACAAAACCAAATTACAGCAAAACAGAACATACTAATAAGTTATAATTCAATTGACACTAAAATCCGTTTTTAATATTAAAAATCTCAAATTCAAATTATTTTATTGTATTGTGTACACGCCATTAAATTGCTGTTTGTTGAGGATGGTCCTTTTCGGCCAGTCCGGGAAACATCCTGTTAGCCCTTGAACATCACATAACGTATATGGATGTTCATCTCTTCTCATTCATCAAAGTTCAAGTGCACAGTTTCTTTCTCTACATTTGCTTATCTTCCCTACCATATTGGTAAATCCATGACTGCTCAGTCTTTTTTTTTTTTTTTTTTGGGTAACTTGGCCTGCTCGGTCTAATAACTCTAATCCAATACAAGAATGCTTCTAATCTGTCTCGCAAGTGTTCAATCCAGTTAGCCTCGATCTATCAATCGCAAAAAATTTCTACTTCAACCAAAAATAAAAAATAAATAAATAAATAAATAACGACCCATCTAAAGGCTAAAGCAAATGTGATTACAACAAGATGCTAGATCGTAACGGGGCTTTCACTATTCTGTTCTATCCATGTAAATTCACGAGTCAGATTCAATGCCAAGTAGTATGAAAAATTCTTGGCAAAAAGTTGGCAGACGGGGTATATACGATGAATGGGAGAGAGGGATGCGAGTAATGTGGAGGGTACGGCCGAATTTATGTTTTTTTAAAATTATAATCTGTATATTAATAAATAAAAATATACATAAAAAATAATAAAATATACGTATAATCATAAAAAGATATTATTTATATGATTTTAATAAAAACTTTGATACAATCACCGCTAATCCAATTTCTTTGCGCGCCTGTGGCCCCCACACGGACGAGCAAAGTCCATTACGACAGGAAGTATCCGTTAGGACCCCACTTTTGGGAGACTGAAGCTGGGGCATGGAAGCTTTTGAAGTGATGCAATATTAAAAAAAAAAATTATAAAATTATTAACAAGCTGGGGCATGGAAATTGATTTGTTTTACGTTTTAGTTTTACGTGTAAAACGTTATTAAATGCTAGATTTGGTGTGAGATTTTGGATTATCCTTTTAAAACTCACTTTTCATTAGTGAATTTTATGTGGAGAGCCAAATTAAACTTGCATGCATGGCTTTAGTGTTTGAATGTGCTTGTGAGACATGGCTAAATTAAATCATAGATAATGAACAAAGTGATTTTTACCCACATATGAATGTGATCGTGCGAGATCATAGCGTATTTCTGGATTTGGGTTGTTACACTATAGACATCAATGGTGGGGGGAGCATCACAAACTAGTTTCAAACATAGTTGTGAAAACTAATTAGACTTAGTGTAACCCAAGTAAACCAAACATTGGACTTGTGAGGCATTCCTCTAACCAAGTCCTTTCTCCAATTTATTTATTTATTTTTTTTAACTCGTAAAATTTTCTAGCTTATGATAATACATTTAAAATATGACTAAAGTATATTTGTCTCTTCAATCCCCATGATAGAATAATATTTTTACCCTAATATTGAAAAAAGGGTTTCCCTGTGTTCCTGCAAACTAATGCAAAATTGTGACAAAGATAGTAAAGAATCTTTTCAGTGCTAAGGAAATGGATTTAAAGTAAAACATTTCTCACATTTCTAGAGATTATAACTCGAATATCACATTCTCGGGTTTAATTTGAACAAAATGATAATAATGTTGCATTTTGGAAAATGTCATATCATCACCTTTATGGAAATGTGAGATTTCAGAATACTTGGAGGAGGTTGTAATTTGAGATTACCTCCTCTACAGTAATACGTTAGTAAATTATACGGATAATTTTATCCTTGCTTTAAATAATTAATTAGTAAAACAATATATAATTACTTATTTCATCTTACCACATCTATATATATATATATATATCCGAACGATATTTTAGCATAGTATTATATTTTATTTATTTTATATAATCATATATTTGTTCATATTTCTATTTAGTTTATACTAAATTATATATATATATATATATTATTTATTTATAATCAATATAATTTTTTTAAAAAAATATTTTCATTAAATTTGTTTAAATTAAGACATATTAACTATTATATATAATAACAAAAAAGAATGAAAAATTAATTTTTAAAAAAAGAGTATTAACTAAGTTTACAAGTTTAATAGTGATAATCTGGTACATTTGAATTGTTATATTAAACACAATAGTTTGACTTTTTTATTATATATTTTAAAATTATTTATTTTTAAAAAATTTTTATCTGAATGCCCAAATAATCCTGCATTAGATACTCATTTATGTTGCAAACCATTTAGCTAATGATCAAGAAGTATATGTGCAGTTTTGTTAAATTGGTGCTAGTTCAAGATGAGTTTACGTTGGGGACAACGAAAGGGTAAAATTTAAGGAGATTAACACTTGTAAATTAAGAATGCAAAATGATGGAACCCTACTAGTTTACGATGTTCTTTATGCACTTAAAATTTAACAAAATGTCATTTTTTCCCTATGTTTTTATGTTTAAATCTAAACATACTTTCAAATGTCATATTATAAATCTATACTAACACTTCTTATATTGGTTATGAATACCTATAAGATGATTTGTTTATGTTGAATATTAATTATGATATGTTTAATATATATAATAGTTTTTCATTATTGTATCAACCAATAACAATTATATAGATATAAATATCTAACATGTTAGACTAAGTCATATTGAGTAAGAGAGAATGAATATATTAGTTAAAAAGGGCTTTTTAAGCTTATTTACTAAAATTGAATTATTCATATGCCAACACTATGTAGTAAGAAAAGCAACTAGAAAACCATTTAGCAAGATTATTATAGCCAAATTTTCATTATAATTAATTTATTTTGACATATGTTGTTTAATAAATGTAAGGACAAGACATAATGTCTTATGTTTCATTACTTTTATAGATAATTATACATGTTATAGTCTTATTTATCTAATTTCCTATAAATCTAATGCATTAGAATGTTTTTGAAAATATTTAAGTATGTTAGAAAATCAATTAAATAAAAAAATTAAAACCCTTAGGAACTAATCAAAGACATCAATAACTCTCTCAATAGCTTAAGGAATTATGTGGTGAAATGGTATAGTTAAGCAAATAACTATTCCTAAACTTCACCATAAAATAGTGTTGTAAAAAGAATAAACTAAACCTCATTAAAGATGGCTATATTTATATTAGCTTAAGCAAATTTCCCAATATATTATATGGGTGATGCTTTATTGATAGTTGCTTATATAGTTAACTATTTTCTTTACCCCATATGAAGTATGGTTAGGACAAAAACCCTACTTAAGTAATTTATAACCACGACGTCAATAACTTATATTCATGATTCATTTCATAAATATAAGAAATCGTGTTTAAAAAGAAAAAGATATATCTTTAAAAGATATTATAAGCACTTCAAAAGAGTATGTATTTATTAGTGAGCATATCAATGAAAAATTTTCAAAATTGAAATTAGAAGATGTCATCTTCTTAAAGAATAAATATCTTAGAAAAGGTGATATTGATAAGAATTTTCATTTTATGAGATAAGTGATTTAAATAGCTATAATGCACTAAACCCATTAATAGAAATGGATGAGGAAATACCTAAGTTATCAATTCTAATGAAAGTATTATACCATAAATTATGTAAAGTTTGTAAGAACTCATATTGCATAAAAGTAATCACAAAAGTATCTTATGTTGTTATTTAAAGATTAAAGAGATAGATTTTATAATTGCCCATTATGATAAGGGAAATGCTAAAATAGTAACTGAGACCTTTCCATGCCTTACTAAAGAACAATGGATGAAAGCACTAAAGAAAAAGATGAAATCCATAAAATTCAATCAAGTCTAAAACTCAATAAATTACCTCAATAACACAAATCTATTAAGAACAAATGGGTTTTTAAAATTAAGTATAAGGTAAATAGATTGATAGAAAATTATAAAGTTCACTTAATTGCAAAAATTTATACTCAATAAGAAGGTATGCACTATAAGAAAACCTTTTCATTAGTAGTAAGATTTATCTTAATTCATCTAATTCTATAATAGCAAATATAGATTTAGAATTATATAAGATGGATGTTAAAACTACTTTTCTCAATGAAGAACTAAATAAAGAAATCCATATGGAACAACTAGTAAGTTTTGTTGTTCAAGATTAAGACAATAAAGTTTGTAAACTTTAAAGATCAATTTATGACCTAAAACAATCATCTAAGCGATGGTATTTTAGATTTTATCATACAATAATTTTATATGACATTATAATTTTACATGTATGTTAAGAGATTTGAAAATAAATTTGTAATTCTATCTTTATATGTAGATGACATTTTACTAATTAAAAATGATAAGAATTTTGTCACCATTATTAAGGAATGATTGTCCTTTAATTTTCAAATGAAGGATATGGGTGAGATGACTTATATATTAAGAGTAAAGATCCATAAGGATTATTCAAAAAACTACTAATTCTATCACAAAAGTCTTACATTTATAAAATACTTAATCTATTTAGAATAGAAAGTTACAAATGTATTGAAAATTCATTTAATAAATATAATGATCTTAACTTTTAAATGTATCTTAAAATATAATAAGAGTATAAGAAAGTGAAAAATGTACCTTATTTTAGTACAATGGGTAGTTTGATGTATACTAAGATGTGTACTCACCTTGACATTTAGTATTTTATGGAATTAATAAGTCAATACCAATTAAATTAAGGAAAAGCAATAATTCGGCATCTCAATGTCATTGTAAATTATTCCTTGTGTTATTAAGGAAATAATTGGTGATTAATTGACTATTTAGGTGTCAATAGAGAAAGAAACATAGATACATTTAAATCTACATTAAGATATATGTTTTTTTCTAAATGATGACATCATATCATAGAATAATAAAAAGAAAACTTGTATTGTCTTATTAATGATAAAGGAAAAATTTGTAGTTTGCTCAATTATTATGTAAAAAGTTGTTTAGTTTGAGAGATTTTTGGAACATTTTACAGTATATGATGATCAATAAAAAAAAGGTCACATTGTATTTACGATAGTTAAATGACTATTACATATATAAAGGGTCTAAAGTATCATTATAGAATCAAATATATTAATATCAAGTATAACTTTGTAAAAAAACATTATGTCTCAAAAAGATGTAACTTTGTTGTGCATTTTAACATATAAGATGATCACAAATTCTTTAACTAAACTAATACTAAGAGATTTATTTCATTCACATGTTGAGTTTGTAAGACTTTATAAAATTTAATCTATTATAATATATTATGACTTTGTGCTATTATGTAATGAAAGAATTATTCCTTATTACACATGTAGTAATAACATCATCTTAAGTATTGATTATTACATAATAAGATTGATATAAAAGTAATTTTTGTAAAATTTTTTCTAAAAAAAAGTAATAATATGTCAAATAAATTAAAATTGGTCCACTCATATGAATAATCATCTCTTATATTAAGAAATGATATAGAGATAAGATTATTATGTGAGTGAAATTCTATACAAATAAAAATGGTCACTTTGAAAAAATTAAGATGAGGCTATAATGAGTAAGAGCCAATATAGAATCTCACTCTTTATACAACTTATTGAAAGTTAGATGTGAGATCTTAATTTAACACTTATAAGTGTAAGGATCACTTAGAGAATTCAGGTTAGATGCTTAAGAATGACTAAACTATGATCTGTACAGTGATGTTATAAGAAAAGTGAATCAAATGACAAATACTCCCTATAAAGAATGATCATCATAACATGCATGTTATTTACTAATAAAAGAAATGAAAGAATTAATCTTTATTTCTTCATTATATGAATTCTTTGAGGTATTATCTCAAAAATTGCGTCACATATAACTTTTGACTTTATTTAAAGTTACAATACAATATTTGCTATTTCAATATATTATTTATAATTAAGAATGATTTGATAATATGTTTAACAAAGTGGTTGTATTATAATCAAGTATGAAAGTAGATTATTTGTTGTCTAATATCTTTCATATGTATTGATTGTTAATTAATTATATTTATTCATGATTAATGATATTGTCTAACTTAGCCTAAAATACATTAAGGCATGACAAGACACAAATTTTTATTATAATAAGACTCACATTTTTTTAAGGTTATGGCAACTATGTATCTTTAAGAGTTGCATAGAATATTGTCCTAAATACAAATGTGCTTATAAGTTATACGACCTATTTACCTATGTAAACTACTTATAAAGAATTAAATATTAAGAATCCTCTTTAAGCAATGATCGGATGGTTCTTCTACTGAGTTAGCTTGTCAATAATAGGCTAACCCAGCCCAATTAAGGGGAAATTAATAGGAATGAAAACTCTCCTCCCATTATAAACGCACATTATAGAGAATGTGTAAAACATTATAGCTATATATGGTAATAAAAATGTGTTACAGATGCTTTGAAAGAAATGTTTAACAAATTCTTAGCGTCTGAAAAATAAATAGAATACAAATTCTTCATTAATTCTCATCTTGAGTTGTAAACAAAATGTTATACTAATATCATTTAAATCACAAGAAATATCCAATTTATTGATGATAAGTTTATTGCTATTTTTGGAAGTCTTCAAAGCGAAACTATTCTACATATTTAATTGTACACATATAATAGAGTGTTTAAAAATTAAAGAAGACCAAATTTGTTCTTCAATTGTTCTTGTTAAAGCATAAAGTTAAACCTTAGTCATTTAATTGCAACAAAGTTGTATGCTTGATTTAATTAAGTTTTGTTCACCTATGTTTGTAGATATTTTTGTCATGCTTGTGATTTCTTTCCAACGAAGGATATTATCTATTCCAAAAGAAAGAAGAGAAAACAAAAGAAAGAAAAATTCTAATGTCAAAAATGAACTTGTCTGACCAAATCTTCATTCAAGAATCGGGGCGAGGATCATCGGTTCCTGATTCCCAGTCAATTTCCTTCGATCCCTTCTCGACAAAGACGGAGCAGGAACCGCAGGCATCTTTATATACGGCTTGTTTTGTATTTCTTTTCCCCTAAATACTTTTCTATGTCAATCCTTAAAAAGGGCATAAAATGCATTGTTGGCAATTACTATTACAGTTCAATCCCATTCAGGCTCAAGACCAGTTTTCTTTTGTTGATTTAGTGTACCAATATTAAAAAGAGAGACAAACGTTACAAGAATTGTCGATATAGCATTTCATGCATAACTAATTAAAACATTGCAATGATTGATGGTATGTTAAAGTTCATCAAGACTTTTAATTAAATAAAATTATACTTAAGTTAGTCGTTTGAGTCTTATTTCGATTCCCAAATTAGTTGCCGAGTAAAACTCAATTTTTGTCACTGTTATAAGGGTCTAATTTTTATGTTATCAATGTGATTTTTCAGTTAATGTTACTTGAGTAATAAGGTTTCTCCATATTACTATTGTTGATTATTTGTTGACAGTGATATTAGAGTCATTCGATAATATGGTAAATTATTTTTTTCACTTGATGTAAATAGTTCGGGTAAAGCAATTAAAAGTAATCTGATGATGAGTGGAAAATAAGAAGTAATTAATAAAATAATGAAATAAAAGCACAAAGTTGGAAACTTGTCCAAACAAAAGTGTTCGACCATGTAAAAAGTGTAACATTGGCACTTGAGATAACATAAAATAGTATAAAATAAGTTATACGTGTCTCGTTATGTCCCTCAAAAAGGTTATTTGAATAGGCTAATATGCAATCATCTTATCGCAGTAAAACCAGTTCTATCTCCTCAATTACATTAAATTAGACTATTTCATCACATAGGTTAAGCTAAGTTCCCAAAATATCCTTTACATAAAAACTTCCATTGTTAGCTCAAACCCCATTTATTCTCCTATTCTTTCTCCCATTTTTGCTCTCATTGGTGTTGCCTACGTCGTCACCACCACCACCACCACCACCAGTAACTACCATCGTCGGTCGGCCACTATTGTTGGCCCGCCACAACCGCCGACGACTGTTACTACGAAAATAGAAACTATTGCGCAATTTTTTTTAGGAAAAATTTGTTCAATAATTATAAGGATGGTATTAATATTTGAACTAATTTCTGCTATTTTATTCAATGTAATTCCAAATATAGAATAAACTAGTTACTTGTTACATTGTATACTATGCTATCCTGTACTAGCACGTTCTATGTTATCTTATCTGTGTAACAAACGAACCTCAAATCTCCTAAAAACATATTAACCATTTGGGTTGTGCTTGTTTTGAGGTGCAATGCCAATTAATGGTTCTGGAATTAATTTTACTTGTTTTGGAATTAAGAGGTTACCTTTATATTCATAACTATTAACTTTGTTTATTGTAAGCCTAATGGTTTTAACTTCATATTACTTTAAGTTTTACTTTTATTCGGTTTAGAAGTTAAAGGTTAAAAAGTTAAAAGAGATTGCTAAGGGATATAAAAAAATTTTAAAAAAATTGAAAAAAAGGAAGAAAGAAATTGTTATGCATTAACCTAATTAAAAGTGCACAATTGGAGTGAAAAGTTATAGTGTTAATTTGTTATCTCTCATCACTCCCCTTCATCGCTTTAACTTATTCCTTGTTTTCACTGCATCCTCAGTACTCACTTAACATGTACACCTCATTACTCCCCTTGACATTTACTTCCTTAACCTTTACACTACTTAACATATAACAATTACCTCCTTAATTTTGTTTAGCTTAAAGGTTAAAGGTTAATGGGGTTAAAATAAAATGGGCAGTTAAGGAAACAAAGAAAGATATAAAGAAAAAGTAAGTATTAAACTAGTTAAAAGTAGTGTAAAGGGAGGGAGTGATAGATTTTATTATTTTAATTTTGTAATTTCTTTAAAAATTGTTCAATATCGACTTTACAATCTTTGTTTATTCCCTCAATACTTGCCTCCTATTACCCCTCATCACTCCCCATTCACCTCCATAACTTTTACCCCATTTTCATTTCATTCTCACTACTCACTCAACATTTAAACCTAGTTACCTCTTTGATATTTACTCCCTTAATCATTACACTTAACATATAATGATAGTGTTGCTCTTCTTTCTTTTCTTTTCCCTTTTTTTTTTGGGTTTTTCCTCTTCTTTTAAATGTCTAGATACTACATTCTCGAGGATTTCCAATCTCCACAAGGAGCAGTAGATTGGTCTCGGGTTTCTATGGAGTTTAGCTTGTGTTTCTTATTCATTCGATTATTTAAACAATGATTACACTAACAAGTACCATCATCACCTGTCTATTATGATTATGACAATAAAAGTCACCATATCTCTTAACATGCTTCAGTAGTGTACACGTAATTTAGCTAATCTGTGGTCGGGACAAATTTGAGTGACCCAGGTCTTATTTCTTTTGATTTCGTGGAACTTTTAGCTTCCCATAATTGAGATCCCAGATGTATGGTGTAGAATGTACGATGTTATGGAATCTAATGTTTACTTAAAACCTTATTTATGCAACTAAGTAGGGTAAGATATAACGAGCCATTATATTTTCTCAGCATGAGATTTTATACAGTCTAACGCTCTATTACACGGTGCAACGAAAGCTTTAATTGAATAGGTTAAATAGGTTTGACCAAATTGAATTATAAAAAAAAAAATAAAAGGATTAAATTTAAATAAGAGAGTAAATCAACTTCGTATTTATCTAAAATATCAAATTATTTAATAATAGACTCTATAAATATAATGATCAATAATAAATTAATGTATCATATGAATATAAAACTTTATATTCATAACACACAAACATATTGGCATATATGATATCTCAATATATTTTTGGTCAACCAAATAAAATTATATAATTAATTAATTAAATTAATGAAAATTAATTTTTTGTTCATTTATAATTTTTAATTTTAAAAAATTATAATTATTCGAATCACTAAATATTACTTTATATGTATATTTTTTATTTTAAAAACTACTTTTAATTGAATTATGTATTACAAATAAATACTATTAAAGTATTATTATATATTAAATAACTACTTATTTGATAATTTTATATATATATATATATATATATATATATATATATATCAAAATTATAATTTTTTTACATTTAAATTAGAATTTTAAATTTGATCAGTTTAAATTAACTTTTAGACGGTTAACTGATTTAAGAAATCAAAATGAACCGAAATGTGCTTTCAACCAGATATCAATTAACCTAAAGTTTTAGTTCAGCTTTGGTTGTTTTAAATAGTCAAACTGAAAGTTTCAGTTCGATGCGTATTTTCAAGCTAATGGTTCGGTCTGCAACCTGCAGTCTCTTGTACCCCCGAAGATACGGAACAAACCATTGCCTCCAATAAATTTCATCCAAAACGCAAGAATTCAAAAACGATGTAGAGAAAGTGAAACCACCAACTACGATTATAAATACCAATGCATGCTTGTGCGTCTATAAGCTTGGAATCAAGTCTAGAAAAGCGAAAGATGCTGGGCCGATTTGCACATTTATATGTTTGTACATTTTCATTTGGTCACTTGTGCTTGGAAGTAACTTGCCGTCACCTAGGGGGCAACTACTCACGTATGCAGGTTAATGTCGATAAAAGTGAATGTGCCAAAGAGGAAGCAAACCTCGGATGGGACATAAAGGGTCCGTGCCCCCACAATATTCTCCCTTTGACATTTTGGATGATTAATTTGGATTTCACTGTTCCTTTGTTCCACTATATGATTTAAAAAAATAATAATAAAATCAAAAAAAAAAAAAAGAAGAAGAAGAAAGAAAGAGAAAGAAACTGGAGTATTCTACTGCCATCGCTGCCCTCAAATTCAATGTTTTGTATTGTATAGCGACTCATACCAAACAGGGTCATTGTCACAATACCGTAAAATGAACATTTTCAAGGGGTTTATATTGTGCAATAGCATTCGGAGTCTTTAACTAGTCAAAGAGGGCCTCCATCTTTCCTGTAAGGATGACCTTTTATTGTTCAAAAATGGGTCCATTGCCCTTCTTTTTCTTTGCAGAATTATTTGTAGGGGTGTTTGGTTACCAGCTTTCCTTCTCGACCAATTAGACTATTGTTTCCAATGGCATCTGTCTCCCATTTAAAAATACATATGTATTCAATATCGCACATAATGAAAAAGAAAACAATAGAATAATATCTTAATTTCAGCGTTTTTTCGTTTTTTTTAAAATTTGTGAGTTGAATTGGGAGATGGAGAGTTAACTATCATTAGAGCTGAGATTTGAACATCAAATTTCGTCCTAGCAATTAGTCGATCTCTATCTGATTGTGGACTCGATAGGTGAATTTAGCACCTGATGTGCAACCTGACCAGTAATACTCCTTCACTACTCTTTTTTTTTTTTTTTTTTTTTTTTTGGAAAAAGAAAGAACAGGAAAAAGAAAAAGAACCAAAAAAAGGGGGGGGGTTCTGGAATTGGACACAAATATTCATTGTTTAAGGGCTTCTTAGTTGAATAGGTTGTGTGGTGAGGGACGAATGGCACATGGAAAGTAGTTCTAAGTCAAAAAATGAGAGCGACGAGATGTTTAAAGTGTGAATCATTTCTCACTATATATTTGCATGTAGCTGTCCTGTCCGTAAGAATTAAACTTAATTTTGTCATAAAAGTCAAATTTTGATGATTCCCCTTTCCTCTTTATTCCAAAAATTCTGTGTGTTTGGAAAATTCTTAACTAATGAATTCCTTGTAACGGCTTCCATCTTCATAAAAACATGGAATTAGGAAAACAGCTTCGTGGACAATTTCTAACTAACAGACAGAATGATAAGGATAAAGAAAAGGGGGGGGGGGGAAGGCATGCTCAAGCACGGCGAGCATTTCTTAATTACATGTAGTAAATTAATTTCGTTGTTTCCCCTATACGATCACCTGAAAAAACAAAGATTCTTTTATTTTTCTGAAATATACATAAAAAAATTAAAAAAAAAAAAAAGGGTTTCAGGGGAAGGGAAAAACTAGATGTGGCGAATAGGAGAGGGGAGAGGTGGGCAGAGGTCAAGTTATTTTGTCTCTAGTTACTCGAATTTCGTGTGTTTTTTTTTTTTTTTAAGATTTATTGGATACTTAAGTGTATTACACTTTTAATTTATTCTGACTTTAAATATATTAAATTTTAGATATATTAAACTTAGACTTTGGAGTTTTCAAATTTTAGATTTTCTGGCTTCGATGTACTCAGTTTTTTTTTTTAAGTCAATTGTTTCTAGAATTAGGTGTTTCGAGTTACAAATTATTTATTGTTTTAGCCGAAATAAATGTTTATATGAATTAAATTGAATTATTCAGGTGGGGTCGGCGATTGATACTTCCAGGCAAAGCTGAAAATGACTATATATATATATATATATATATATATATATATATATATATATAAAAGACAAGTTCGTGACTTAATTTTCAAATACAATGATGGATATACGGAATAGGGAAAAAGAGAGAGGACAAAGGAAAGACAGAGACTTTTTTGACACCGAGAGACATTCGGTTGCTCTTCTTTGGACCGTAATGATACATCGTAGTATTGGGAAAAAGAATCATTCTATTCTTTTGATACCCAAGTCATGTTCGTGGCCAAAAGAACAATTCTAGAGACAACAATCCAAAGATGGCATGATCGGTGGTGTCCCGGAGAAGAATATTATCCGGTGGCGATTTTTTTTTTTTTTTTTTTTGTTTTCAATTTCTAAACCCATCAAAATTGAAGAATCCTCTTGTGCTTCCAAGTTGAAAACATAATTTGATTGATTTTTTATTTATTTATTTTATTTTACCTAATATCTTAACGTAGCAACATTTTCGAATGGTTTTTTTTTATTTTTCTGATTGAATGCATGCAGTATTCCGTGCTCACACTATTTTAGTAATTACTTATCTGTAATTATCTGCATCCGATTTCCAATAACATTCGTTCATAAATATATTTAGGTAAAATTTACAAGATAATTATAAATATAATAAAATATAAGATTTAATTCTAAGTTAGACAAAAGTTAAAAGAACCAAATTAAAAAGTATTAGTAGTTTAAAATAAAAGTTAATCAAATCAAAAATTCGGTGGATTTTTCAATTTTTGTTCTCTTGATTTTCGGGTTTAACTCGAGTTTTATCCGTTATTTTTGGATCTTTGCTTTTTCCACCATATTTTAGGTCTCATACAAATAGACATATTTTTGAGAGCATTATGCGAATAGATGTGACATTGAAAGAAAGATTGCTTTTTTTTTTTTTTTCTTCCCGCCTATCAAACTGACCTGAATTTCTAAGCCTGTCTTTAAAGTACACTTTGTCAAAAATTGACAATTAGGCCATGGGGAAATTATTATTATTATTATTATTATTATTACGATGTTTAAGGCAACATTCCCCTCATTTTCTCTCCCCCCCCCCACCCCCAACAAACGAGCAGTCAAGAAAGTAAGAATTTAACTGTATAACAACATAACGAGAAGGTGAGGGACAGACGAGATATTATACAATTTATTTGATAATTTATATACTATTTTATTTTTTTTAATTATATAACTAAATTACAATATATGAATAGGTGGACACTGCATTATTCTGATTACATTATCACCAAAATTTTCCTGTCAATAATAATAATAATAATAATAATAATAAATAAGTAACAAAGGGAATGGTTTCTTCCCGCTTTTACCGCTTTTGTCTGCATCTGATGGATTTTTTTTTTCCAGTTTGTACTTCCTTAGAGCCGTAGACTCGGTACAGAATACTTGTTCTACCTATACATAGAGAGAGAGAGAGAGAGACTAGGATGGAGAAAATTGGCATTGAAGCTTTTGGCTTTTTCTGCATTTGTCCAAGCTCCTAGCGAGAAAAGCAGTGGATTGTGTTGTGTGGGTGTGGGGGTGGGTGTGTGTGAGTGTGTGGGGGCGGGGGGGGGAGGGAAAAGAGCCAAAAGAAAAGAAAACAGTATTACGCAAGTTGGTCTTATAAGAGCTGCCTAAACCACTCAAGAACCCCACAAGTCCATCTTCCTCTCTCTAATTGAGGTTCTTGGGTTGAAGGCTTAAGTCAGGTGAAGAAGCATGGAGAGCCAAATAAGTTCTCATTTTAACTGGGCTTACTGCTGCCAAGGAAAGGTAACATATTTTTGTCCATTTCATGCTATCTCTCAGTAATTTGCTCCCTGTTTTGGGTTTTGAAGTCTCCTACTTGGCATTTGGATCCTAAATTAATGCAGATGATGGAAGAGTTGAGGCAGTCCCTTCTTTACAAAAGTCTGGAGCTTGAGCAGACAAGGCTAACAGTTCAAGAGGAGGTAAGAAAGAGAGAGGACCAGTTGAACCATCTCAAAGATCTGCTTGGCAAAGCAATTAGAGAAAGAGATGAAGCACAGGAGAAATGCCAAAGGATTCTTTTGGAGAAGCTTTTACTCCAACAGCAGCAGCTGATGCTGATTCATCCGCAGCAGTACCAGCAGAATGCTCCTCTTTCTGGGATTTCCAGCATTGAAGATGAAACCAGAAAAGTAGTTGACTCCAACAATGGCTTCTCGTCATCAGATTGCGAAGAAAGCATTGTTTCCTCTCCTGCAACTGACCCAATTCCACGACCATCCCAATTGCCCCCACCGGCTGCAGCAGCAGCACCCGTATTGCCAACATCTATGACTGCAGCAACCGTCGAAATGGTGCCTGAAAAGCCACTGCCTGAAAAGGGTGAGCTTTTGCAGGCGGTAATGAAAGCTGGTCCGCTCTTGCAGACTCTTCTTCTGGCAGGGCCGCTTCCCCAATGGAGACACCCACCACCACCTCTTGAGTCCTTCGAGATCCCACCCGTAATGATCCCTTCGCCGCCGCCACCCCCTCCGCCACAACAGCTCGTTCAACGAGAATCTTTGGTCAACAGTAATTGTTGCAATAGAAAAAGGGTTCTCCGTGATGGCTTTGACTTCACAACGCAGGCCAAGCATCAGAGGCTGGCTCTTCACTGACCGCAGCAATTTCTGAGTCATCAATTTACACAATTTACATATCCATATCATACTTAATGTCACTGAAAGTTAGCGAGGAATGGAATTAAGATGCGGATAAGCTACTACTGATCTAGCAATCTTTGTACAGAGGTTTGTTTTGGGGTGTCTTTAGACAAGCTATTCTCTGTTGACTCAAATTGGGAGAAGAAGAGTACGAGCCAAGTAGCTTGGCTTGATATTGATTCCTTTTTGCCAGTGCTCTTGGGTGGAGATGTTTTATCCTCTATTCTGTCTTCTTCCCATCTTAGTTTGTCCCACGATGTGAACCGGGGCTGCTTCATTTCTCCAAAATTGTGTTTGACAGTTCTAGCAAAATTGTAACCCTTAGACCTGCTTGGTGAGCAATTAACATTTAGTGTGCAAGTTTTGAGATACTTCCCATCTCAAAATGAAGACAGATGATTGGTGTGAAGTTGTTGGGGTTAGGAGATGGGTAAAGCCAACAACCATTAGGCCCTAGAGACTTGCTTGTTAGGTTGAGTAGATCCCACAAATCGGAATCGGGATCTACTGCTATATTTGTGATGCATGATTGTGTAATGGCTTCTTTTGTTAAGAAGCAAGTATGATTATATTAATATCGGTCTTATCTTGCGATGTTCTTCCACTCTGGTCTATTTTCATTCCTATTTCACCAAAGCTTCTTTTACTTGTTTACCCCACTTTGCGTGTTTCTGCTTTTTTTTTTTTTTAATTGTAACTAACATTTTTTTTTTTTCTATGGAAAATTTGTTTATAGGACTTTAACTTTAACTTGTAGCTTTTATGTTATAATGGAGTAACCTATTATTAATCTAAAAGAGCACTTCAACTATTATCTTTTATAAAGCCCATCAAAGTAGCAAATCATGTTGGGTTGTTTGCTTTTGCCTGTCACATCCAAAAACATAATTCATAACTAAGGGACACACTAATTTTCTGCTGAATGAATCAGGAATTTATGGGGGTGACTTGCTAGCTTGTAGCGAAAAACACGACCCTGGGAAAACGGCCAAACCGTAACAACCATTTTGGACAAAGAAAATAACCTAACTAAACTCAACAATCATGTTCGGGGTCCGTCAGAAAAGCTATATCCAGGGTGGCTATGATGTAAATCCAGTTAAGCACTTAAGTTCCAGGCGTACCATGGTCCACCAGCTTTGAGTCGAGTGACTCCACCGCGCTAGAGAATACTTTTGTGCAGCAATGCCTGACCAGCGCAATTCAAGGGCAATGGCTAACCGTCTATACCCCATAAGATTAGGAAAATCTCCGTTATTGAAGTAGGAAATCACCCCCAAGTGGTGGTCCGACGGTGATTTGATGATACATTCCCTCTCACTGTCGCCTGCCTTTTGAATAACAAGAAAATTTATAATATGATTAGATAATAAATAAATAAATAAAATCATTAGAACATAATAATAATAATAATAATAATAATAATATACCTTTCTTTCACTTGTTTAAAAGAAAGTAAGTGGCTTTAGATAAGCAAATGTAACTGATCCTATTGCTCGATAAGACAGCTAAATCTGGCCGAGTTAAGTCAGTGCATGCTCGGATGTCCAACTGAGTCAATCTTTTTGGTTTTATTATTATTATTATTATTATTATATTATTTATTTATTTATTTGGGGTTTGAAGGCAGAGTCATATCATTAGGACGCGACAGGTTCTACGGACCCGGGTCAAGGAAGTTAGCGGGTTTTGGGCCCGCAGCTTAGCTATCAACAAATAAAAACGAAATCATCATGGCTTCTTTTTTTTTTCTTTTGTAGCTTTCAAGCTGCAGAAGAGAGCACGAGACCAGAAAGTCACAAAATTAGGAATTTTGGGCTATGAAAAACCAAAAGCCGCCCACGTTTCTCCAGTCCACGCGGGAGAGGCTCAGAATTACGAATAAATAGCTATAATGAGCGATGCGACTGCTTAGACCAGGCTGTTACGTGAGACTTACAGATAACTAACGAGCGGTTCGGACGTGTGCAAGCCGTTGGTCAAGAAAAGACACCGTTAAACGGTATGCTTGAGTCCCATATTCTTACATGGTATTATTCAAGGTTGGAAAAATAACACCGAAAAAAAAAAACACTGCTTTTGCTTCTTCAGCGTGAATTTTTTTAATTATTATTATTATATTTATTTTATTTTTTTATTAAATTTATTTAATGTGTTAATTTTATTAGTTAAATTTAATTTATATTACACAACATTCATTGTATATTATTATATATTTATTATCATAAGCCATGCATTAAACATAATTTTATATTATTAAAATTATTAATACAATATTAATTTAATTAAAAATAAAAAATTTAAAATATTATAATTATATACATATATATATATATATATATATATATATATATATATTTTTTTTTTTTAAATATTTAATAAATTTTCTCTCTCGAGAATTATTTTAATAAGTTATATAATATTTTATAATAAAAATTTTGAGATTTTTTTTTATTTATTTGTGTTGATAAATAAAATATTCTAATTATTTTCGTAAATTATTAATCTCTTTATTTTTATTACAGTCGATAATATTTTGAAAAAATCATTATACTGAAGTGAGAAATTTTGTTAAATATTCAAAAATAAAAAAATATGATTATATGTTTTAAATATTTTATTTTAATTTTTTTAAAAAAATTTAATATTAATATTATATTAATAATTTTAATAATATACAAAATAATATAAAATTTTATTTGTCATGTGACGTATATGTAATTATGAATAGTTAAGTTAATGAAAATTTTTTAATATAAATTAGATTTAATAAATAGAATCAGCTAATATACTTGATAAATTCATTAAAAATATAAAATTAATGTAATTATAAAAGTATAAGAATATGATGAATGAAATTAATTTTTATTGTTAAAAAAATAAATAGGCAAAACATAAGCCATCGATCAAAGTCCAATTACGTAAAAATCACGCAGGCCCAAAGTCTGGTAAACCATTGTATTAGGCGATTGAAAGAGGCTCGCTGGACGGTCTTCTCCTCCGGCCCCCCCCGTGTCTCAACCCAGTCGTCGGGCCATCCGAGTGCCCTACTTATTTTAGCTGAGCATCACTGACCATGAGAGCTGAAGAGTTATTTAATATGAACCCGATCACCGGGCCGATTTGACCATTGACTGTTCTTCAGAGAGATAACCGTTTATTGATTTTCGTTTTCTTTTTCCTATAAATGGTTGCAATCGATCGTTTACTTTTAATTTTGGTGAAAACATAAGTTTTATTAATTATTAAAAAAAGAAAGATGCATTAATTAACTTTTTTTTTTTTTTTTTTTGAGAATTTTGATGAACGCGAAATTATTTGTCCTGAGATTTGGAATGATCTTTGGCAATTTCATTCGTGCATAGGTGTTACTTAATAATTCCTGAACTATACAAGAACTTCTTGCATTTGGGGTTATATGAACATTACGATGCCCTTAACATTTCTTACAAATATTTTAACACAATGCAATTTATTAATAATAGTTTTTTCAATTGGTTTCAACAATGCACCCGCCAAAATGTTGTAAATCGTTTACGAACGATAGATATTTTCATTAAGAGTGAATGTGTTATGTTTTAAATATAATGCGTATAAGATGAGTCAAGAAGAACTTAACGTTATTATTAACATAATTAAAAATGTGGGTAAGATTTTGTTGAGTAAACAACAAACATTTCAAAAAGTTTCTAACTCGTTAGAAATCAATGCATCAAATGTTACAAGATACTATATTATATACTTATGTTAGTACTAATATTTTATTCTTATTTTTAAAACATGACAATTTTAGTACAAGTTCTGAAATTTGTGAAGTTTTAACAATTTTTAATGACGTCACTTATAGCATATTTAGTGTTTATTATCCTATTATGTATTCGGTTATCATGGAATGTATTAATATTGTTGATATGTTACATGAAAATATGTCGATTTGGTTGTTCTAATTGCGACCATAAAAGAAAAGTGATTGGTTGATTTTGCTGATATTATTGGCTACTAATTTTGATCCCACATGTGTTGTTCAATACGAAGGTGCTCTTAAAAGTTCATACGGTTATGTTATGAACTTTTTTCTTTTTCTTTTTTTAATAGCCTATTAAAAATCTATTAAACCAATGTGTCTCTTTCCATTCCCTTAAATTCCACACACCCCCTTCTTAGAATTATGCACTTTTTTTTTTTTTCTCGCGTTTATTTGATCATGTTTGTTGTTTTTACGGAATGTGAAAAATGATAAAGTATTGATCACCCACAAGAGAAATAATTGAACAGGAAATCACATTTGTGTTGTTAAAGAGTGTGTGTCAATTTTCAAATTCAATCGAAGCTAATTTCTTCCAGGGAAGATGTGGATTTACATGACTTGTGTCCCAGACCAATGCATCAATCTGATTTATGCCCCTGCAAGATCTAAATGACCTCGAAATTCAGATGAATTTAGATGCTGTATTTCACTTTTGTGAATATGATATTGCTGCAAGATCCAAATTGCATGTTATATGCTTACAATTCTTATGTCTAAGTAGCAGAAATGACCCCATGAAAGTTTCCCTTTCGCTTTAGAACTTTGCATGTTAGAGAAGATAGAAACTGGGAAGGAAGGGATGAGTGGGAGAGGAAAGATGAGGGACGAGAAGGAAAGAAAACTTGTTATTCCTATGGTGTGATTGGTATAAGGAGCGAAATTCGAAGAGATCCTTCTTTTTCTTCTTTTTTTTTCGTTTTTCTGATATGATATTGCAGCAAATTTATAATCATACCCTTTTTTCCAATTAATTCTTAGAGATGAAGTTTCAAATAGTGAGGTTATTACCATATCTAACAAAGGGTAATAATTATTTTTTAAAAAAATGAAGATACATATTCTTCCTATCCAATCCTTCCAATTTGGGAAGAAAAGTACCATCAAAGGATGCAAGGATAGAATGTCCTTTCCTCTCATGGTCTTTTTCCTTCCATAAAACAATGGAGATGCATCTTTCCTCCCATCATTTCCTTCCTTTTCCTATCCATCCACCCTTCTTTTTAATCTCATCCAAACAAATATAGGTTAAGTGTAGTTAGAGGGAGAAAGAAAAGAAGGATGTTGGAAAAATAAATGAATAAGAAGTAATCAGAGCATTTGTCGACAAGATAATGCAGATTCAACCCCTATGCTTAGAAAATAATCATCCATTTCCATGTATCATGTCTATGTACAGAGGTTTCAGTGCCAAGAGGCTGGCGAGCAGGCATTCCGAATAGCAAGTTGTTGCCTTCACTGCCAGCATATGCTAAACATGGAGTCCATGCAGAAAAAAATGGTTACTTTGTTGGAACTCCTTCCTTTGTGGCAAACCAAGTGAACTCATCTCACCATTTCAGCCATATCTGAGGAGCATGAAGCAGTAGGGACACCTTGGATCTGTCTGGTATTGTATGACTTGCAGCTCATGCATTTGTGTGCCAGAATGTGAAATTGCACATGAGAGTTTGCCCCACAATCATTACAGAGAATCCACACCTGTTCACCGTACGAGAAAGTCAGATAGATGCACATCTGATAGGTGGCTACTCGCTAAGCAGAGCATGTTATGTTAGGCTCTATTTCTTACCATCTTGTTTCGGTAGATTTCAGGCATTGGAGTTGTAGCAATCTGCATTTAAAGTTTTAACCGGCAGAAGTTAGTACTTGTTTTGGGCCACAATAGGAAAAGAAACAATAGAAATAGTTGTATAATCTATGAACCTCTTGATCAAGCTTTGTCCACAATTTTGACATGTCACAGATAGATTTCAAGCAAACGGGGCAAGAATACCTGCAACATGGAGTTATGTATGAACCCTTCCTGTTCACTGACATTATGAGGGACGGAAAGCAATATCAAAGATAGAAGTTAGAAACCTCAAACTTTGTTGTGACAAGAAACCTTTTCGATTCAAATGAGTTCAAAAAATAGCATTCATGTTGCAACTAATTTCCTAACAATGCTCCAACTGTTTAAACATGCAAACATGAATTTAAGCAAAATGTATGGTGCATACCGGTAATGTCTCTGCATCTCTCTTGCACATTCCAAATGTATCGTGTGCCCACAAGGCAATGCAGTGATGTCCTTCATAGTGTCAAATAGAAACTGCACATCAAGGAAAAATTCAATAATCTTTTGTTTGGGAAGCAGAAGAAAGTGTGAGGAAAGAAAATGCTGGGCGACCAAAAAAAGAAAGGTTCAAAGTCCCAACTCATACAATGTTTAGAGCAGGCTAGTATACAAAGTATGAATGACAGGTAAAACAAAAATATCTTCAAACTTTTCTTTCTGCCTGCTTTTTACATGATACGGCCAAAAAAAGGAAAAGCAACTTTCTTCCCAACTTTCTTTCTATTCCTTTTCTTTCCACCCCTTTTCTTGTAATCCAATCAAAAGCTAAGTATTAAGCAACTTTTCAGCATCTTCAATGCATCAACATGGACCATGTCATTGTAGTATTTACCTCAAAGCAAACTGGGCAATTATGGTGCATAGCCCCTTCCACACAACGGTGTGCATCCTTCACTGACTTTGAATAGCAACATCCTGAGAATGAATTGCAAGTATATCTAAACTATTTGAAGACAAAGCAAAGAAATATGGAACTGCAGTTCTGACATTCCAACCAGATTATCAGCTTAGTCACTTACCACATCTCTTGCAGTGGAAGTAATTTTCCTTTCCCCCAGTTCTGAAAAAGCAGTAACAAATGAAATGGCTCAGTTTAAAGAAGTCACTCACAAATCAAGAAATATGGAAGGGAATAGCCAATTAGGACATGATAGAGCCAGTTGATCTAGCAATCCAAAATATATAACCCAGAAATTAATAAGAAGAGATGAAAATTAAATGGAAAAGCAGGTCTACCACTTCATTTCATTCACAAATATAATTGCGTAGGATTGTTCTACACACGAGCCAAAAGACAATAGTAAGGAAAAATTAACACAACTCGGATTTCTCACCTGCATATTCTACACTCATCACAGTGATACTGATTTTTTGAGAACTGAAAATGTAAAATAATTTGATTTATCAGCAAATTCATCTAAAAATAATGGAAATGTAACTCAAAAATACTAAAGATGAAAGAGTGAAAAAAATTACATCATCATCAAAGAATTTGCACACAGCACAGAAGTACTTTCCCATGCAAACTCCACAGTTAATACAATTCTGCTGGACCTGATTACATACAATATAACAAAGTTTTAGAACCATGAACAATACCAAAGATGTCAACTGTCAAATAGATTTGCGTAAAAGATGCCTACATCTTGTTCCGTGTCACAGAAGGAGCAAATGACCTGAAAGTGAAATAAAATACCATACAGGTCGGAATACTATAGAAGTAAAAAAGCCACAAAAAGCCTTGTCAACAGCATACTTCCAATAAAACCTCATCCAAGGAGACAAATAGAAGAAAACAAAATTAGGTCGTCATGTTGGATAAACAGTGCTTCTCATCAGGAAAATTAAGTTTCATCCAGAGATTTTTCAGGAGAAATAGGGCAGCCAGTTTGGACAGGGCATATGATTTGTCTTCACTCTCGGCAGTCATCCCAAAAGGGTCTAAACTAAATCCACCTTGTCAGTTGAATTTCTCAATATACTTTAAATCTTATTTTTGGGAGATTGGTTAAAATTCTTGAGACCACCAACGAAAAAAAGTGTGTTTGCTTTTTTGAGATTCAGTGGCCCCAGGAATAGCAGAAGGCACAAAATAGAAAGGTTCGACTGGATATTGAGAGGCCCAAATAGTCCTCTTCGGTCATCAGGGGAATCCCCTTTTGTTCTCCATTAGATAATTATTCTTGAAAAGAGCTTAAATGCATATTAGTATGCTTATCGCAGATTGCTCAAGTAAAAAAAACTGTTTAAAATAGCCCACCATTATTTAGTTTAAAGACTTCAGCCAAAAATAAGGGTGAATGAATTAAAGGTCTCGTCACTGCAATAGAAACTTGGAATTCAAAAACACCACAATTCAGTTCAACTTAGAAGCCTAGATTCCTCAATAAATATTCTGAAAAAATAATGGAATGCTTAAAAGAAAAGCACTAACAGAGAAGACAGAAAGCAAGCAAACCTTCGTAACTTTGTGGCGAGGAATATCGTGTTGGTCACGAGGATCTGTTTCTGATGAATTCTGAGTGTACAGAGATCAAGTTTAGGAATAAGCATTTACAGTCAACGAATATGAATATTACTGCCCAAAGAACAAAACCCCAACAAGAAAAAAGACAAGGAAAAAAAAAAAAAGATCGTTAATTACTTTTGTACCTTAATTTCATTATGGCAATGCCTGCAATCAAAGATTTCATTGCAGCAAGGCGCTCTAATCTTGCATCTCCTCCTATAATGCGAGCAGCTGACGAACAAAAGATCCAAAATTTCAGTTAGCAAACGAAGGAAGTCCAACACACCCAGATAGAATTGATGCTAATTAAACAAGGAGATGAAGCCAATTTACAAATTTTTTTTTTTTTAAAAAAAAAGAAGAATACAGAGAAAAGACAGACATACCCATAAATTTTTTCAGATCCAAGACCCATCGCAGATGGTGCATCTCCAAGTTTATCCAAATCTGATTGGGTCTCAAACCCAGTCTCCATCCTCTGCAAATTTATACACTTCTTCCCTCAATCTCTCTCCAAAGAAATTGGAATATCCTCCTCCTCGAGCTGAAACCACAACCAGAAACCATCAGCATCCCCCCCCCTTCCAAAAAAATGCAGATAAATACCCGGAAAAGAAAAACAATAAGAATCAGAATTGAAGCACGAACCGAACTAAAGGACATCCAAAAGGCCAAAGCAAGACAACCCCAGAAAAGAAAATACAACAAAAACGAAGAAGAAGAAGAAGAAGAAGAAGAAGAAGAAGAAGAATGCTTGAACGTATAAGATTGCATAAATGCTTTCCAGAGAGATAATAAAGGGACTGACTCAGCAACACGCAAGTCGTTGTCTTGCCCCGACAGCTAATGTCACAAGATACGTCTAAATCACAAACTCTTCCTTAAAATACCCACCCACCCACACACACACACAAAATAAAAAAAAACCTTAAATTCCTCGATTTTGGACAACGCACATACATAATTCCGAAATTCTCTTACCTTATTGGATCTGGATAAGGAAAGCAAAAGGGTGTTCGAAAACCCTTTTCGATTTCCACATCTCCGGATTGATCAGCGACAGCGTGTCAGCATCAAGCTGCGGATATCCAACTTCTTTTGATGAATTTCAGTCACCTTTTTTTTTTTCTTTTTTTGAATATTTCTACGCCGACTTTGTTTAATGTTAAGAGGTGGTGGCGGGAAACACCGGGCCAGAAAAATGGGCGATGGGGGACACAGCTTCTTAAGATATTTTTATTTGGTAACTGTTTCAACGGTACTGGGCATTTTGGAGATCATGTTACTGACACATTTCTTATCGTCACACGCTCCCTGGATTCGTTCCCTACACGCACTAAGAAACTCTCGTTTGCTAGTGAAAATAAATAAGAAAGTAGGATAGTTTTTTTTATTTTTATAAAAAATACATGTTTTTAAGAATCTTGTGTCAATAATGGTGTTTTTTTTTCTTTAAATTGTAAAGTGGGATTGATTTTTAAATTTGGTTTCCTTTTTCTATATACTAAGTTATAAAATTATTGTTAACGTAGAAGTTGTTTTGCAAATCATATAATAATTACTATTGGATGATTTTCAAAAAGTTGTAGCATTTTAAGATTTTCATTTAAAAACGTTGAAAAGTTTTACCAAATTTAATGATATTGTACTTTTCTTATTATGTTAATATTAAAAAAAAGTTAAACTAATATGATAATTAATATGGAGAAGAATTAAAAATTATAATTATTTGTATTGTAATTTTTTTAATATCAAAATTGCTCATAATGTACTTTTAATTGAAATAGCGTTTAGATCCAATTTTAGTCAAAAATTTTTTTGAAAAAAAAAAAAACTCTAACTAAACATATTATTTGGTGAGTAGAGTGCAATTATACGGTATAAATTATATAAAAATAATCTGTTTTTTTTTTTTTGTTTCGAAAAGATATATGAAAAAGGGGGGGGGGAGTGAGACTCACGCGGCATGAGAAACAGGCGGAGGGAAATTCCCAAAACTGGAGGTGCCAGCAGATCGATGTTTTTGTGGTGGAGAAGCCAAAACAGCTGGCGCACATAGAAGTTATAATAATAAATATTGAAATGGAATTTGAGGTCGACGGGAAGGAAATCTGAGTGCTTGTTGATTAGGATTGGGCCCACCTTAGACATCTTTCATCACCTCCGGACCCCAGCGTGCCGACTTATTTTTTATATTATATATAAAATCTCTAATATTGTATGTAAATTATATATATATATATATATATATATATGTGTGTGTGTGTGTGTGTGTGTGTGTGTGTGTGTGTGTGTAATGTGTTTATGTCTGTCTGCTGCACCCCTTCTCCTCGTGCCGTGCCCATGGAAACGTGAGGCTGATAACGCTTTGGCACTTCGGTTTACTGAGGTTGAGCAAAATTGAAATTGGAGGCACGTGCTCGCGTGGCACTCGCAATTTGTGTAGTACCCACGTACTGCACTAGTTTTTTTTTTTTTTTTTTATAATTATTTTTTATTTTTTTATATATATCGAAACGCAGGCGGAAGGGGATCCACGCTTGCATCAGTCACCAGCAGCGTTTTTAGTTAAAATTTAAAATTTTTTAATTATTAAAATATTTGATAAAACACTTTGTGTAAAGTCAATTTGAAAAAGAACTTAAATATTATTTAGGTATTAATTATGATGATATCAACCATGCCTTCGAGTGCATTGGATGTGCATTATTTCAGGAATTTTACTCGAGGCTGCTTCCGGCGAAATCGATCAACTTAAAAGTAGGATGGCCAGTAATTTTGAAACTTCACTTTTATCTGAAAATTTAAGTTAGTAAATGAGATTTTTTTTTTTTTTTTTTTTTGCATTATAAGGCGTATTAGTTTTTTATATTTTGAAAGGGATTAAATTATGTTGCGACAATATGATTTTTTGTCACATAATTTTTAAAATTTCATATATACGTAATAATTTAAATTAATGGTTAGAAAAATTTATGGATATTGTAAATTATTTCAAATTTTTTATTTTAGTGATATGAGATTTTTATATTTTTAATAAAAAATAGAAAATTTTCATGGAGTGCAGCTTGTTGAACAAATGAACCCGATACGTCCAGGAAGGAAAAAAAAAAAAAAAACCAGCAGATGAGGGCAGCTTTTTTAGGTTACAAGAACACCAGTGCCAAGTGTGGTATTGGGAGAGCAAAGGTCAGAAAGGCAGCCGGTAAAATTCCTTCCACACACAGATTTTTGGGAATATTATGCACACACCCTTTTAAAATTGGCAATTGAGCCCCCATTACGTAGGAGCCACTGATCCCTCGACGAGTTGTGAAGATGGGCATCAAAAATCTCTAGTGTTAATAGGTTTTTTAGCAAGCAAACTGTGACTTTCTATAATGTTTCAGCTGAGGATCCAAGATGAGCAAATTTTGTGCTGAGTTGAGGAATAAAGTAACTAGAAAGGGGCAGTTGTTATGTCAGCCTCTATAGAACATGACTGAATTTTTAGTTTTGCAGCATTAGAAATCCCAACAATTTGATTCCATTCACACCAGATTGCATATAAAAACAATTTTTACAGGGTCAACTTCTATTTATAATCTGAGGCCTCCTAATGTGGTTGCTCAATGACACCATTCTTTTTCATGCATTGGCAAGAATTATGGATAGGATGTTTGAGAAATCTGTAGACCATCTAGTGCACGCCAATGATTTTGAGCCGTATGATTTCATTGATGAAGCCAACTTTGACCAATTCATTGATCTGATTCGGGGGAAGAATGACGACCAGATTAATGGCTTGGATTGTGATCTTACCAATGGCTTGTTGGTGGATGACCAGTTTGGTTCGACCCCAGAAGACTTGTTTGATTTCTGTGGTAACCGCGCGGCTAGTACAACGGCGCCTGGCACGAACAATGGTTTCATTGTATCGCCATTGCCGGGCCTTGAAGTGAACAAGAATGGAGGAGGAGGTGAAGAAGAAAATACCGGTGAAAATTCTTCGGGAACAACAACCCCCGTGTCAGTAACGATAAGCAAACAACCTGATCGGTCTAGGACTTTGATCTCGGAAAGGAAGAGGAGGGGCAGGATGAAGGAGAAACTCTATGCACTACGTTCTTTGGTCCCTAACATAACTAAGGTATGGTGATGTTTGAGCTAATATTACGTTCAATTCTGCATCTATCTTAATGAACTTGATGACCATTAACAACCGTGCAACTCGTCTATGGCCTAGTGGGTCTGATTGCTAATCAATTAGATGTGCAAGGGATGTTAACTAATGATTATTAGCTAAATATGTTCAATGGATGTACAGATGGACAAGGCATCCATAATTGGAGATGCTGTTTTGTATGCGCAAGAGCTGCAAATGCAGGCCAAAAAGCTAAAAGCTGAGATCGCCAATCTCGAAGCATCCTTATCAGGATCAAGAAAAGTTGTAAAAGGCATTGAAATTGGAAGCAGCAACCCAACTCGCAAGAAGATCATACAGGTTCATATGATAATTCTCATGATGTTGGATGAGTATCTTCAAATATAGGCATAATGTTTACACGATATTTCCACATTCCCATTTCAGATGGATGTGTTCCAAGTGGAAGAAAGAGGATTTTATATGAAATTGGTGTGCAACAAGGGAAGAGGAGTTGCCATCTCGCTTTACAGGGCTGTTGAGTCACTAACAAACTTCAACGTGCAAAGCTCAAACATGGCTACTTCTGAAAGATTGTTTTTAACATTTACTCTAAAAGTGAGCTTCATTCGTCTGTTTCTCTCTAGCTAATCAATCTGATCTGTTTTGCTTCATTAATTTGCGTTAATTCCTAGTCCTGTTTATTTCATGGATTGATCCTTTTCCCCCTCTTTACAGGTTGTAGAAAGCGAGCAAGCCATGAACTTGCCAAATCTTAAACTATGGATCACCGCGGCACTATTGAACCAAGGATTTGAATTTCCAACATTTTTAGCTGCTTAATGCCACGCCACCTGATTCGTATCAGAGAATAAACACAGAACCGATGAACCACTCCATTGGATGGTATATTAGTGACCAATTAAACATGAGCATTTAGCTATGCAAGTCCAAGAAACGGGCAGCTCTCAACCACGAATCTCGTGCGGTTTATAACCAACCAAAGCCAACTAGCTGAATTTTAGCAAATGGGATGACATCCAGTTGATCTAAGCAACCAAAGTCAACTAGTTGAGTTTTATACATATTGGTTGCTCATCTGTCTAGCCTGGCAGCCACCATGTTGTTCAAGATTTGAAGCTGTAAATATCAGTGTTAGTAGGTGATAAAGCCCAAATCGGTGCTAAATCTTTATGAATTTTTACAACTAAAAATCCAACTCGCATCCCGTCTGTCCCGTCCATCTATCCTTTGTCCCTATCTTTTTCGTTTTTGTTAACATATTACGGTTTGCGTTGCAATGAAAAGGACATGTCAAAAAACTAACTGGGCTTTTTGTTTCAACTCGGTTATCTATTTTAAGAAAAAGTTTGCATCAAGAAAACCAAAACAATTTGTGCATATTCATATCTTCTGTTGCCCCAACAGAGGATGGATACCATATTCGACACGCAGAGCACCAAAAATAAATATAGGGCTCCCCAATTGAGTTCTCTTCTGTTTTGCTGTTATGAAATTCAAAAGTTGTCTTTGCAAACCGTAATCAGTTCAACCAAAAGACCAGAAAGAATTGCAGCTTTTTAAAAGTAACGATTTCTCAAGAACGCTTCTGACAGCAATCACGAAAAAGAAAAGAAAAAGAAAAGAAAAGAATTTGTAGCCAGCAGCTCATAAGAGACGTCCCTGCTGCAGGCATTTTTCCTTGCAGAATGGATACTAAAGCTACTCCGAAGCTGAAAAATGTAACGACTTGCTTCTCTGTGAGTCCTAAGATGGCTTCGCGGGGCGCAATCGTTGATAAAGCTGAGATCTTGACGGCTGCTTTGCCGCTTCTGGAATTGCAGATATGTCTCATCCTCTTTCTTAGCCAAGCACTTCATTTCTTCCTCAAGCGTCTAAAGATCACCGACTTTGTCTCGCAAGCCCTTGTATGTGAATGTATCCCGCTTCTTAATCCTTTTCATTTTTTCGTTCATCTTTGCGTCATTGGAGACTTACTTGTCGTCATGATGAGCCATAGGATAATTACATTTGACACAGACTGACTGCAGTTTTATTCATATATATATACATATACATATACATATACATATACATATGTGATGTGATCATTTTGCTACAGGCTGGCCTGATCCTTGGTCCTACGTTTCTCGGACAATATGATGTGGTGAGAAATGTGATTTTTCCTCATAACAGCCAAAACACGCTGGAGACAGCGGCCAATTTGGGCATGTCAATGTTCTTTTTCCTTGCTGGGGTGAAGATGGATGTGGGAATGCTACCTCGCATCGGAAGAAAGGTTGCGATCATCGGCATTGTATCCATGGTGGTGCCTCTAGTGTTCGGTGTGGGCATTCAAGGGTTCTTTGTACAAAGTGATGAGAGGAGTCTTCATTTGAACGTATTGCAATCTCTGACTTCCTTTCCAGTCATTGCCTACCACATATACGAGCTGAAGCTCACGAATTCCGAGCTCGGCCACCTGGGGCTATCATCAGCATTAGTTGGTGAATTGGTGAGTTTATCAGTAGCCCTTTTATTTCCATTCGGGAAGAGTGTAGGGAAAGCCTATTCAGAAGCAGAACTCGACAGGGATCCCATAGCAATGGTTGCGTTTTTTATAGTGGTGATCTTCATTCTCCGCCCCTCAATGTTATGGATGATTAGAAGGGCTCATGCAGGGAGCCCCGTCCCCTCTTCAATTATCTGCCTCATCATGGGAGTCGCCCTTGGCTGCCAACTGTACTTCAAGGCATTCAACGAGGGGCAATATCTAGGCCCTTTCATCTTCGGCCTGGCAGTCCCGGCTGGACCACCGTTAGGCTCCACTATAGTAGACAAGTTTGAGGTCGTTGTTTCAGCATTCCTCCTGCCACTCTTCGTAGCTGTATCAATGATGCGTGCGGATTTCAGGCTCGTCATACCTCATTTGTGGGGTGCTGTAAAATTCATGTGTATGACGTTCCTAATAATGTCTGTTAAACTGGTAGCATGTCTCATACCCTCACTGTTCTGCAGTATCCCAAAAATTGATGCTCTGATACTTGCTCTGATATTAAATTGCAAAGGCATCGTTGAGCTAGGCATTTCTGCTACTCTCTTGGACCTAAAGGTATTTCCGTAATCTCTTGCTTACTCAATGTTCGATTTTTTTAAAGTCGGCCAATTAATTAGAATTCCCATAAAGCTAGCTGATGAATGACGTCTCCCCTCTGAATATCCTGGGCCTTTTCCTTTGATTGAATTGCAGATGATATCTGAATCATCATTTGTTTCAGAAACTTTGTGGATCTTAATTGTTGCAATCACCGTTCCAATCCTTGTGAATAGCCTCTACGATCCTTCCAGAAAATATGCAGGCTATCAGGCAAGAAACATTATAAGCATCAAGCCTGACGATGAGTTTCGGATTCTTGCGTGCATTCACAGGCCTGATAATGTGAGTTGTGCCATTAAACTGCTTGATGTCTTGTGCCCCACCAAAGAGAGTCCTATCGGTGTGTATTCCCTTCACCTCGTCGAGTTAGTAGGAAGAACCACGCCGCTCTTCTGGAGCCACCGCAAGCAGACACGACTTCCCGACGTCTCTGAACATGTTGTTTCATCCTTTGATAGCTACGAGAGTAACAACTGGGGTATTGTGTCGGTCCACAACTTCACTGCAGTATCTCCACACGGGCTAATGTACGAGGACATATGCAATCTTGCACTTCAAAAGACCACATCCCTCGTACTGATCCCCTTCCATCGGACATGGTCTATTGACGGAAGCGTGCTACGTGAGAATAACGCTTTAAGGGCCCTGAATTGCAGGGTATTGGAAAAAGCCCCTTGCTCTGTGGGGATCTTCTTCGAACGTGGTAAAGTTGTTCGTCGTCCTCTAATATCAAATGGACGATCTGGGAAAACTGTTTCTGTTTGTGTGATATACTTCGGCGGTAAAGATGATCGCGAGGCCTTAAGTTTGGCCAAGCGCACGGCCAAAGACTCGAGGGCAAGCCTCACCGTTGTCCGCTTTCTTCCAGAGAAGCTCAAAGGTGAAGATTTCTTTGGCCACTCCGCAGAGGATAATTTGCTGGACTCCCAAGAGCTTAAAGATGTTCAAGAAAACACGATAGACAATGGCAACATATTGTACACTGAGCATAAGGTGAGCGATGGGCTGCAGACAGAAGCGATAATCCGTTCCATGGCAGAAGGATTTGATCTTTTCGTCGTTGGGAGAAGGAGCGGTGTAAAGTGCCCTCAAACGACAGGTCTATCAGATTGGAGTGAATTTCCCGAACTAGGAGTCATGGGAGACTTGCTTGCCTGCAAGGATCTCAACATACAGGGATCTGTACTAATTATTCAGCAACAAATACAGATGAAGTAGTCCAGAACGAGGAAAATGGTTTTATGGTTTAGCTGACCCTGCATTAGCAGGGAGGGGGGCTGGCCAACCAGGCAATATAGGTGTTGCTCTCCCATTTTATTGACCAAAGTTGAAACTATTGGGATAAGGCCATGCCTGTAACTCGGCCGTCTCTGATTCCACAAGAGGCTAGCAGCAAGGCCTTGTTTCGAGGAGAGCAGTTTAAGAGATTCAATAGACTAACGTTGATCAACATTGCAATAGTACAGTTGGTGATTAGCTACAATTATGTATCTAATGACAAGATATGTATTCAAATGACAAGTTATGTAATCAACGAAAGCAGTAGTGCAACGTGTGAGCGAGCTCGGTACTGTCCCATGCCAATTCATCCAAGTCTATGTGATATTTCCGTTTAGTTCATTGAATTCCATTTGTTGGATTCTTTAGTTTGGTATTACACGCTTCACCTTAGGCTGTAACTTATTAGAAGAATCTACTTGTCTAAAAGTTCACGTACAGCAGTAATAAGCAAGAAGAGTAAGAGTACAAATGGAAGCCATGGTCCGTATAATTACACGCTTCGGAGCGACCTATTCCAGCTGCATGAGTGCCCATGATATTGTAATATAGACTGGGGCTCCAGTTTTTGCAGATATCCATCCTTTGCTTCGTGAGCATCAAGCTGCAAGCGAGCCCATGATATTGTGATAAAAAATTCTGGGATGGGGCTCCAGTTTTTGCACATATCATATCCCTTGCTTCATGAGCATCATTCTGTAAGTGAGATCACAAACCGTGAGGATAAGAAACCTTTATAAAAACAGTCAAACCAAGCCATACACAAGCTTAACAAATAGTTAACCCCTCGATGGCCCGATTCTTTTGTAAGCTACCCGACGCACATATCTTCCCCATCGCTGATACAATAACAACCATGTCCATCATCTCATCAAATTTTTGCAAAACACCGAAAATAAAAAGACACCGAAATAAAAATAAAATCGAGAGGTCAACAAGAAAAAGGTCCTTGTAATACAAAGAACGTTAATAAAGGCAAATGATATGCCCAGACTGCAGATAAGGTTTACGAGGTGGTGGTGTGGTCATTCTCCAGGTAGGTGGGAATTTACAAATAACACAGCATACCTAACTTGTAATTGCACTTCACCAACAATATTTTTTAAAAGTGCATTTTATAATCTGTAATTTATGGTGTGCAACTAACAGCATATTCTATTGAGTCTCTACTGTTAAAAATTATGAAATGCTTTACAGATATCAAAGCCATTTTATAATCTGAACCTTCAAACTGACCTTATAAATGGTTTACAGAGATCAAAGCCACTGGCATTTTCTTATATTCCCATGTTTGATCGCCCTCTACATCCAGAAGTGGCTTTAGTTTTGAACTCCCACTTTTGGTGTTAGTCAGCTAAGCGACCTAAACTTATTTTGCCCATTGACTACCAATTTCTCTCAATCTCAAAATCCTTTAGATCAAGTCCCCCTTTCAACTCTTAAACACACAATTTCCAATTTTTGCAGGATCTGGAATTTCTAAAATCCATTAGTTTCTCTATAGACCATAGAAGATCCAAAACCTCAACAAACATGATGGTTTATTATCACCTTTAACACAATCCATCTACTCTGTTATTCAATAATGTTTTGTTTTTCATCGTAATACAGCCCACCTACTCACTCTCTTTGTAATCCTGACATGCAAAGCTGTACAAATTTTGTCCAACTTGACAGGCTTCTGTAAGACTTCGAATGAAGAGAATGGAGAAAAAAGGGCAAGGTTACAATCTAGAACAAAAAGGTATCATCAGAATGCTTTTATTTCCTGAATTATCAATAAAAGCAATATACCTCAAACTCAGCTAACATTACGACAACTGAAAGGACCAACGGTTGCTAAATATGTACAGAGAACATCATTATACATGCAATATTTATCTTGTTACATTTAAGATTGCAAAAAGCCCAAGAACAAACCGGTATTATCATGCAAAAAGGAAGATTAATATGAAATCACCAGCCACAACAGAACCGAGGAAACAAAATTAAAGCATGCACAAGCCTCACAAGAAAATTAAGAAAAAGAGAGCATTATGAAGACCAAAGGCAAATGCAGCTCACCACTCATCAGGGTTCAGCTCATTGATCCTGAAATATAGCTTTGTGACAATCCATTCAAGTCTCTACTCTGCAGACACATGGGATAATGCTCTTATAGCTCAACTTTACATGGAGTTTTGACTCAACTCCAGAAAGCCATGGTCACTAGTCAAAATTTCAGATGAGCAGCATAATATTTCTTTGCCATTCCCAGGGGGTACGTCCTTTCTGAATGAAAATATTCTTGCATTAATTTTTCCAGACCATCATCCTTTTAACTCAACAAAATTTGCTCAATGGAAAGGTCCTACATCCTTGGATAGAGAGGCACAGGAAATAACTTTTTAAGTGCCAGAGAAATAGGAAAGGACAAGAAGGCTAATAAAAACTAAACATTGAATCTTTTTTATCCTGGGAATTCTCAAAAGAAAAGAACTGAGGATTACCCAGATTGCTAAACTGCAACTTATTTAATGGTGAAGCTGGTCAGGCAAACCTGTCTCGATGGAATAAACAAAGGCATAAGTCACCAGTGATAACCAAATATGACAGTCCTGAAATCATGACCATGTCTGCAAAGGCTCAATATCAGTGCATCCTTTAGAAATGAAACGCAATGCTGTGCCCTTCATAATCCAGGCAGTCCTTTCTGGTTGATGTTCGAAAGCATTCAGAGGATGAAGAGATCCATCCTCCATTTGTACACCATACACAGATGGGAGTCGAAGTGCAAGGAAACTTTCAGGTGGTAAGACCACTTGACATCCAAGGCTAAAATGTAACTTCCTGTCACGATCTGGAACTGATGGTGGTAGGCAAGATGGCTTTGGAGAAATAATTAACATCAAAAGCCAAGTCAGGATAGATAACAAAAATCTAGCCAATATAATTAGACTGAGGCAATTCTCCCCAACACTCCATAACTCCCTTAACATTACATGCAGTTCTATAGAAATGTAAACATAAAACTCATTCACGCACTCCCAACATACATACCTCAAATTGTATAACTGGGCATGTAGCTAATACAACTGGAAATGGAGGTGTAACCTACAACAGATTCCAGATATTAGGCGTTGGCTAATTGAAGGTATTATCAAATCATTAACATCAAAATACACCCAACTTCAGGGAAATATGGCCAATGTTATTTCTTGTTGTTCAGACACCCTAAAAAACGAAACATTCATTTATAGACAAACCAACATAGGAAGTACAAATTAGAATTTAGACCTGGGGACACTTATCAAATTGATGGTAGAATCTAGTCTTTCACCAACCCAGGAAATGCTGTAATTTTTCATTTGATGGCATTCATGAAACATGTCAGAATGTGAGCACTTGCATTGTCATTATGACTTACACAAAAGAGATTCTATAATTAGGTGGAAGTGTATTATTATACTCTCAGTTTTTCATTTTCTCCCATCCACAAAGTTGAACAGATGAATGTTTCGCAGCATCTTAGAATTCTTTCTAAGCAACAGTAAATTCACAGCTTGACATATATATTATCACCCAGGGCAGGTAATCCAAAGCCAAACAAATTCCCAGAATCTTTATATCTGTGGAACACATGGAATGCATGAACTCCTTTGGAATCACCAAAAGGCCAAACTAGAATAAAAAGAATTAACACCTATTTGGTTTAGGTATGCTTTAATCTAAGAGAATCAATATTCATATGGAGCCACACAACATAAGCTATAATGACTAAACAAGCATGCCTAATCTTTTCAAGTTAAATAAAAAGATATATATGAACCAGTTAATAATTAAGTAGCACTATATACCAGAAAGATCCTATGCAACTGGGATATTCTGCTGGCAAATTTAATCTTTGGTGAATCCTTTCTATTCTTGGATAGCTTACAGTGGGGGCAGTTAATGTATATTGGTATATTTCTATTCAACATGGAAAAGGCAGTTCCACCATCATCAAGGCTCACAGAATGGAGATCTACATCAGGATTCTTCACCAAATTGGTGTATGTTGGTGCAATAATGGCTGTCTGATTCTTTTCCTTGACTGAACTGGAGAATCGTACCAGTCCATTGCCATGTAGATCACCATTGGCCCCTTTCTCTTGTGGCTTAGCTGAATTTCTCAACCCACCATTCGCACCAGAAACAACCATCCCCTTTTGGCTTTCATGAATTTTACCACGATTGCCATTCCTAGCCAAGTTTGAAGGATACACCGAGTCATGATCCACAATTTCCACAGAAGTGACTTGAGACTTTTCAAGCAAAGAATACAAGGATCCTAGTTCAGTGAGATGGTCTGGAGTTAATAAGAAACGATGGCCATAGGGACATTCATGCTCAAAACCAACATAGACTGTTGCATGCTTTAAAGAAGGGTTATTTTTGACCATCTCCCCATCATTAATATTCATAGGAACAACGTTACTCCCTATCTGCAAAAATAGGTCAACATCGGCGCTACCATTTGAACCGATACCATTCAAGGACTCCGGAAAATATGAAATACTCTCAGCCTTTTCAGATCCATGCTCCAAAGTCATGTGAGCCCTTTCAGCACTCATAGCTCTGGTCTTTTGCTTAACACTTTTCTGTGAACCTGATACAGGCTGTTTCACCTGCTGAAGAGGAGGGAATCCTGAACCTGCAGTTGATGATCCGGTGACTACCTCAGAAAAAGGTTTCCGCATTGTAAAATTTGGAAGACCTCTACCAAAACTAATTTTGTTGTTATCAAATGTGTTGTTTTCTAAGGATTTTCTTTGATTTTCCACTGCAGTTTGTATGTCTCCCATGTCAAATTGTGTGGCACCGGTTTTTTTTCTGTGCACATTGGCATTAAGTTCCTTGTGGATTTCTGCAGATGTGCTAGTTACAGAATCTCTTCGGACATTTCTAGCAGCTAGACCATTAACATTTGTCGGTTTCTCCAAGAAGATAGTCCATTTCAGCAAAAACTTTTGGGTGGCAGAGAATCCACTTTGAAGTAACCCTTTAGAAGGATCATAGTACGTTGAACCCCCAACACGAATCAAGCTCCACGAGGATGACTGAACAGGTCCTGCACTGCTTCCTTCAGGTAATTGGACAGCAGGAAGGAGCTTGTCACAGTCTGGGAAGCAATTAGAAGAAATATTTGCTGATTCAAAGTCAAAAGGGTCAGATCGCAACTGACGTGAACGTCCGCAAGCACAAGCATGAAGGAAAAAATATCCGCTTGAATGTGGCTTATCGACTTCATGCCTCTGGTGCATACATGGTTTTCCTGTCAAACTAACAGCATCACATAGTTGCCTCCCAGATTTCCAGATGGATGTGCAGTCATCCTGCAGTTTTTTAGCATACAGCTGCACTGCAGGTCCCCTGACCATCGAGTAGAATGCAAGCAAAGCTTTTTCTAAGTGGGCCTCATGCAGGAAAGTGGCATAATAAGCAGGCAAATCCGTCAAGTATACATCTTTGGCAGTTGGAAGGGCTCTTTGACACCACAAAGTTGAAAAATTTTTGTTTACATCCCTGCCACATTCCAAATAAGATACTGTGATATCTAGGGGATTCAAGCCCTTGATAGTAAGACCCTCAACTTGGCCTGGATCTTTGCTTTGTTGCTGATGCCTTCTTTTACCTTCAGTTTCATCCACAAGGGCCCCTTTTGCAGAAAGGACTCCTTGCAGAATAACTTGACTGGATGACAACCATATATTGAAGTTAGGAAGCTCAGGAGCACTAAATGTCTTTCCAGATGCAGCCGAAGCAGCAGCGGCAGCGGCAGCTACAGCAACCATGCCAACGCCAACAGCTGAGCCACTGTTGGTGCCAGTGACTGACCCTCCTCTACCCCTCAGAATATCAGATTGCCGGTAGATGAACTCCTTTATAGATGAAATATCCTCCTTGTTTGCACTCTGACTATGACTTTCAAGCAAAAGAGAATTTGAGTTTGCTTTCCCATTTAAAACATCTTCCACAAGCTCAGTAGCAAATTCAAGAGATGCACCTCTCCGATTTGTCGACTTGTCAAGCAGTACAACAGTTCTTGATGCATCGAGAGAAAACAAAGGTGCAGAACTGGATGCACCCCCACTTCGGGAACCTGCTTGGCCGATATCGGAACCCAAGAGTGTTCGACATTTCTTAATGAGAAAACGGATTTGTGCCTCAAGCAATGATTGCAATTTCTTTTTAAAACCACCCTCAGATTTACTAGCAGGACGTGCTAGTACTATGACTGAACCAGAACCCTTTGTAGGCAAGTTTGACCTACCTAAACTGCTCATAGCAGAAGGCTGATTTGGCAAGGAGGCATCTGCCAACTCCTCCACATTGGGACCAGGATTCAATACATCCACAAGATCATCAATAAAGACAAAGAGTATAACTGGAGTACAATGACCAGGAAATAATGAGTTATGAGAACCTAAACCCGATACAACCGGGAGAGCTGAAGAATTGCGACCCGTGGTGCCACGACTTTTTCCCGGAGAAGTACTAGCAAAACCACTTCGCTTAGACGAAGACAATGAAGAATGTGGCCTAGATGGCAATGGCGGGGTACTTTTAGACCTTAAATATGGAGCCAACGCATGCTTGGCCGCTTGTAACACCCTAAACTTTTTCAAAATATGCGTGTTGAAGCACACCCCCTCCTGAACATATATGATTATATGGCATACCTGCATTGCTAAGCAATTCACTGGTTAATTTATCACACTTATTTAAGTATTGAAAAAAAAGTAGAAGAAAAAAAAAAGGAAAACAAGAATCAAAAACCCCAAAATCCCACCCTATCACAAAAAGTGAATCCCAGTTTTTCCAACATCTTCTCAAGTATGTCGTTCCTTGATCCCCTCCCCCCTGTCATAACTGCTATGTTAATCAGGAAAGGCAGCAGCTATGCCAGATACATGTGTTAATTACACCCAAAAAAAAAAAAAATCATTATAAACTGAATCTTCAATGAGAATTGTCAGTTCTTGCCAAGCATTTATTGAGTGCATGATTATTTTCAGAAATAAATAAATGAAATAAAAAATCATCCCAATATAATCTCCTTGCATTCTGTATACGACTGAAAGAGAGAACAAATGGATAATAAAAGGTGGGGAGCTCACAGAAAACATAAAAAGCAAGCCCTGAAGATCCTCGAACTCCCGCTCTTCCAAAACGGAGTCAAGACTCGGACCCGGACCCGGACCCGGACCCGAAAACCCGTTATTAAGGAGGCACCAGGAGGAACAAAACTGCAAGAAAAGAAGTCCTTTCTCTTCCTCATGGTAATAACTGATTCTCCGCCAATTGAACCAGTCCTTCACTCCTCCCTCTTCGTCAACGAACAACCCTTTGTCGAGACGACCCGACGCGAAGGCGTTGAAGTCCAGGAGTCGGTTGATAAGCTGGGAGGAGTGATCAGGGCAGCGGGAAACAAACCCGACAACGACTACTCCGTCCAAAGAGCGTGGAGGAGGAGGAGGAGGAGGAGGAGGAGGAGGTGGTGGTGGCGGAGGCTGAGATCGTTGGGGATCCGGACGGGAAGCGGGCATGGGCCCGTGGGTGGGGGTGGGCGGCCGGGTCAGGACCCGCACGGCCGGTGGGTTGGGTGCGTCCATGAAGGATGCGAAAGAACTTGCGGGGGGGCCGAGGGAGTGCGTTCCGATGTGAAGAAAACAAACGGGTTCACCGGAGGTTCATTTAAGTCAAATCAAAACGGTGCCGCCTTTGGGTCTTCCTCTTTTGGACGAAATATTTTGTATTTCAAAAATGTATTTTATTATTAAAACACATTCGCCATATTTTGTCAGAAATATGTGATAGATCGTCCATCTCCTAAAAGGAAGGAAGGGGTAATTTCAATTTTTGAGCGGTTAATTTTAAAATTATTTAAATTTAGATTATGAATTATAAACTCATTTGAATAAAATTTTAATCATTAAAATTAGTTTAAATTTTTAGGTCATTCCTGTTGATTTGCTGACCAAAACTATTGTATATCGACGTGACACTTTATGTTATATCGAAAGTATCAAACTTCATTTATTTTTGTCATCATAATCATAAAGAAAACAATTTTTTTTTTTTTTGGTGACAAGTTATTACAAAAAATAATGAAGTGAGAGATGACTGATGTTCCGACCTTTGCCTCTAAATAAGGTTAGGCTGTCTTCTTTCAGGCAACTAAACCGTTTTCTTTTGGTATTTTAAACTGTTTTAATCCGCCAATGCCTATAAAATTGTAACGGCTGTTTGGTTAATTTTTTTTGTCCTGAAAATGGAGAGGGAAAGAGTGAGTGAGTGGGCGATTTACAGAGAGAAAGAGGGGGCGTTGGAGGAGAGAATAAAGATTTTGTACACTTCCGCAGCCTATTGTAACGGGTGCGGTCATCTGAGTCTCGTATCTGAAGAAAAAGTAGTAACTTGGGTTTATAAATTGGTGTACTATCGCAACAGTCTTTTTAGGGAGAAGATAATCACGGAACCTACCTTCTCGCTATAGGAACTTAACTTGGTTTAAAATGCCGAAAATCTCCCATTTCACCGACTGAGGGAGGTTGACGAGTACGTCAATAAATTTAGTGCAGGAAAATGTAACGGATTATGGTCACCCTACTCTCGTATCATCAAGTCAAGAAAAAGGGAGAACTTAAATTTTATAAACAGATGCACTTCACATCCCAATAGTCCCCTTTTGGTAATAAGGTAATAGTCCCCTTTTGGAGATAAGGAACCCGTGACACGATGCTATCAAAGAAAAATGGGGTTTTACACTTTGATGCCGTGCAAGCATCACAATGATACTTTAACGGTTTTGGTTAGCAAATTAACGAAAATGACCTAACATTTAAACTAATTTAAATTATTTAGACAATTTTATAATTAATGATTCAAATTTAAGCAATTTTAAAATTATTGTCCCAAAATTAAACTTATCCTAATACAGAAGTAAGCAAATTGAAGAGGCAAAAGAAAAAAAAAGTCAAAAAATAATGTTGAAAATAAATGGAGAGATTGAAGTTAATATTTGCTTAACACGTGTACGTGTTGATTTTGTTGTTCTTCTTCCTAGCAATCATTAGTCTTTTCCCAAATGTGATAATTGTGATTTATGGGTTTAAAAATTTGAATCATTTTTGTGTTAAATTTGATGGATCTATTACGATTCAGTTAATTCTTGGTGCTTATTTTGAGTGATGTTTCTTTTTTTTTTTTGTTTAATTTCTTTGTTGGTAATTTGATTGGATTTAAGCTTCTTTTTTTTTGTTTTTGTGGTTATATAGTCTTGATTTTGTTTCAAAATTATCAATTATTTGGTATGCTGAAGGTTTTAGTATGCGTTTTACGTAAAAATTATAGATTTGGAGCCTGATGTAAATGTTGTTCTTGTTTTCAATTGGCAAAATGGAGCTTCCGAGATGTTAGGAGTGTTGAGGGAAAAAGAGGGGATGATGAGACGAGAATGAACAAACAAAAGAGAAGATTGGCATATGGTTTTCTTTTAATCATATAACACCAACTATGAAATTATGCTTTCCTAATTATACATTATCTTGTATGAATTTAGGATGTTCAGTGTTGATCAATCTACTTAACCCAATTAATATAATTAAATATAATTAAAATTAAATCAATGATGATAATTTATAATTTAAATAAATCATAATTAATGATTTAATTATAGTATTTAGAGTTTAAAATTTGTTAAAATCGAATTGAATATTTTTATAACACTATAGTTTAAAAGTGTATTTTATAGAGATATGATTAAAAATAAAGAACAAAAAACATAACTATCTTTTACTATCTGTAGTCCTCTCACATCTCACACACTAAATTTTGACATATTGTCAATATATTGTGTCTTTATCATATTTTAAATTACTTATTTTTTATTCATTTTTTAAAATTCACTTTTCATTTTTAATGCTCAAAACCTTAATATTTTTATGCCAACAATTTTGTTTATCAAGTAAGTCTACAAAATAAAAGGCTTAAATGATAATTTTATTAATTTAAATTGTCAAATTGATCAAATTAATACATAATTATAAATAATAATTTAATTAATTTTATTTTTATGTTAGTTTAATTACAATTTTAAAATTTTTTGAACCTTTATTATTGATTTAATTTGAATACAAAAATCAAACTGAATCAATTAAACTTGCATACACCCGCACGATGAATTGTAGAATGGGTCGGGACAATCTGTTAATAGATATAGAACTTGTTCTTCACGTGTCACTTTTTTCGCTTTAGTTTTGTTAGTTGGAGATTCCAAGTTATCAAAAGTTAACAAATTGTACGGCAAATTATTCGGTTGGAAAACGTGACATGGCAAAGAAAAGAAAAAAATAAAAAAGAAAAACTTATTAATAGTGATGACTAATTTTTATTGGTGTGCTACATGGGAGTTCTTGTCATAATTGCTTCTTATGTCTCAAAGAAATTTCTTAATGCAAAGCTCTATTTCTTTTGAGTTAGAGTTCTCATATTTAAAATTGCATAAAATTATTGCTTATGAAATATAATCCTTTCCATTTGAAATAACAACATAATTATTTAATAATTGAGATGCATATAGTTAAAAAATAATAGAACAGTCTCTATGATAATCATAATAAAAGCAGTCATTTATACTTCCAAGTGCAATGCCCCCCTCTTTTTTTCCTTAAAAAAAGAGGTTCTAAACACAAATCACCTTTTGCCCTTTCAAATCAAACAAGTTAGTAAGAATTGATTTTTATTTTTCAAATATTGTAATCAAACCATCGAGGAGCATTACAATGGCCTAATCATATTCAAATCGTTGCTATAACTAATAGATCAATGTCTAGAATATTAAGAAGTGTTGTAATCATGTTTTATTCGTCGTTAAGACGCTTTGATTTTAGTCTAATTGAGAGTGAAGATAGTCATTTGACCAAGGTTATGTAGTCATTACTCAGTGGACTTGGCACCAACTCTAGGTCAAATGAGCTTTGATTCAGTTCTTTTTAGTATTATGGTTGGCTATTAAAATGAGTTTGGTACAAGCCATTTGAGCAAATAGACAATTGAGCCCAATTTGAAATGCCATTAATATCAAAAGTAAGATAACACACGGGAAATGACTTTGAATCAATTATATTATTATTATTATTATTATTATATTGAAATAAAGTCAAAAATTCGAATATAAATTCCAAATACAAGGTAGGCTTTTTCCTTTTTTTTTTTTTTTTCTCCCATGTTTGTAATAGGATCTTTTCATGTCCTAATCGTTGCTAATTGTTGATCAATCTTAGCCAAAGGCTAACAAAGAAAAGGCTTGAGGTGCGAGAGCAGACTTGTGTCCCCTAAAGGCTCACAGAAAATCCAAGTGTGACCCTGTCTCACTTTGCTGCATTTGGCCAACCATCACATCTGGTTTGTGTGAGTGCTTGAGTGTGTTTGCATACTGTATACAGTCCATGAAATGATGCCTTTATCCTTGATTCAATTGGTGGTTGCGCTTCTCCTATTTTTGTCACCTAATAATGAAGCCATCTAGAGAAAATTCCGTAACTGCATGGGTTCAAGGTTTCCACGGCAAGGCTTTTTGGGTCATAAACTTACGTTGCATCATCTCCCCAGGCTTCACCTTATGCAATGAACAAAGGTGCTTTACCCGGGTTTACAAATGATCCGTACGTTTATGATTGATGCACATCTTTCGTTTGATAGGTTAACTTTCCAAACAATTCACCTGCCAAAAGGCCAAAATGGTTAATCTTGCTTTAAACAAAAGGACATGATTATTTTTCCTGGTTCTAGAGGAAAATTATTGTTGTTTCAGCTAAATTGATTATTCTATATGAAAATAGATAATCTATAAAAACTCCTAATTCAATATGATAATTTTCTCTCTTTTTTTTGGATAAGTGATGGTTACCATGTTTCTTAAAAAGGGCTAACAATCAAACCAATAAAACATATGCTTGAAATATAGTATTCACCAGTGAAATATTTAAAAAAAAAACACACACACACAACCAAACAGACTTTTTTCTTGGCTTCCAATAATTAATGTAAAAGCGACTATGTATTACCTCATTTATTTTCACTGGTTTTAATAACATTGGAAATTCAAGTAAAAAAAAAATATTCACAGGCTTTTATAACTCAAACAACAATTATTTGCTACAAATTTCAAAATTGTAGAAATTCTTGAACGAGTACTTACATGTAAAGAAAGTTTAGTTATTGCGTGGACGTGCCGTTTGGTTGCTCTTCGCCGTGTTGTGAAGAGAAAAAATCTATGTACAAATCCATTAATTCTGTGAAAGCAACAACATATATCTCCGTTACAGATGGCATACGAAAAAAAGGTATGGTAAATGGAAAGTACTCGTACACAACACACTAAACATAGATCTTGGATTTTACTTGTTCCAATTCTTTAAGATCTATTCAATCAATGGAGATAACAAACCATGTCATAATTAGAATATGGCTTAAACCACTAATCTAACAAAAATATTTTAAATATTCATGAATGGTTTTGTTATTATTACTATTAAATCACATAATCAACTTAATAGGTGGAAAATGTTGCTTTTGGTTAGTTAAATTAATTAAATTTATTTTTCCATCATAAACTAAATAGTTTCCACTTTATTAATGGGAAATTTAATTTTCATATTTGGGTGAGTTGAAAAATCAGATAGAGATTCATAAAAGTGAAAAATATACCTAGCCACGAGAATAAAATCTGGTAAATCACTAATCTGATATTAGGACTCGTCAAGCCCTCCACGACGACCATCATCATCGGTACCCTCCTTCCCATCTTTCTCAAAAAGGATTTACGTAACCATACGCCGATATATATCAAAAGGTAGCTCCTTGGTGCGAAGAGAGATGGTGTATGGGTTTGACAAACCAAAAGAGTTACAGAGATATTTATACGACAAGGTGGGGCTCTCCATAGACAACATATAAGGCATTTAATTATAAAGAGATAGAGATGACAGCTAAGCTGGATGGTGGAGTTAGGATTAGTGTTAGGTCTAGAAAGGAAGTTGTAGAAATAAAGAAAATGTAGGCATGTATAGAAGTTTTAACTAAGGAAGGTTTTTTAAAAGGAAAGCTTCACGAAGGATTGTTAGGTAGAGACGCTGTATTTTTTTTTTTTTTTTTTTTTCATACCCACAAAAAAAAAAAAAAAAAAAAAAAAAGTCCAATTAAATTACAATAAAGTTTTGGGCCCAATTATCAAGAATATTATACATGCGAAGGAACCGCAAGAGAGCACAGGCCCGCGAACACAACCCAAATCAACCCCTTTTAACTGCAAAATTCAAAGAATCAATAAACATTGATTAAGGTGACCGAAATCACAAGATCAAAGATCTGAGCCAAAAGCAGACGCAGAATTGCAGCAACCCCAGAACCTAAAACTGAAACAAATTGAGTCAACAAAGGCGTGAGAAGTTTGTAAAATACAAAATCAAGAATAGCAAATGTCACGTTCCTCGGTAATATAGTTGCTATTCTTAAAGAATGCTATTAGGGTTGGTTGTTGAAGTGTAGCTTAAGTATGATAAATAAGTTAAGGTGTCAATTGGTAGCCAGTGAATTTGGTAGTTAAATCATAATCGTCGATCAATTATAACAGAAAAGACATGAAAAAAAAAATTATATATTGAAATTCTCTCCCTAAATTATACTTCTCAACCTTTTTATCTCTCTTTTTCTCTTCTCACTCCGATCTTTTTCTCTATCGCTTTTATCCATTAGAGTTGGGTTGTTACATTTGGTATCAAAGCAGTACAACCCGTGAGGACTAACATGTGAAATGATTATCATGGCTGGTAATGCCTCTGCAAGTGCCACTGATGAGCTATTTTTTTTTTACTTGAATGAGCTCTTTTAAGAGTACGTGCGAGTATAAAAGGTAAGGAATGCATAAATGGAAGAGCTAGGTCTACCGAATTGATTGAATAATTGAGTTCGAAACTGGGTATTTCCTTAGTGATAGCAAAACTCAATACTGAGGTTCTGAAGTTGTACAGGTGACATCGTGCCGAATCCTAGGCAGTTTCCAATTGATGAGAATAGAGTAGGTATGAAAAAAGAGGTTTTCCAGAGAGAGCAATCATTCTAGGTCACCCACCCACAGCAACATTTTTTTATTCTATAAATTTCTAAGGCTCTAGGCCTAGCGAATGGATTAAACGTGTGTTTAGCCAGAGATCGTTTGCAAAAGAAGTATCCAAAGAATTTTTGTCACATGCTTGTGTAGATGCTATAGATAAAATTCTAAAGGAGCTTAAAGTAATGCAATCTAGAGTTAAGATGAATCTCCCTTTGAAATATTAAATTTGATTGTTAAAAGTGAAGAAACAATTGCTAAGTATATGAACGACAGCAATGTTCGTTGGACTTTTTAGGGGGAGGGCATGAGCCCTCTAATTCTGACGATATTTTGGTGCTGCAATGCCACTATGTTTGCTGATGAGGTCCCTCAGAGAAGAAAGAACTTCATTATGCAAGGCACTGCTGAATTGCCTAGGCTAGTGACCCTAGGCATGTCCACAATTCGGCTCATCTGCCAAAGGACAGGAAGCAAAGTAGAGATTGCATACTATGAAGTAGATTTGGACATGTGTTATGATATCTTCGAATTCAAACCAAAAGGTGTTGCAATTTTAATTCATGAAGGTGAGCAAGTTCATCTTATGAGACTATCTTGAATCCCATTAAGTTTAATATCAGAATTTTAAGAGCCATATTTACGTGGAATTCGAAGGAGGGAAATTGCACACATGGGTCTCAATGATGTCTCTACTAGAAACCGTCAGAGTGTTGGTAATTGCTGTATAAAATCCATGTAGTTATGGTTCTACAGCTTTTTTTAACAGAAAGCTGAACCCTATAGACTTAATAGGCAATGAGGATAATAGAAGGACCTGTAATGAGAGAACATGCTTGATAGAGAGTGCAAAAATCAATTAGTCCTTGTTTGCATCATCAACTGACTCTCTCAGAAGAACTAGTTGTGCTCTCATGGTTGCTTGTTTGAACCCAAGAGAGCACCATGAATCCGAACATACTATCGTGCCTCAATTTACAAGAGTTTCTATCATTGAAGATGGAGGCAGTGGCATTACCGTGGCATTGGAAATGAACTAGGATGAGAATCCAAGTATAGTCCTTGGTGCTAAGATCAGACTCGGTGTTTCATTGCCTTTGCAGGTGAAAGATATTGGATTTATAGGGATTTTTAGGTTGATCTTTAAGCCACCGGTTATCGAGTTACCTTGCTTTGTAATTGTGTCTTTTTTTCTCAGACAGAAGAAAAAGTTTGGCTTAACTACCAACGTTGTTGGTGGGTACGCCTCATCACTTCCGGGTATTTATGCTGCTGCCAAAGAGACAACACAAGATGCCATTGACGATGGCAAATCAATCTATGCTTGCCTAGGGATTATAGTGATTTGGATTTAAAGCCTGGTGCAATATTAGAAGTGAAGCTTGTGAAGGCAAAGAACTTGAAAAATGAAAACTCCATTAGGGAATTTCATCCCTATTGTAAAGTATACATTTTTTTCTTTGTGTAACATTATGAAAACTAGTAATATGATTAGCAAAGCCCTGAATCCAATCTGGAATGAACACTTTGAATTTATGGTTAAAGGTGTAACCATTCAATACTTGGTGGTGAGAATTTATGATGATGAGGGGCTACAAGCTTTTGAGTTTATGAGGTGTGCTCACGTGCTGCTAAGTGAGCTTGAGCCAGGTAAATTGAAGGATGTGTGGACGGAGACAGGAAAGAGAAGTGAGGTAATTTTCAGAGGATTCCTTACTAGAATTTTTGTGTTTGCCAAATACTTGCCTGCAACAGATTTAATAATGAAGAAAGGTATCAATGCCTTCAAATTCTTTCTTGAAAATAAGGGTCCCCTTAGGATCAATGATGTGCTCTTGCTAGGAGGATTAAGGCAATGCAAGGTTCTTGGTGTCATACACATGGTTTATACAACCGTTGAACAATCCCAATTAAAGATTTTGGCAACACAATTTCATGCTTACCAGCCTTGAACTCCATAAAATCTCTGCTTTTGTTGGGCTTGAGCACAACCCCGGTTTGTGGAGGGGGAAATTCGTTATGTTCTCTGGTAATATAGCTGTTATTCTTAGAGAATGGTGCTATAGCTAGTTGGTTGAGTGTGGCTTTAGGATGGTAAATAAGATGGGGTGTCAATTGGTAGCCATTGGAATTCGTAGTTAAATCGTAGTTGTTGATCAACAATTATATGAAATAGTATGACTCTCCATTTATAACAAAAAAAGGCATAAAAAAAAACGTCCGGGTCCTTTTTCTTTCCCCACTTGGAGCAAAGGGCTCCCATAAAATCTTTCCACGTTCAAATCAAAAATTTTCAATGTAAAGTTTTCTTAATAAATAAAAATAAGTCAAATTTTTTAATTTAAAATAAATATGAAAAATTCTTATTATTGAATAAATAATCTTATTAAAAAATAATAATTCTTTTATAATTCAACTTAATTTTAAAATATTATCAAATATTATATTTAATTTTATGAAAAATTATTAAGTAAATAAGTTATTTTAAATTTTTATTTATTTTTTAAATAAAAAATTTTGAAACAAATTGTTAAATAAAGTATTACTTAATTATAAATATATTAAACTTTGAAAAAATAATTATGAGCTATATGTTAGAGGTATCATTAATAGATAAATCTACAAATTGTTAGGTTGATAAAAAATATATAATTTTTATAAAAAATAATAATAATAATAAAGAATATACTTAATTTAAATTTTAAGATTAAGTTTAAAAAAACTAATTTTTAGTGTTTTGCATGAAGAGACAGGAGAAGAGGATGAAGGTGAACTTAATCAAAGATTATAGTAACTTTTTTATTTGTTTTTTATATATCAACAAAAAATTAAAAAAGAAAAACAGAGAGAGAGAGAGAGAGAGAGAGAGAGAGAAGACTCAGGGTCAATATTGACTAGAATTGAGCAGGCTCCAAGAATCTATAAATCACCCAAATTTATAAATACATGATACAAACTGTTTATATTTTTCAATTTTTCAATAGTATATTCTCATAAATAAAAAATTTTTCAATTTTTTTTTAAATTTATGGAAAAAAATGTTACTCTTAATCAAAATGAAAACAAGAAAGTTCTAGATTTAGCCGTTACAATGACGATTTGAATTTTGAGAGCGGGAAAAATTTGGAATTCGAAAAACGCAAAAGCAACCAAAAAAGGCCGTCCACCTCTGTCGTTTCCTAAAATAAATAAAGGAAAACTCTTGTAGGGAACGCATTTTTACAATCTCTACAGTTCTACACCCAATAAAATCTCATATTTGCGCATTGGCCCCCAGAGCCATCCGGCGAACCCATAAAGTGAGAGAAGAAGCGCTCGAAAAGCAAGCAGGGTGGGGGAGGAGATGGGTCAGATCCAGTACTCTGAGAAGTACTTTGATGATACTTACGAGTACAGGTCTCTTTCTTTTTGTTTAATCGCTTTTGGGGTTGTTTTCTTTTTCTTTTTTTTTTATTTTTATTTTTGTGTCCTTCATTATTATTATTATTATTATTATTATTATTTTTGTAAATGTTTTGGATGTTTGAAATTTTTGTTGTTGATTGGGTTTGTTTGTGATAGGCATGTGGTGCTCCCTCCTGAAGTGGCCAAATTGCTCCCCAAGAATCGGCTTCTTTCTGAAGTGAGTGTGATCAATTAGTTTCATCCTTTTTTTTTTATTTTTTTGTTTTTCTCAAAAATGGGGTTTTTTTTTTTTTTTGGGTTGATTTCGTTTGGTTGCCGAGAAATTGATATGATTAAAGGTAAAATGTTAGATACTTGCATAGTAGGTGTATTCCTAGTGTTGAGCAAGGCTTCAATTTATATTATTTAAAATGGGATTTAATCTCTGAATGTCAATTAAATAGGCTCTATCATGGGAATAGAATTGAATTTTTGAGATGCGTCTGGAAATTTTTTTTTTTTTAAATTTAATGACAATCGAAGCTGTTTTCTCTTAAAAGTTCAACATTGAATGAATTTGGTATTTAGTAGAATTGAATCCACGTGTTGACCTTCGTCCGCTTTTGCCTTGGGGGTGGAGGGTTCGAGGTTTTGATGCTCCCATTGCTTTGTGCAGCAGGGATTTTGGTACACAAATTCATGGTATTTGGTTATGTTGCAACGATTAATGGCATATTGGAAGTCCCTTTCATACTGCTTTTGGTGAATTACCAGTGCTTGATGCAATAACCAATGTGATGGTAGGACTTCTGGGTCTTAATTAAGTTTCTGCAGTTGTGGGACCAGAAATGGAATCGGCTGTATCTAAACGTAGTTTATGGAATTTGGTTGCAATATTGTGTGAAAATAGTATGTGTTGATGAGCAGTTTTGTTGGTATTTGGTTGCAATATTGTGTGAGATTAGTATGTGTTGATGAGCAGTTTGTTTCCTACTATGTTGGGAGATTTTATTTCAATCTTTGTTCATTTGATCTTGTAGAATGAGTGGCGGGCAATAGGCGTTCAACAGAGTCGTGGCTGGGTCCATTATGCCATTCATCGCCCGGAGCCCCACATTATGCTCTTCAGGAGGCCACTGAACTATCAGCAGCAGCAGGAGAATCAGGCTCAGCAAAACATGCTTGCTAAGTGATTGCCATTCTGTGCCCAGATCCGGTTGGACAGAAAATACTTTTTCTGCTCTACGGACTGAGTTAAGCATATGACTGTGATCTTGACCTTCAGTGTTGTAATTCCCTAATGGGGAGAATTTAGTGTTAGTTTTTCTTCCTATCCTTATTACCATGATGTTAATGGCTTGAGATGTTACTGGTACTGCTATATTTAGACGTATATATATATATATATATCAGATGATTACTTCTGGGTTGTAGGGTTTCTGGTAAATTGTGGTGGGTAGTATTCTTGGATTCCCTCTGGTGTTTGTGGTTCTGATTATTGCTTGAAAAATATCTCTTTTTGGTATTTTCTTAGTTGCTTCATATTTTGTGTTGATTGTGTTTCTTCTTGGGTATGCATAGTTGAAGTTGTTTCTAATATCTTGAATCCTAAAACAAGTTGTGAAGGTAATTTTTTTAATGTAAAACTGAGGGCTGAAACATGGATTCAATTCTTGTTCCTGCAATGTTGTGGAATGAGCAATATTGGCAGTGCCTTTTTTTGAGTGCTGTTTTTTGAGCTGGGATTTTTTGTTTTTTGTTTTTTGTTTTTTTTTTGCCAATTGACATAACCTTCCGTTTGTCTGAGGTTTTGAATGAAGGTCTCCGTTTCTTTTAATCACTTGCAAAATTCTGAAAACTATTCTCATGGATTAATGGTATCAATCCGGTTCATTTTTATGCTTCACTGGTCTACTGTTGAATTCCTAGTAGTCTGTTCATCACTAGCTACTAGCTACTTAACGGATTTGTTGAGCCTTTCATTGTATTGTATGTTTAGGACTTCGAATGGAGCCTTTGATACGCGTTGAGGGAGTCTTTGTTTCAAAAAAAAAAAAAAAACCTAAATGGCTGCACTTGAGATTGAAACAAATTTTAGTTGCACAAAAAGTGAAAAAAATTACTTAAAAAATTGTCCTGACATGCGTTGAATGTACTGCGTTTGTGTGACCAAAATAGACAATTAAGATCTGATCAAGTGAAAAGAGTATTCTAAATTGAACGTCTAGAGAGAGAGAAGAAAACTCAAAAAAGATATGAACTAAAGCATTGAAAACTTTGTAGAGTTTTTAACAAAGTATTCTTAACTCAAAGACATTATCTTTTTATATGTCTATTTATAAAATTGATGCATTGAACCGATTTTCAATGACATCACTACTTAAATAAAATTGTATTATTAAAATTATGACTTGGTGTCTTGCATAGGCTTCTATTATCATAGCTTGTGTAGTAGAAACTTGAAATAATGCTTCCTTTAGTGTTTGTCAATATTATATTATTACTGTTAACAAACTAAAAGCTCCCATTTGTTAGAGCACCGACTGGAACGTAGGAATACGTGAACTCTGAGGATGTACTTCCAAGACTTTGAGCTCTAAGAGAGCATTTTTTGAGAGAGATATAATGAAAAGCAAGTGAAGGATTTACTTGAGGAAGTCACTTGCAAAGAGTAGAAATTTAAAGGCAAGCAAAGTCTTTTCTTTTTCTTGGTTTTTTTCTTTTTGTTTGGTAAAGAGTATAAGTGTCAAATAATTTTTTGTTTATTTCAAATAATTTACAATTTAATAACTTAATCTGAAATTAAAAATAAAAAAATTATTTTTATTATATTATTTATAATTTAATGAATTTTTTAATTAAAAAAGTCAAGTAACTTTAACATTAATCTTATTGTCAAAGTTATATTTTTGTTTGACAAAAATAATATATTATAATTATATTAATTATTATATTTATTAGTTAAAATTAAAAAATATTTGTTGATATTAATTAATTTAAAATTTAATATTATATTTTTAATATAAGTTATTGTTTATTAAAAATAAGTAATAATAAAAAGACTTGAATTTTGAATGAAGTAAAAAAAAAAGGTACCGAAAGATTAATCAAATTAACATTTCTTAAATGGGTTACAAATTTAAGTGATTATTTTTAACGTAATGTTGGGGTTATAGTTAGGGAACCAAAAGGGGTAATCTGGGCCTGATGAAACCCAGCCCAAATAATGAACAAATTCACAACAATTTCCAATTAACAATGCCAGTGGCTAATGAGCTATATTTCATTCGATTTCGATACTGAAAGCATCGAGTCAATTGCCTTAAAAAAATAAAAAAAAAACAGTCGAAGGGAACGCATCTCTTCTGTCTCTCGTCCCCAACCATCCTGGGGTAGAGGCAGGATTCCCCTGACTTGACCGTTGCTGTGGGGGTGTCTCGGATTAAAGTCTCCCCCAACAGGTATATCCTCTCCCCTGCTGTCGTGGGGTTTGATCAAATTTTCCACTTTGGAAATCTGGGGGTACTGTTAGTTTCCTTATTTGCCGTTTCCCCATGTCTAATATGTGGATTTGTGATCTGGGGTTTGTTTATTACTTTAAGTTCAAATGATATATATTAGTGTTTGCGCTGTTTTTGGTCTCTTTCTTGTCTTTAAGGCTTTTCAGGTATGAAAGCTTGTTTCTTTTGCTTTAACTTTTGGCTGAGACGGACACTATCTTGGCGCCAGTGGATCAATTTCAGCTTGCAGTTTTTGGTCATAAGCCTTATAATATATGGCCATTGGGGCATCTTACCTCTTGACTTTGTAGTCTTATTTTATCACATTCTTGGATAAAGATGGCACTGATATTTTTTTTTTTTTATTCTATCTCTTTCTAGATCTTTGGTTGAGTAACTTTGTTAATTTGATCGTCATGTCCCGGAAACGTAATGTCATGGTTGCTGCTGGCTTAGTGGCTTTTGCCGCTGCAGGATTAGCATTTCCCTTTTACATGGCGTAAGTCATATGCATGCTCTTATTAGTGGTATTGCTGAGCATGCTCTTTTCTTTTCTATTGTTTTTTCTTCACTTGTAGAAGTTTCTAGTATAACGTAGGTTTTTTGGTGCAGATCGTCTAGGAGAGGGCAAGTTATTGACTCATCGAAGCCACTTCCACCGCAGGCAACTTTCCGGGGTCCATACATAAATACTGGTTCTCGTGACATTGGGCCTGAACATCGGATGGATACAAAGAAGTGACATGTTCTCATGGGAAATTTGCACTCGCTGAAAGTTTGTTTTTGTGCAAACTGCAAATTTGCTTCCTTTTCTTCTTCTGATGAACAGAGCTGCACAATTTGGACTAAGAAACCTGTTTGGGCTCCCACAAGTGGATTAGCAGAAGCTAGGTAATGTTCTCATGGCTTAGAATAATTCTGTAAATGACATTATCTCGCAATTTTATGCGTAAGAACTCAATGTATAATAATATTTACAACCTAAATGGTCAGATGAAAGTATTTGTCTTGTGATCCATGTTTTGGCTTGAGGAACTTAACCCTTAGGATTACTTGAGTAAATGGTTGTGTATTAGTATAGATATGTGTGGGGTGCTAGTGCTTATCCATCTATACATCTTCTTTGCTTTCAAATGTTTTGCATGGAAAAACACAGGTACAAGTTCCACCGATGAGTATTTGGTGTTTGGAGGATGGGCAATGAATTTTGTCTTTTTGGTGTGCCCATCTGGAAGAAAAGGAAAAAAATTCTGGTATAACTTTATAAGTTCTGTGTCTGGTTTATCAATTCAAATGCTCAAAAGGATGTTCTTTGTTGTCTTTTTGTTTGTAATGGCAGAAGTGAGAGCAATCACACATTGTAAAGGAAAATTATATATCGCTGGAGACTATTAGGCCAGGAACCTACTGTAACAGTGTAGCTTGTATTCTCTCAGTATTTTAGTGAAGCAGGAGTTCCTAGCATAGGATTTATAGCAACCTAATTTGCATCCAAGTCTTGTATGGATATACAGGTTCCCCCTTGGAAGCAAAATCCATCTGGGGCTTGAACTATGTATAGTCACTACTAGGTTTAGAATGTGATTGAAAATGCCTAATGAGAAACAAGGAAAATGTAAGCAAAAATGCTGCATTTTTTATCATTGGAATTCTAGTGAAATGTTCTTCAAGTATTGACCTTATTAGACGGTGTTTTTGTACCTTCCTTTTGTGAGTGTTGTTTCTTCTGAGCTGTTGTCTGAGACTTGAACTGTGCAATGTTGCTCAGGCATATGATTGAAGTAGAGCTATACTATACGAGTGTGTTCGGTACATAGGACACAATAAGATAGTATAGGATAGGCTACCCCAATTGCATTGTATATACAGTAAGATAAGACTAGCTTATCCTATACTGCTCGTTTCTTCCGATCTATTGTCTGAGACTCGAACCGTGCTTGTTGCTCAAGTATAGGATTGCAGGGTGTGTTTGGTACATGGGACATAATAATGTATTATAGGGTAGGCTAAATCTAATCATATTGTATTTATAGTGGGATAAGACTAATTTATTCTTATATTATCCTGTTGTATTCTATGCACTAAACGCACCTAAATGTCTGATTTTGAATACTAAATTCATGACTAACCGACAATTCCAAAAAGAGCACAATGCTTTAAAGGGCTTCCTGGTCTTCTTTTCATTTCCAGTGTCATTTTGATCTCTTCTAGTTTTGGAAGAAGAAATTATTCTAGTTAGTACTTAGTAGCTGCCTGAAGGGGAATTTGAAGTTGGAAGAATATATTGTTGTCACTTTTAACTATTTGTATGAGTTATTTATTTATTTATTTTTAAAATTTGGATCTGAAATTTGTATGAGCTAAATATCACCCTTGCATAACAAATAACACCCTGGCTCGGAGCTGGGGTGTGCCAATCGGATCCATCAGAAGAAAAGGCCCAGAAATTTCAGCCCATCGTTTGCCCCTCCTACTTCACCAGGGATGACAGTGGTTGGGGCGAAGTCAAAAGAAAATTGACTGGAGATCGAAAATATTTATCTCAATCCCTGAATTTTTAATTAGGGATGAAAATTGAGTTGGTATTTATATTCCTTACTTTGTCTTTAGTTCTGACCCTGTTTGAATCAATAGATTGTAATTTTGTCTTTTATATAATAGTTATATACTAATCATAATTTTATTCATGTATTTATTTAAAATTTTTATGGTTTTTTTATATATTTTCTATGAGAACATTTTGTCCTAAAAGAAGGATAATTTTTAGTGCTCTCAATTTTTGCGTCTGTTTTTTATTTTATCATCAGCACGCTAATCTTTATTAGTACCTTGTTTAAAAAATTAAATCACAGATTTGCTTAAAATAGAACAATTTCTTTTAACGCGAGTTAAAAATTTAAGAAATTCTATTTTTTATTGTTTTAGTTCTTTAATACAAAATTTAAACAGTATAATTTTTATCTTTTTTCTTTATTTTTTTGCATTAACTCTTAAAAAAAATTAAAATTTACATAAAGGTGAATGCTTTTTTTCAATTTAATAATTCACTGTAAAAATTATTATTTTTTATTAAAAAAATCAAGACAAGGTAGAGATGATTAACCTCGATTTCTGTCGAAGACAAAAATGAGATTATGAACATTTTTTTTTTTTTGGGTTGAAAATAAGGACTAATTATCAAATGCAGATAAAGACTGAAGTGACATTTTCTATGGATATTCAGTCTCATCGTCGTTCCCATACCCCACGGCTATGCCCCCGAGTGATTGGTGCGTACACCATCTGTTGTATTTTTTTTTTTTATTTAATCGGATCTTAATAAATATAGGCATCCGCAAGCAAGTTATCTTAGTATAATGAAAATGATTTTCGTTTATGACGTCCTACCAAGCTCATGGCTTCTCTGGCGGTACAATGCCAGGATGTTGATCCACTTTGTTTTCACATCACACGGTGAATATAATCGTGTAAAGCCATTGATGCAAATGGCAATATTTCTTTGCACTTGGGATGGATAACAATGCCATATGCAACATCTTCCATCTTCTCCTTCGTATGCGCTCAATGCAATTTATTAATGATGAACGTGCATGGTTAAAATCTCCCCGGCATCCCCCTTGGCAGTCCTATATCATTGAAATTGAAATGCATGCAGAGGATACTGAAGGTTGTGAACAAGTCCAAGTTTGGAAAGCAATCTACTTGCCTTTTTTGTTTTTTTTTTTATTTTAAACTTCTATGTAATGCTTGTTAGTTTATAATTGCAGCTGGGACTTGATAACTGTGTTTACTTTATCTATTTAAGTGCGCTTTTGTAAAGCTGAAAAACAAGCCTAGGGAAGTGTGTTAACGTACGTTAAAGCATGCTCTTTATGAAATTATTAAAACCTTAATCTGTAGTTTTAGATAAATTTTTTTTATAAGTAATTTAATTTATTAAAAAATGATGTAATTAATAATTTGAATTTTAAATTTTAAATTGAATTTAAAAAATAAAAAATTATCAAATACCAATTAAAATTTTAAATTTTATAATTTTAAAATTTTTTATATAATAAAAATGCATGAAAGATACGAGTTTATTTTTTTTTGAAGAACAGAAGAAAACCTTCCACTCATTCAACAAAACATGTTCTTCTCTGCATTTTCCTTTTGCTTTCTGGTATTGCTGTCAACAACCTCGCGAATCAGAAGCATGCTTGGAGCTGGAATCCTATGGTTTGATACCTTCCGTTAGAGGCGATCTTCTTGGGTCCTCCCCAAATGGGCTTCCAGTTCCGCTCAACATCTAGAAGGTTATGGTACGGTAACAAAGACCCCACAATGTTGATATAAACCTATCCGGAACTGGTAACTCGATATCAATAGAAAATTTGCTCGAGGCTATGGAAAAGCTGGAAGGAAGAAGAACTCGGCAAAAAGGATTGCACAAAAAAGGGAAAATACGAAGAGTCGATTGAAAGAAAAAAGAGGAAGTCATTGCAAGAGTCTCTCGAATAGATAATTGAGAATTTTTGCTTGCCTAAAAAAATATAAAAGCTTGCAAGAAGCAAATTGTAGTAACACACCATCTTTTTTTTTAATGGCAGAGATTGCGGGGTAGTCCTGCCGAGAGTCATGAATATTTTATGTTGGAACTATCGCTGTCTCGAGAATCTGCAAGCAATTAACCGGCTAAAGAAGCTCTCAGAGCTTCAACTGTCCAGTCTGGTCTTCTTGTCAGAAACTAGATTAAAATCATATCAGGTGGAAAAAGTGAAACACGGGTTGAGATATGTGAATGACTTTTTTGTTGATTGTGATGGCACAGACAGGGATGGAAGTGGGGATTTGTGTTTGCTGTGGAAAGGGGCTATCTCATTAAGTCTTCAATCTTCATCGGCAAACCAAATTGATGTCTTAATTGCTGACGGTTTTCAAACTGTAGACCAGAGGTTTACGAGTATCTACAGATGTTTGAAAGATGATAATAAATTTTCGACATGGAAAATTCTACGAGATCTCAGTAGGCAAATACAGAAACCATGGTTATGTGGCGACAATTTTAATGAGATTATGTCCTCTTTTGAGACGAGAGTGGGGAGATAAAGGCCGACTTCTTTTCTAGATGCTTTTGCGAATGCAATGATTGAGTGCAAGCTTACTGACTTGGGTTTCCACGATTTTGAGTTTCCATGAAGGAAATGTACATGAACACCTTGATAGAGCTTTTGCAACGTCTGACTTCACAGATTTATATCCATATGCCCAGGTTAATCATCTATCCCGGTTTGATTCTGACCACAACCCGCTTGATTTTCAGTTAAACTCAATGCCCAAGGATGGCACAAAGAAAAAGAAACTCTTATTTTTTGAAAGAATGTGGTTAAGAACCCCTCTTGTGAGATCGTAGTGCTACCCAATTACAATGATATTATGACAGCTTTTGTAACTCATTTTCAATGACTTTTTGAAAGCCAAAGTAGTTCCGATATGTTGCTCGTGCTTGACACAGTTCATGGCCGAGTTACTAGCGATATGGATGCCATTTTGCTGAAGCCATTTACCAAAGAGGAAAACTATCAAGCTCTAAAACAGATGCATCCCCACAAGGCTCCGGGATCTGATGGTACGTCCACCCTTTTCTTTCAAATTTTTCTGGCATATCATTGAAGAGGAAGTAGTGGTGACTGTTTTGAATATTTTAAGCCACGACGGAGATCCTAGTCCATCGAATCATACTCATGTTTGTCTCATTCCCAAGCTAACCTCTTTAGAAACTTGTAGTGACTTTTAGCTTATTAGCCTATGCAATGTGATTTGCAAGATCATAACTAAATCTATAATAAATAGGCTGAAGGAACTATTGCCCCACATTATCTCAGAGTTGTAGGGTGCCTTCGTCCCTAGCTGGCTTATTATTGATAATGCTTTGCTTGCGGGTGAGATTTTCCATTAATTGAAGCATAAGCATAAAGGGAAGAGGAGCTATATGGCGTTAAAGCTGGATACGAGTAAAGAGTATGATCGCGTTGAGTGGAATTTCTTGGAGAACATCATGCTCAAAATGGGCTTTACCTATGATTAGGTGAGTTTAGTTATAAGATGTGTGACAGTTGTTTCTGATTTGATTGTGGTTAATATCTCCTGGGTGAACAGAGCCTATCAGCACTCTTCTGCCAGTTGTTCCTCTCTCACCATACTTATTTCTTATTTGTGAGGAGGGCCTATCCGCACTCAGCACTTTTGTACCATTCAGCTAGCATGGGTTTGATTCATTGTGTGAGAATTTGTAGAAGGGCTCCGCTTGTAACACATCTTTTCTTTACAGATGATAGTCCTATGTTTTCATAGGCTACTGTGGCAGACTTCAAGCAACTTCAGCTCGTTCTCTCTTTGTATGAGTGAGTTTTAGGGCAAAAAATCAACTTGAAGAGAACAGAGCTTTCATTCAGTCGGAACGTGCAAGATAAGACAAAAGAAATGCAATACCAAAATTATTTAGGAATAACGGCAATGCAACACCACCAGAAAAACGTTTTGAGCCTGGTTCTAGATAGAGTGAGAAAGAGACTGTGTGGTTGGCAGGGGAAGTATCTCTCACATGCGAGCAAGCAAGTGTTAATCAAGGCAGTCATACAGGCCACTCCCATATATGTAATGAGTTGCTTCTTATTGCCAAAATGACTTTGTACTGAGATGGCACTATTGGTAAACAGGTTTTGGACTCCTTGGCATAAAATAAGGGGGGCAAAGTTTATGAGAGGCCTAGGCTTCCATGATTTTTAAGCATTTAACCAAGCTATGCTTAGTAAACAAGCTTGGCGACTCATCTCCAACAATGATTCTATGTTGACCAGATTGCTCCACTTAAGATTCTTTGATAGATGCTCATTTTTAGAGGCAAGAATCTGCTATATTCCAAGTTATACTTGGAAGTATATTGGAGTCTCGCCTATTAGTACAAGCTGGCCTCCGATGGATGGTGGAAAATGGAAAAACGATCAAGATACGGATTGACCCCTAGCTGCCCGATCAAACCAATTAAAAAATTTATTTAACTTTTTTATTATTTCTAATATTATTTAACTTTAAAAAAAATTAAAATTTTTTTAAAATGATTTATCTATTTGTATAAATACCCTTTAATTGATTGATAAACTTAAATTTGTGTTCAAAGTGTTTGCTTGTATTTGCTTATTATATTTGATACAAATTTTTCATTTTACATTTTGTATTGAATTGTACTAGAATTTTGTATTTTGCATCATTTTCTCTATTTTACACTTTTATGCAATACACACGCTATGTGTTTTAATTATTTGTATTTACTATTCTATTATTTTATATTTTTTATAATAATTTATTACACATTTTCAAAAATTCTATTAGAATACTTTTTGCACTTTTTTGCAATTTGTTAATAGCAAACACTTTGATTTTTTATTAAAAGCTTTCAGTCTCCGCGGGTGCAACTTTAATCGGAGCTGTCCTCCTCGTTAATTGATCTGAATACTCTGCAGTGGCGAGGGGAATTGATTCGGCGATATTTTATACCGTTAAAGAGCAGACAAATTCTTTAGAATTTCTTTAAGTTTGAGAGGTGTTGATGATGTGCTAGTGTGGCACTACGGTCCAAAGGGGATTTACTCGGTGAAGAGTGCCTGGCACCTTGCACGGGTACGTTTTACTTCGGAGACCAATCGTCGAGGGGGTATACAAAGTTGATGAGAACTGTGTTCACTGTGGTGGAGGATCTGAAACAATTTCACCCATCCTGCTCCATTGGCCGTGGACGACCAAGGAACTGGCACTGTGTGAATTCGTCGATTGGTATATGATGGAAAAGTATGATTGTGAAGTGGTGGAAATAATTGGCATACTAGCTCGGGTGTTATGGAGGGTGAGAACTCGACTCGTCATGGAGGGAAAGATTAATTCTGATCCTTAAAAGCCTCCTACCGTCCTCCTAACCTAATAAAGCCAGGCGATTGTCCCCATCCTTTCAGCTTCTTTGGGATGAAGAACACGTCCATCACTTTCCCAAAATGCACAAACATCTCCCCTAGCCATCTACCACCAACCTTAGCAGCAATATCATGATGAACGAGGTCGTTCATCTGCCATCTAGTTGGGTCCTTCACCAAAGGCACACCTTTCATTCACTGTATGATGTTGCAATGTCAAACTGCAAATTTGCAATATACTATATTTCACTCTTCCTCAAAATTAAGAAAAAGAAACAAAAGTTGATTTTTGTAATGGGAGACTATGAAGGAACACTTGAGTCGGGTGCTACACTTGAGTTTTTAATCCTTGGATCTCTTACTAATTAAGAAATGAATAGTTAGGTTACTAATGGCTGACAAGTTTATTGTTGATAATAATTGAGCACTGATTTCGTATTGGTCATAGTAATAAATGATAGTCTCATCACCACCCCGAGCATAAGATTTCAGTGCTTTAAATCTCACATTCAAGTGCCTCTTAACGACAACAAAATAAAATCACAATTTTTCTTAACACAAGCAGGTTAGTGTTATGTTGTTTTTGTACTCTCTTTTGGCGCACCTAAAAGAAAAAGAAAAAAGGAATATGCCATCGTGAATCAACATATATGATCAGTTTACAACAAGCTTTTATTGCAACAAGAGTCATATAACAGGAACATAAACCATAAAAATCCATCAGATTAATATTACATGCATGTCCCACCAAATCTTGGGTCTCTTAATCAACCAATGATCTTGTAGGGTTGATTTTATATAGCGCAAATGGACAATTTCAATCTTTCAGCCTTCCACAAAGGTTAATTCAATAACATGATCCGTAATTACTAATTTAAGCGTCGACATCCTCTTCATGGTCCATCAATTTCCAAGAACCATCTTCTTGTTGGACCATACCCTTGTTCCTTTCGATCCGCCATGAATCCGGCACATGATACTCATCCTTCAAACCATCCATTGTTTTGTTAACGAGAGTGATATCGCGATTGACCTCCAAGTTAAACCCTCCTCTCGACCCTTGCGTGCCTGCCACTCCATGCAAATATGCCTCCAAATTATGCCGACTTGACACATTTCCAGGGCTCTTCAGGTACTGGGATTTCGTAGTATCAATCTCCAATTCTTCTCCTACCTCCTCGTATCCTATCAATGGATACCTTGGAACAATATCTAGCGCATTGCGAACGCGCAACGCTCGGAAATCTTCGTGCCCCGAAAACAAGTTCTTGAAGTTCGAGTCGCCAACACGAGGGCTAGCCAAGACAATGGCTGTGACGGGACATGCTTTGCGTGGATGAGATTTAGGTCTGTTGAATCCATTGACGACTATATCCACAGCATTCAACGTTGCGAGCGCAGCACCAAGGCTGTGGCCCGTCACAGTTATGCTGATTTCTTCATTTACGTATTGCTCTACCAGCCTCTTTACTTCTTCAACAACCTAAATTGCTCCTCAAGACACAGTTCAAAATGCAAAAATTTAAAAAGAATAAAAAAACATTATTGAAACAATATTTAAATTCCAGACTCCTCATATTAAATCAATGATCAATTTTATTGGTTTTTATGTTTTTTTTTTTATTCTTAAACTATAAATGTGATTACTTTTTAGCTGTTCAAAAAGCTAAAAAAAAAAAAAAAAAACTGATTATTTCTTATGTCCGTTAACCTTTTTTCCATGTCTTGTAGATGCCTTAACAAGGTTAGGATTTAGCGTCAAGATAACATATAAATGTTAGAGAATTTTGGTTCATTATAATTATTACGATAAAGCCTTTGATTGAATTTTTATCATTTAGAACTTTTGCTAAATCTTTTAATAGAACTAAACTTACGATTTACAGAATTTGCTTCTCTAATAAATATAATTCTCTCTGAAGGTAATGTAAAGATCACTCCTGCTTTCCCAATTTGCTACCAAATAATAAAAAGGTATTATCCTTGTTCTATTTGACATCAACACTTTTATTCTACATGTCTGAAATTGTTTAACAAGAAAAAAGTAGCTAAATTATATCCTCACTTATAAAAAATAAAGTAGATGCAATTTAAACAATCTAAAAAAGGGATATGGCCTGTAAGAAAAATTTTATATATTACGTATCTCTAATAATAATAATAATAATAATAATAATAATAATAATAATAATAATAATAATAATAAAAAAAGAGTCTAATTACGTCTGTGAATATGACCGCTCACTACTAAGTTTTCAACCTTTTTCTTTTTGTTCGAGTTAAATTTGAAAGGAAGAGTCAAATACAAATGAGGTATGAGATTCAAACAATAAATCCTACTTCCAGATTTTATAACTGGTGGTTAGTGCAATATTCCAAAATAATAATAATAATAATAATAATTTAAGGGAAAATTTAGGGATTTCGACAGTTTTTGGGGCTAGGTCCTCGTTGATCCCTTCAAATTTGTCTATGTCTATGTCAAAGGATAATACTATTGAACATTTTGAAAAATTTTAAAATTTATTAAGAAAATAATAATTTTTAAAAAATATTTTTATTAATAATATATTGAAATCATGTTATAATAAATTATTGAATATCTTTATCTCTTAGATTATATATGTGTTTGTAGTTAAAATGATTTAATTAGTTGAAAAAAAAAACTCTAATTTAAAAGGAAGAATAATTCATAATTAATTAAAAAATAATTTAATTAAATAAGAAAATACCTAGTAGCAAATTAGAATTAAAAAAAAAAAAAAGAAGAAAATTCCTTGATGCGGAGGAGCCTCTCTCACATTACTGGTAACCTCCGGGGAAGTAAGCACGCCAACACACCAACATGACTCAACTTATTTTGTAGTTTGATGTCATAGAGATTGCAATTGGTCATAAGCGCATCACCATATCATGCAACTGGAATACGAAATACCCTCGAAATCCAAATTACTCCAATGATTACAGGGCCATACTTGTAAGTTACATTTCATTTTGCTCGATACGCTATGTGAAAGAAAATATCAAATTAAATTCGGTGCGATGTGTTGACTGATGAGTGATGTTTCACCATTACCGAGTAAATCAAGCATTAAAAATACTCAAAAAAAAAAAAAAACTTTCAGAACAGACAAATGCTGACCTGATCTCTGGCGCTGGCCTTGCTGAAAGGGGAACGCGGATCATCAGAAGTGTAGATGGAGTACCAGCCTTGGTGCACGTTAGGATGACCAGAAGACTTTTTACCAAGTATGTCTGCAGCCGAGACCAAAGGAAATTCAAAATCATTAGCCCACTCCAACGGCTGCACCGTCCCTCTCCATGCAATCACAATATCCCTCCTCCCCAACACAGCCTTCCCTTCGTCGGTGGCCACCGCGACGTACCCCATCCAATTTGATTCCTTGCTCCAAGCCTCCCTCGACAGTGACTTGATCATAAATCCATCCGGGAGATGGATTTGAGATGTTGCATAGAAATACTTGGTCACGTGATACTTGCATGGATGACCTTTCTCTAAGCCAACCTTGGAGAAAAGATCACTCTTTGCATACATGCTGCTTCCTGCATACTTGGATACCTTCTGTCTATTGAAAGTGTCGTACGTAGCTTGAGCCATTTCGCCATAGTGAATGATGTATTGCCGAAGATCAATGTCCAGAGGATCCAATAAGTCCTTCCAATGATCTTCACCGCTTAGTTTTCTCCATCTATTTGCTATGCTGTCCACCATCTTCGTTTTCTTCTTCTTCTTCTTCTTCTTCTTTGCCTAACCACCTAATTAGAATGCCCATGTTTCCTCACGATCTTAGATATAGATACATGTTCCTCTACGAAACTTGAGGATTATAGATATAAAATTGGATGGAGATTTGATATTTCTTTTATATTTTTTTTTCCATTTAACAAATAGAGATTTGACTTTTTCTAGCTTTCTTTCCTTGTTGGGTATATAACATAAGATGACATTATGATGATCAAGATAGATAATACTATTTAAGTTGTCCAAACCAAACATTGCTCTCTATATGCCTGTAGAATTTGAAAACTCTAAAAATTGATCGAGATATATATAAGAGAATGATTATAAATTTTAATAATTGAGTTCTTAATTTCTTTATTTTTATTTAAATTTTATTATTTTTTAAAATTTGTTCTAAATCAGTTATTTTTAAATAAAAAATAATCAAATTATTAATAATTTACATTTAATTAATATATGCTTTCTAACAATTTTGATTACTTTTTGTTTAAAAAATATTAATTTGAAATAAATCTAAAAAAGCATAAAACCTAATTAAAAATGTAAAAAAATTTAAAATTTAGTTGAAAATATTTATGAAGTTTTAGAATTAATTTATATATATATATATATATATATATATATATGTATAATCCCCCCTAAAATTCTGAGGTGTGTATTGTTTGATTCATTCATTCTAGTCAAAGACTTCTCAAATTAAATTTACTGGCCTTTCCGAAGAGAGTTAGGCAAATTTTAGTGGAAGCTAATGTGGCCTATAAAAAGTGTAATTACAATTATCCAGTAACGCATCTGTTGCCTTATTTTGATGCAATTAATCATTTTGATAGCATTTTTATAGATCCGAATCGCTCTCGTGTTCACGCAGTAGAGCTCGAAGACTTATTCAAAGAGTATACATAAACAACAGAAAGAGGAAAATCGGCATTTCAAATTCTCTAGTTTAAATTCGGCAAGCATTTCACACCTCAAATTTTAAAATAATTATAAGAGTGTCATTATAAATATTTTAAAGAGACTAAATTATTCTTAATTTATTAAGAGAAAAAGAATCGTTACGGAACTTGTTTTGCCAGCTGCTTGATTTACTGAATTGATCCTTTTTTTTGTTTTTTTTTTTTTTTTTTTAGTTAACGGTTTGGTTGTTGAAAATTATAGTCGGGGAGATGCCTTTAATTTATGTGTTTCTTTTGCAATTTGTTAATCATCAGCGCCATACTTTTTAGAACACGACAAGCTTTGTTAATATAAACGAGTGGATATATCATTTTCCATTTCTTTTCGATTGAGAGTTGCTAGTCATAGTATATATATTTTATTACATTTTAAAAAGGTAAGGTGTGCATTGTTCCCACAACCCAACTAGAGTATCCTAAATATAACTTAACCAAGTGAAAAACGTGACGATCTTGATTTAAAATATGGGCAAGAGAAGTGGAAGCTGGTTCTTTGTTTTGACTCGGTGAAATTATGCCGGTACAATTTGCACCTATTTGGAATTTGACAACTAACAACGTCGGTGGCGTGCCATCGCGTACAGCCTCGATCCTCTTAGCCAGTAGAGTCTTGCGAAATGCTTGTGGGGGTCACCTTGTGGGGTATTACAATTTTAATCTTGATTAAGCATGCGGTAATCTGGTTCGAGCTATGAAGAGTTGTATATGTTATTTAAATATGTGAGGAGTGCGTTTGCAGGATAACTTGATCGATAAGAAAAATAGAGGATCACATACATAGTTTGGCTTGCCCTCCAAGTCAGGCAAAGTAATTTTTCAGTGGAACTCGTACTCTTTGCTTATAGGCTCTAGTTTCAGACTTTTGGTGAAAGTGAAATACGTGCCATGGCATACCAATACGTGAAAGCAAGAACTTAATAAGATTTCTTTATTATTATTATTATTATTATTATTATTCATAATTCTTTGGTCCTCTCGTGGAAGCAAAGACTTCTATCCTAAATAAAATGTATTAGTGCATGTACTAATAGCTTAGTCATCCATTATATACCTTTTGAATATCTTATGCATATAATTAATTACTAAAAAGCACTCTTTATGTACGTAATATTATAATTGATAGACTCAGAAGCCTATAAAACAAATATAGTATTTTTTATGTACATAATATTATTATTGATAGACTCAAAAATAAAGTTTATAAAATAAATATGTTGTATAAAAATAATTATACTTAAATCATAATTATAATAAAATATTATTTTTAAATATTCATGATTTTGTACTTTTGATATAATCATAAATTTAATATGTATTATATTTATTTTTTTTATGAAAAAATTAATTATTTTTATTGATTGAAGTATGAAAATACTTTTAACAATTAATGAAATTGTTTATGCACTTCCAAGTTAAGAGAGTTTTGAGCTAATGACTGTTGTTAATAAATTTAATTACTAAAAAAAAACTTTAACAAATGTGTGATTTTTTGTTAGATGAACAAATTTATTGAAGGAACCAATTATAAAAATTTTTAAATAAAATATTATTTATATATTCTCAAAAATTACTTATATAATGATCATATAAATGGTTTTTATATTTGAATTTATTAAAGTATTGCATATATGAATTATTATAATTTGATCTTATGTTTAAGTATCTTTAATATATGATTACTCATAAGAATTAATATTAGACATAATAAGAATTATATGAATATAAGTTTAATGATGAATAAAAGATTTATTAGCTTAAATTTATCATGAGAAAATATTTTACATTTCTTAATGAATATTAATTCAATAAAATGTTTAACTAAAGTGAAATGAGCATACATAAAAAAAAATTATAGCTTATTTATGAAATTGATGAAATATGAATATTTAAAAAAAAATAATTAAACAAAATTGAATATATACCAATTTTATACTTTATTTTTTATTGAAATATCATCACAATAAATGATTTGAATTATATTGAAAAATTGTACTTAAATAAATATATTAACTACCTTCTTATAGTCATAAAATTTAAATAACTATAATGTGTAATTTGATGTTAATATTAATATTTAAATATAAATGAACTAATTTAAAGTTTAAAACAAATTATAAGAATGTCGTCCATGAGCTCCTTGAATGCCCCGTTTGTACCAATTATGTGTACCCTCCTATTCATCAGGTTCGTTCGTTAACGTTCTTTCCTTCTCTTTCCAGAATTTTTCTTCTTTAGGCTTTCTTTATTTGCCATTTTTGTTTTTTGGGGCCGCTAGTAGTTATTGCCTTCTTTTAGGCCCTTTTTGATTATAACAAGTAATACACGTAATAATATCTTAAAAAATAAAATAAAATTAAATTAAACTCATTTAAAAAATTCAAAAAATTTGAGATCACATCATAAATATTTAAAAACAAAAAATAATTTTGTTAAAAATTAACATATATTTGGCGAATATGATTTAGAGTTACAATAATTATAAACTACTTTTAATAATAATTTTGTCTTATAAAATAAATTATAATTATATTTAATATACAATTAACAAATTCATAAAAATCAAAATTATAATCATTATTTTATTATATATTTATTTAATAAATATCTATTTTTTAATAATAGTATTAAAACTTATATTTACTTGTTAAAAAATATTTAATATTTACTTGTTATATTTATTTACTTATTTGTGTTTATGGTTGAAAGGATACAATATTTTTTAGAGTATATGGATTATATTTCTTGTATTTTTATTATTCTCTAAGTGTTTTTTATTTAAATTTAAGTACGTTAAAGATATATAATTAAAGAATATAAGATTTTAAATAAAATATTTATTTATAATAATTGAAATTTCATGCAAAAAACTCTAAAAAATCATGACTTAGAAACCTAACGCACTCATAGAATTAAAAAATAGTCTCAAAAGTTAAATTAGATTTTAATAATACAAATTCTAAATTTAACATTTAAAGAAACATGAATTTAAAATATTTAATTAAAATATAAATGTCACACTTTAAAAAAAAAAATTGAGAGTTATGAGTCAAGTTAAATATCACAAAAATAAAATATCTTTTAATAAATTTTTTAGTTTTTAAAAGAACTAACGAAGAAAGCTCTTTTTTTTTATTTCACTTAAATTTATTTATTATTCTGAAATTTATAAAAAAGTATCTATTTATAAGTTAGCATAATAATATTAAAGAAGTATAAATTCTTATTTAAAATAAGTTTTTATTTAGGAAGAATTCTTAATATAAATTTTTACACACATAATAAACTCTTATTTAAAAATAAATATTATTATTTAATTTTAACTTATTAAATATTTTAATTATATTAATAAATATTAAATTCTCTTTCAAATTTAAATTCATATCATTTAAAATTTAATTATCATTAATATTTTCAATCAACTCATTTAGTATTTTTTTATCTTTTTAATTTTAACTCATATTATTGGATCTTTTTTAATATTTAATAAACTTCTTATATTTTTTAAAACCTTCCATCTATCATCTATAAAGTTCTCATCAAAATTAAGACAAAAGCACCAAAGAGAAATCGAAAGGAAGTTGCCGGAGAAACCAAAAAAAGTAACTTTTGCAAACTAATGCAATCCTCTGGGATTTAACTAACTTCTTTCAATGGCTTAAGAAAATCAATTTAGAGAGAAACAAATATATTGGAAAGATATTCCAAATTTTAATGACAATATATTAGACTGATATAATTAACAAAATCTCTCAATTAATATAGTAAGTACATATTAATAACAACCTTCAATAATAATAATATAAATTAATAATTTTATTAAAGAATTGATTTGTTGAGTCACTTGCAATCACCTTAATTTAAATATGTTTAATATTACATTTGATGGTCTTACTATCAAATAAATTAAATGAGAATTTAACTTCCTAAAAAAACTTCTAATGGATTGATTTGAATATAAAGATTATTAATTTTAGTAAAATAGTGATAATAATCAGAATAAGCGGTTACATACCTAATCTAATATGTGTATGCGTGTATGAAACTATTAGTTGCTCTCTTTATATATAGATTTCAATAAACACAATGAATAATAATTTGTTCCTGCGAAACATACGTGATGCTAATAAACTCAATGGGTCAAACTTTGGACTGGTCCAATAACTTGAGAATTATTCTCAAGCAAGAGAAAGAATTGTATACCTTTGATGATCATACTCTCGAAACCTCCCGTTAGGGATGCCAATGAAGAAGAGGTAGAGGCAGATAATCAACAAAAAGTGACAGCCCATATGTGTGATGTTACTTTGTCTCCGGAGCTTGAAAGTTTATTTTTGGTAACGCTAGTGATTAAACCTTAACAAAGAGTCCTGACCCTTGTAGTACGTGCATGGGCAGATCAAAGGCAAGGTGGGTGGCCTTGAAAAGTTAAAACAGGTTGATATCATGAAGGTTGATGGCCATGAACGCAACTCAATCATGGGTTGCTGCTATACAAACTAAAAACTACTGAACAAAGCAAAAATTTGCTACTACAAGTGACATTGAATAAGTCTTGTGATTTTATCGGTTAGGCCTGAAAAATGTCTTAATGTGGCCTGTTTGCAGGCTTTGCTTTGAATGAGTTGCCACCATATAGAGCCCCCGCACCAGCCGGGAATGAACCCAAGTATGTGCCGTGGCAGGGTACTATTCAACCACTAGACCACCGGGCTTAATGACAAAGGAGTTAGTATTTTCTGAAGCCGAAATTATTGTAAACTTCTAAATAGTTATGGTAATTTCTTCATCGTTAGCAACAGATCAAAAGTTGATGAAAATGAACTTGGCATTTGTTTTCTTGACTTTCTTTGTTTTTGTACAATTAGTAATGCATATTATAGGTTGACGCAATTGTCATCATCATTATCCGACTCTTCATCCTAATCCAGTTTAAAAGAGTTAGCAGACTTAATCAACTCAATGAATCCAGTGAGATCCTCAAGATATGTAGGATGATTACTTACCTGAAGCAGGCATTCCATGCCTGTTTTTGTATATTCCAACACCACCTGAATATCTCATTTGATTAGAGCTTTAAATTGCAGTAAAATGGGAGATAAAAAAAGAGGAACATAAAGAACAATGATCATAAGGTATGGCATGGCAACCGACGCTGAAATTGCTGTGTATGACAATAACTCTGACCAAGAGAATGTCAAACAATGGGTTCGAGGGATGGCACGTACTACATACCTATGCTGATATCAACAATTCAAGGAAGTAGCACAAAGGAAACTAAATAGAACAAATTGAGCAGGTATGTTAATGCAGTTGAAAAATGCTAGCATATCAGGCAACTTACAGCTCTGCAGCAAGAAGTGCAGCTATTAGAGGACCTACAAGCATCATTTAGGAAAACTGAGAGAGAGGACCCCTCGTCCAGTGAGGTAAAATTCCAGGAGGATGCTCACTGCTACCGGTTTTGGAGTTTGTGACCTCACCTTCAGCAAATGTCCTGTGTCTGTGTACATGAAGACAGAAAGCACAACGCGTGTTGAATGAAGAAAAGTGAAGCTTCCATGCACTGGTGATTTCTATGTCAGAAATTGTTCATAGTTTTGAACTTTACGTGCATGGGTTTTCCAGCTTACTGGTTAGGATGATGCAACATATTAACCAAAAGTTCAACAGCTAGAGAAGAAGCAATAGGAGCAAGTCCTGGACGTGCAACAGTGCATCACTGGTCCAATGTGCAATTAGCAGTTGACTGCAAAAGAACACGTGATATTGCCTGAGCTGATATGCATAGCATGTCCATTACATTCTAGTATATTACATCTATTTGTGCAACCACATGATTACAGGAGTAACAACCTAATCTCTGAAAAAGCTTGTCCATACCAGCAGCTAGCGCATTTGCAGCATCAGTCTTCAAATCAATGGTAGAGCTAAAGGGATCAGGTCCATGCTGCATCACCAAGAAGTCAAACCCAAGACTGCAGTTATGGTAATTTGCAGAAGGATAATGGATAACAGAACCAAACATCAGGTAACTCATTAAGCATGCCAACAACTTGGAATCAAGTTACAGATCCCTTCAATCAATAAAGAGCATCTGTGAGATATTCATAATACTGTATAAGGTACATGAAGCAGATGAAGAAAAGCAACCTTTTTAGAATTTGCACAAAAAAATGGTAGGGAGCCATTGGCTCTCTCTTGTATCAGTCAACAAGAAAGATGCATCATGAGAATCTAAGTCATGCAGTCCTCTACACTCATCAATGAGACTTTCCTCTTCTTGGCTGGTTACTGGATGCCTAGGCATTGGAAAAGCCATCACAACACCTTCTGCCTCCTAAACAAATTATACAACAGGTACACAGTCAGGCAACTTCTCTTATGTAGCCACGCCTCATACATAGCAATCTTAAGAGAAAAATTCATTACCACAGCTAGAAATATTCGCTTGAGGCTCTTAACTGCTGCCATGGCTTTAAAATCACCTCCGTTAAGGCAGTCATCCAATGTATAAAAGGACTGCCTCAACAGATAGGACAGAGCCACCCAGCTATTGTCAAATAGAGTAATTTTCCAGACACCCCCACCCCCCAAAGACTGCAGCGTAAACAATGTTAGAGAAGACTGCAAGTCAAGAGTATAACCTTTTAACCTACTAACCATGAGCATGGAAGCAACTTGGCACCCAAGAGTTCTAGCTCCCAAGAGAGGCACTTGATTGAAGACAATTTATCCAAGTCAAGGGATGACAAAGCATGCAATCTCATTAGTTTTATAGTCAAATCTGCAGCAGATATGGCAAGCTTACAACCATAATATCAAAATGGTAAGAAAAGTGTCCTTAACAAGACGTGTTATATAATACAAGACAGACTAATTGTTAGGAGTTTAGACCTTAATATACAACCATGCTTGCAATGACAAAATCTGCCACTGCTTGTCTTAATACTTCGGGAAGATGCAACTTTGTTATTACTCCAGGGTTTCTATATAAACACCATCTGTATGCGGTACCACACAAGTCTTAAAAACTTTTCATATACCTCTGCCTGCACAGGCAAGAGATGTAGGTTATCGATGTAGCAATATGCACATCAGCGTCACCACCAATAGCAACAAGATTTTTCCTCTCAAGAAGACAAGCTAGAGGAATCGAAGAAAGCCACCCTCTTTCTCTTGTTTGGTAGTGTTATTCTTGGTGAGTACATGGGTGAGACAGAACCTTTCTCCAATATAGAACTTAAGGCCTGGTGGATAGAATTTTGAAGATTCTGCTTCATCTCATCATCATCATTGGCAGCATTGTTGTTTCTGTCATGGGCAAAAACAAGCTCAATCTTCAGCCGGTCTATTAAAGTTGATACTTCAGCATTTACTATTTTCAATTGAAGGGCATCAATTGCCTGTCTAATATCAGACAGAAGATCAGGTCGAAAATTGCAACAAAGAGATGCTGTAAAGTATAAAGCTCCATCTCCCAATGCAGCTTCATGAGGCTCAACTTTGACTTCATCATCATCCACAGGAATGAGAAGTCCTTTACAGGCTTCAATTGCAGTCTTCTTCAGTTCTTTCACTTGGTTAATAACTTTAGCGAGCAACGTGGCCTTGTCCATCTGAGGATCAATCAAAACAAATGCTTCAATTTAATACTGGCAAGTTCAGTTATCCTTGAATGGTAACTCAAATCCATAGACTTAAAGGAGAAATGCAGTTTAATTGCTTTTGTGGTCAGCATCATACTTAATTATTTTCACGGCAACATACCAGCAAGATATGTCTTTATACATGAATGCTAACTGCAAAAGCAAGTTGGTTAAAGTAAGGAAAGAATGACCAGTCCATTCCTAGACAAAGACAGGTCCACCAAAATTTTGTACACAAAAAGTTGAAATATTTGTATAAGGATGGAGCAAGTTGATAAGCTTTGTTTGACTCTATAGCATTCAATTTTAGCAGATGATGGTAACAGAAGCATAAAGAAGAGAAAAACAAACAATGACCTTGAAAGGAAAGCTCATGTCTTACCCTTAACATAGTCCTGTTCTAAGCAAGAAAATTGAAAAGGAATGTTTTTATAATCCTGAACGTCTGTTTAATGCTTACTGTGTCAACCATGAATAGCATATAGTCTATCATGCGTGCAATAACAGTTACCATTAAAATGATTCTGTATAGAAGTCAGAAGGGGCCACCATCAAAATGACTATGATCAACTAGAAAACACTAAAGTAGTTTTTTGGTGTCCAACCTACAAAAGCTGTTTTGAGCTTGAGAAACATCAGTCTAATATGGTCTAAAATTCTCATACAGACTTCCTGTCAGACAACCACAGAATCATGGAAATGACTGTAGGCACCAGTCTTAAAATAATGTGCATTTGACCAAGCAAAACGATAAAATAAGATCAGAAAACTAGCTTTTCATTTCCTCTCACTCGAAGTGGATAAATTGCTAAAGCATTCACAGGATCATTCTTCTTTTCTTTCTTCGAACAAGCCTGCGAGATTTTACAACTAAGCTCACAGCAACCAATCCTGGTAAATTCTACCAAAGGTCAAGCTTGATTTAAGCACGGTCTAGGTTATTTAACCAGGACACTGAACATGCAACTAACTAAATGCATAAATAGTCAAGGTGGAATTTCATTTTTATGCAATTTCATACCAGCAGTAATAGAGTTCCTCGAGGTCAGTAATGGACTTTGTATTACACATGCGTCTATTTCGCAAGAACAATTGAGTTCAACCCAGAACCAACTTATCTCGTGTTGTATTCCAGTCATATTGTCTGTGTTATGTTTCCCCAAGAGAAAGATATGTTTCTAATCACAATCTGCAGGCTCAATATTGTCCATATAAAACCTCCCAGTTGACTCTTCTGCATTCTGTTTTATGAAAAATCCATCCCACTTTCAAACCCACTAAATGTATAATTTAGATGATATGCTATACAATATGTTATTTGTATACTTACATAAACAAAAGCACAAATTATGTTGAAGGGAGACATCACATAGATATATCCTCAAGTCTTCTGAAACAGGATGATACTTTAAAGACTAAAAATCCTAAATGAGGCAGAAGATGAATTATCAGAATTTGGAAAGTGAAAGCCAGCCTTTTCAACTACTAGTGTTGTAAACATTGCAATTTGTGGTTGTAGATTTAATTTAATGATCAACAGTTTGAACAAGAATGTTTTTATCTGATACCCATAGTAGTTTATAAATTTTCCACAATCTGGCTTAAGCTTCCCTTTCAATATCATCCGAGTAGAGGGAAAAATAAAAATTATAGATTAATATGTAACTCATTCTTGGGTCTCACTCATTGACTTAAGCTCTTGGATTGGATAGTTATTGGCCATAGTAGCAGAGCTTTATTCTTCGCACTAAACTGTGAATCTCTACCAGTTAGGAGTTTACTTTTCAGATTCAACCTTCATCTACTAAGGCCTTGAACTTATTAGTCTCATGTTTAGTTTTGGGTTTTGAAAACAATCAAATCAATTCGATCAGACATCAAAACCCCTAAGCATAAATCTACTCTAGAAAATTAAATTTACCAACAGGATAAGAAAAGGGATATCCGTTGCATGACTATAGAAGCAACAGTCAACTATCAAACCCCTCAATTCCTTACCTACCTACCTCCGTTATCCTAGTTTCGGAACTGCTAAGATTCTGACGAATTGAAAGCTACTACGTATGACATATACATGACATCATAATGATGAATGGACAAGCAAAGCAACAGAAAAATTGAAGAAAAATAAACAGAGAAAACGTTATTGTAACCTTTTCAGTACAGGGCACAAGACCGCGGAGAGTAGCGAGATGGGAATTGATCCTCTCTCTTCTCCTTCTTTCTGCCTCGCTATGGCTCTTCAAAGCAGCCAAAGCCTTGGCCACAGACATCCCTTTCTTCCCTCTACTCACCGGAGCCTTCACCAGCTCTCCTTTTTCGCTATCCAACACCAAGGCTTGAGACACGGACGGAGACCCACCTCGCAAAACCCCACTAAAATCCTCTACACTAGTCGAAAAGGGGTCCAAAGTGTGAGGATATGCAGAGCCGACAGAAAAGTCAGAGTCAAAATGATAAGCAACCATTGGAAAACGGTTAGAAGGCAAAGGAAAAGGCTATTTTTGCCAACGTACTGTAAGTAATCTGATATTGATATCTATGATTATGAGCCGAAGGTGGAGGAGAGCAGGCCTGGCGGACGAGTAGTGGGGGCAAACCAGAAAGAGAGCTTTTGGAGAGGGGAGTTTTGCTGTTTAACGGCTTTGCCTTTGAACTTGCCTTCCATAACGTCCTTTGTGGTTCAAGAGAACGGAAGAAGATGGGTCAATGTAAAAAAATCCACATCTTCCTCCTGCTTGTCTTGAAGACCACCATTCTTTTTTTTTTTTTTTTTGGGAATGCGAGAAGATTCTTTTGGGACAAGCTTTGCTTTTCTTTGAGAGAGAGAGAGAGAGAGCGTTGAAACTGAATGAATATTCAACAAAAGAACATGGCAGCGAGAAAGGCTAAGCAAACCAGTCTTCGAAGACTTTGTGTGGCCTTTGCAATTGGCAAAGGTTCGACTTATAGGCTGCACTATAAGTTGTGAGGTCAACTACTCATAGATTATTGGTACTATGCAATCAGGTCAGAACCAACATTAATGAATCATCATTGTCAGATGCTTATATTCCTAATTATTGAGATTGCCCCTTTGAATAATGTTCCACTAAATTTTTGTTTTGTCAGTGCTTAGTGCCTTGCAATAGCAATCTTTCAGACGCAGACTTTTTATTTTATATTAGAAAAAAAAACCCACTTAGCATAAAAAAAAAAAGAAATAGTGTTGGCATATTTATATTAAGGGAAATATTAATGGAGGAGTAATAGATGATTTGTCTATATCTGCTTTCGTTATCATTAAAATCTATATAACATTTATAATTTAATTGTATTAAATAAGACAAATTTACCCAAAAAAAAAAAAAAAAGAATCTTTCTCAATTTTTGGTTCTTAAATAGATTTTTTTTTTTTTTTTTTTTTTTCTCTTTTGTCCTGCACCGTTTTACTTCCATCAGACATACATATCGATATAAAATCATTATTTCTTCCTTTTGTTTTTTTTTTTAACAAGGTCTATAATCCCATTCTTTGTGGACAATGCTGTGGCTTGTTATAAGATCCATGATTGAATTCCAACCCAATGATTTTCATTTTGTATTTTTTATTCCCGTGTAATAGTATCGAAATATGTGCCGATTTTTTTTTTTATAATTTTTAGTGTGATTGAACAATAATTCATTTCTTTAAAATTTTAGCTAGATTTCTTTCTCGGTTTGCATCCCATAAATTTTTGAATCAATATGTTGACTTACGTTTATGTTCGTTAACGCTTAAAGTGATGGTTAAAAACTTTCTTTTTCTATGGTGATGTTTATGCTTTTTCCTTAAACATAAAGGAGTTGAATCATGAGTAAGAGGTTTTTTTTTTTATTTTTTGTTTTTTTGGGTTAAAATGGTGGACTTTAAACCCTAAGTAACAAAAGAAACAGAAGCAAAACTACTCATCAAGGATACGACCCTGGTGTCATCAAAGACAAGCTCCCATTCTGTTGATGAGAAGGCATAGTTGGAAAGGCAAGCAGTCACTTGATTTTCTTCCCTGTTGGTATGGGACAATACAAACCTGCACCAGATTTACATGGGGATGAGTTCTAGTGGCACTCTTGATAAGACATTTGAGGACAGTTTGTGAATTAATCTCCAACTAGGGTTTGCGAAAGCCCTCGCCCCATGGTAGCTTTAAATCGAGGGAAGTACCCAAAGCTCTGCTACAAAAAACGTGCACCATCTCACTCGGCATGCAAAGCCGGATAACCCTTTTTCGTGATGGTCTCTCATCACTCTGCTCGCACCTGCGTAGCTAGGGTTCTAACGTGAAGTGCCATCTGTGTTGACTTTCATCCAATCCGTTGGAGGGCGGCGGCCTTAGCCATTCCTAGATCCTAGTGCTGTACCCATACGTGCATACTGACCCGCCAGACCCTCGAGCAATTTCACCGAATAATAAACATGTTGTTTACTTTGAATAGCTCTTTCATTTCTCCATTTCCGTGTCCACTAGCAAGTTGTGGCAAAAGTGACTCCTCAGTTAACAGAACCCTTTTAATTATAATACTTTTCTTGGACAACTCTCACCAAGGTAGAAATTTTTAAGTCTACCAAGTGACACTAACTAGATGAGTTAATATTCAATTACGTGACTATGTTTCCATGAACCAATACTTGAATATATTCTTATGCTAATTGATGCTCACTCGATTATTGCCACTACATTAGGCCTATGGTTTTTTTTTTTTTTTTTGTTCATAAATACACCGTAAATATGTATATTTCACAACCTCTTTTCGCCACTCTTTACATCAGTTCCCTCTTGTTTCGTTTTGATCGATCCACTTTAACAGCCAATTGGCTGTGGTGTTTGGTATGTGGTCAATTTGCTTCGTTGGTTGTTGAAATTGCGTTCAAATTGTGCCATCCTCATCATTTGCATTTAATTGTGGATTTTTACAAGCAAAAAGTGCATGTGTTTTGTTCACGTATATTTTAACTCAATGGACTTATGCACGAGAAAGCATTTTAGATTGTAACATGCAATTCATTCGCGATCTCACTCAACAATTGAATTTTTTTAGGTTAGTCGGTTTCTTGACAAAGGGAAGAAGAATCATCATTTTCTTGAACTAAACATCGGCCAACGAAAATTGGATGATGTAACGAGTTTCTTTAACATCAATATACTTCATAACCACAGTTTTCATATTAGGTGTTTGATCTTGGACAATGAACTTCTTTTGGTTTTTTAAAAAGAAGAAAATATAAGAACGAACATCTATTGCATTTTAATACATGTTTGAATTTGAGCTTGTCTGCTCAAATGAGGCCAAAAGACAGATAAGAAAATTAGTTGGAGATTTGTAAGAGTTGTCCCATGGCTTTAAAAGGGCAAGTGGTTTATTCCCAAACGACTCTTCCATTGGTATAAAGATTCCAACTATTGATTAAGCAATAAGCGCATAAACAAAGCTTGCTTCACAAAGGTCAAAAAAAAAAATTTTTTTTTTTTATTTGAAGAGTTTGTTTATGTTGTTTAACGGGGTCTTTCTTTGTCCTCTGGACCCACAAAAAAATAAAATAAAATAAAATAAAATCTGGGTTTTGATATGTCTATATCACAACAACACTCTATAAATGACAAGGACAGAAATAGCCCGAATCCCAAATTTTACTGTGAGTTTTTTTTTTTTTTTTTTTTAATCTGAGATGCTTAATTGTCTAGATTCAATTTATTTAAGAACATTCTGACTAAAATAACATCAATTATGAGTTGCGCTTTTGTTCACATATCACCTACAACTTATCAAACTCTGACCATGTATATTTTCATTATGTTATAAAACTAAAGTGGACGGTACTATTATAGTGTTGTTTCATGGCCATATGTTTCACTTTGTATCTACGAGATTAGGTAGTACAAGTGGTACTTTTCCAGATAATATTGATTTTGACTGGTTTGCAAGCCGAGTGTCACATAGGGTTATGCCCTCATGGCAAGAATAATGAATTGTGAAGGGGTATGTTAAATTCATAAATTGTGTATATAAGGCAAAAAAAAAAACAAAAACATAGAAATCATGGGATAATCGAAATATGTTGCAACTTGAGGATATTGAGAAATAATACAGATTATGGTGGACCAAAAAATAAATAAATAAATAAAAATTGAAAGATAAAATAGAAGGAGGAGGTTTAAACAACTTTGTTAATGATGAATACACTATGGAAAAATGATGATGAAATAACAATGTGAGAAGGAAACTTCGAGGAAGGTAACAAAAGTTAAAAAAATGAACGTAATCAACTAAAGTGGATGCATTAAAAAAAAAAAAAAGGAAATACAATTTAGATGCAAAACAAATACTCGGTTGTTTAAACGTACCCTCATCTTTAGATGCAAATTATTCCATAAATATTATAAGAAATTGATCCTAAATTTTTATAATTAAATCCTTAAATTTTTTTTGTATTTTTATTTGAGCTGCATGGCTTTAAGTGACTTTTAGAATTCATTTCAAATCATAATCAAATTATTAATAATTTTTATACAATTAATATATAATTTTTAACAATTTTAATTGTTTTTTATCAAAAATTTGATTAGAAACATTTTTTTAAATAGAGGATTCGAATAAAAATTAAAAAAAAATCAGAATTTAATTATAAAGATTTAGAATTATTTTTTTTATATTCCATTTTACATCCTAACCTTACTTTAGGTTTGTTTTTTTTCTTTTTTCTTTTCTTTTTTTTTTTTTTTCACTTTTCGTGGTGTTTTCGCTTGGCACGACAGTGTACAAATCACAGAGTCCTCTGCACAGTGAAGATAGACTGACTTGCAGGGTAAGGAAAGAACAACCGATACTAAAAGGAACAGGGTTCTACTTATTGCATTAATATTCATTTTACTGCACGAAACATCAAGACACCATTACAGCCCTTCGAGCATTACGAGGTCGATTCCCTCGAGGGCGTGTTCTGTGCCAAGTTTAAGGCCAAGGTTCTCCCAGCGACACTGTGTCCGACGAGAAGGTGGGACCAAAAGCTATTGAATCTAAGGACTAACTTCGCTCGTCAGCCAGACACAGATCAGGCTAAGGTACTAGGAGAATGCATTCAGAAGGAATAAAATTAATAAAAAGGGATTTAATTTGACAAATAATACTACCATTGATGTATTCGGAAAATTATGAATAAAAATCACCAACGGTAGCACCGAACTTACTCATTTGAGGTTCAAGCCATGCTGCTAACTTTCAACACTCTTTTTTTTTTTTTTTTTTTTAAACTAGGAGAGATATCTAAAGCAAATATTTAAATTTTGAACTAGAGAACCGATGACCCAAAATTAAAATTGATGTGATTGTTTTATTCAAACGGTTGGAAAAAAAAAAACAAAAAACAAAAAAAAAAACCATGTAAACCGATGAACCACTCGAGTTGGAATAACGAGTGTCTTACCTAACAAAAGTGTTTGGTCAGTTCATCATTGAGACAACCTAGTTATCGAGCCCAGAGGAATAGTCATAGAGCTGAAGGCTTTGTATGTGCAAAAAGGCTTCCGCCACTGATGCGGAACTGCGAGCACACACACACACACACACACACACACACACTCCGCACCGACAGTTACATTAACAAGCACCGAACCCATATAGTGTAATCCATACCCGAGATACCGCAAGCCCACGATCCGGGCCCAATTCAAACCTAATATATACAAAATAAAATGTATTCCACTCTTAAAATTATTATTCCGCTGAAAACAAATAAGCCTCTCTCGTTGTCTGGGCAACCGGCGATCGTCCGCCGGCAGGTCCACCATCCGCCGCCGTCTGCTCTCGTCATCTGGAACAAGTTCTAGTCCTCCAGGTTAGCGGCCATTTCTTTTTATATAATAAAAATTTAAAAAAAAAAGAAGAAGAAATAAAAGAAACCCATTAATGCAGCCAATTGCCATGCCTTGCTACTCTTGCGGGCACAGATCTCTTGTTCGCGACGAAGTCACCGGAAGCCTCGTGTGTGAGGGTTGCGGCGCCGTCCAGGAATTCGACAACTTCGAGTCGCGGATATGCGGGCCCGAAGGCCTAGAAGGCGTCTTCGTCAAGGTCGGAACTTCGGGTACGGGCAGTTCACTGAACTACCGAGACAAGAAAATCTATGAGGCCCATAAATTAATTGATGAAATAACCTCTAAATTAGACATATCTGGCCAAAGGGTGGCCGACATTAAAAATATGATTAGTAAAATCACCGTTGGTGAGCTTGGCCAGGGCGATTGGTTCTCGGTTCTGATTGGGGCATGTACTTATGTCACGATGAGGAGCAATAACCGGCCTTTGTCTATTGCGGAGACCACTAATGTGATTGGTTGTGATGTTCATGAATTGGGTAAGATGGTAACAAGGGTTATTGATCATTTGAGTATTAAGTTGCCGGGGTTCAATATAGAGAGTTGCTTTGAGAAGGTGGTGAGGAATCTATTTGTTTCGGGACGGCTTGAGAATGATAAGGTTGAGAGGATGAGGAAACAAGGGGTGTTTTTGATACAATGTATGGTGAAGTGGTTCTTGACGACAGGGAGAAGACCGTTGCCAGTTGTTGCAGCAGTGCTGATTTTGGTGGCAGAGTTGAATGATGTTGAGGGTGTAACGATTGAGCAAGTTGCAAGGGATGTGCATTCTGCGGTGTCCACATGTAGGTCGAGGTATAAGGAGTTGTTGGAGGCCCTTGTAAAGGTGGCACAGGCATTGCCATGGGGAAAGAATGTAACGCTGAAGAATGTTGTGAAGAATGCACCCTTTGTTATTCGCTACATGGAGATGAAGTCCATGGTGAAGCATGATGGGAAAGGGAAGAGTCTGGACAATGATTGGTTTGATTTAGGGGAGATGGTTGGCCAGTGCTTGAGAAAGGATGTCCTCTATGGTGTAGATGACAATAGCATGGAATGCAATGATTCACGGTATTTTGAGTTGGAAGATAAAGGTGGGTTTGACAAAATTGGTATTGATGATGGGAATAAGCTACAACTCTCACATGAGTGCCTGTCCATGCTTTATGACAAGTTCTTGGAGTGTGGTGGTGGGAAGTGTATTGGAGAGAGTGGAATGATCCATCGGAAGGGAAGAAACCGAGGTTTGGAGCTTTATGCAACAGATTGGTGGAATGAGAAGTCAGAATTGGGCAAGAAGCTTTTTCTCAAGCAAATACTGGAAAGAGATGTGGGATTGGATGCCATGCCCCCTTCTTTTGTTAATGGCTGCGAGGCCATTGAGAGGAGGAGAGCAAAGATAAATGCTGCTAAGTTGCGTATTGACAAGGTTATGTGTCCATGGAATGATGCATCCATTGATTTTGGTAGCATTCAGTTTTTGGAAGATTCATATATTCGAAAGAGGAAACGAAAAACAAAGGGAAATAATCTTGATTGGGAGGATTTTGTAGTTGAGACCCTCCTACTTCATCAGGTGAAAGAGGAAGAAATCGAGAAGGGCCACTACAATACTTTGCTGGACTTGCATGTGTTCAATTCTGGGGTTATGTAAGGGGGTCCTTCCAGGGAGCTAAACTATTGAATTTGACTGTTGTCTCATGGCTACATTGGTGTCTTGGATTGTTACAGGCAACATTGTGCAGAAACAAAATTTTGTAAGTAGGTATCTTGATTATATAACTACAACAATGAAAAAACACATTAATGTGTCATGGACTCTTTTCTTCTCACCATATTCTTTTCTGTGTTTACAAATTATCAAGTTTCATCACACAGTTTTGACATCTACAGTCTTTTGTCACCTCTTGAAGATATATGTTCTTTGTTCATTCAATTTTTCGACACCTAGGCATACTGTCTAAATTATTCCTTCTGCTTCTTGTAAGTGTATTAAACTTACTCCCTCTTTGTATTAGACGTTTAGGTACACCTAATGCTTCATGAAACCCGGTGGTTTTCTCGCAAAACAACTTATTTGTAATTGGGCATTAATGGATTCAGGAAAATTTGTGGGGTTGAATACAGTGATGCACCATCCTTTAATCTTTTTCTTGCTAAGTCCTGTTTAGGTTACATAGTAGACCAGGTGTAACCTTTTGACACCCCATCTGACATCAGTTTACACAAACCTCATTTTTTTGTGCAAAATACATTGAAGTTTGCATTCCAAGAATGTTGTTAGAATGCCTGCTCTTTCTTTTGTGTGAATAAGTAAGAATGTACCAAAAAGTTAAAAAAAAAAAAAGTAAATAAGAGAGAGAGAGAGAGAGAGACAGAGAGAGAGAGAGAAGTGCAAAACATGCTGTTGATTGGTCTACTAATTATTCTTGGGTTGGAAACGGAACTTGGACCAACTGTGGTCTCGCCAAGTCAGTGAATCTGCAACAGGGACATACCCGGCTGACCGCAGGGGTAATGGACTTATTTTTGCCTTGGTTCTGTTTATCTGCAATTTAGAAGAAATATTATGGCATCGTTTGGACATTCGTGTCAGTGTTGATCAACCGCAATGACATTGGATTAAGAGACTGAAAACATGTCTTTTAAACTTAATGAATATGATTCATTTTAACATATTATTTCGTACAAAAATATCTTTATATAATTACTAAATAAACTAATGTACTTCTCTAATTCTTATTTTAAAAATATTCCAACAACCACGGCTTCACACACCTCCATGTGTGTAGTACGCATACTTTTTGGACCAAGCATGTGTGCCTAAGCCTACTACAAGTTTCAGGTCAAGAACCATACGAAAATTCCCAAAGGGCTTTGAGCCCAAAATTTTTTGTAAGACCCATGTTCAAGCCCATATGACTCCCAAGCATTAAATCAACTTTATGGGAATTAGATATTGAGAAAAACTAGGTGGATACAATTAAGCCACTTGTTCTCTAAGCCACCAGTCGTTATCTAACACACAAGCGGATTACTTCCTTTCCAGAAATCAGGGAAACAGGAGAACACATATGGAGCTGAACTGGGGCTTCATTCGGAAATTAGTGTGCGCTGGTGAATTCAGATGTCCGTTGCAGCTTGAGGCAAAGCACCCCTTTACAAGCCCCTTCTGTAGAAGAACATTGCATGGGCTACTTGTTTCCAGCTGTGGTATGTTCATATGTGGACGGTAGCCCAATGACAATATATAACCATATATAACCATGTATGGCGTTTTCCTCACATTGGGATCCCTCCAAGTTAATATATAATATATAACAACATTTTTGCTGCTTTCTAGACGCCAACACAATGTAATTACTGCTTCACACATCGTTGAACCAGTTTTTCATATTGAAAGGGCTCCACTTTGAGCTTGGACTTATCAGGGACAAGTACATTCAATGGATCAAAATTTCTGCCTTTATGTTGTTAAACCCCGTGGCCTGAAGCATACACATTACAAAATTATTCTTAAACAGGAACGATAGATTCTAAATAATAATAAAAAAAAGGGAGAAAAAAATAAAAAAGCTAATTGAGTCATTAGCTCAATGAATGTTGTTGCTGCCCAGGATCGAACTGGGGACCTTTAGTGTGTAAGACTAACGTGATAACCACTACACCACAGCAACTAGATGGACCCTTCATAGAAACTAAATAATGAAATAAATACACAAAACAATTAATTGTCTTTTTTTTTTTGTTTTTTTTTTTTTGTTTTTTGGGAGAAAGAGGTAACGATTATTATAAAAAATGGGGCTGATTGCTTGATATTTTCAGGAGACACGTAATTAGAAATTTAGTTCTGAGTTTGCTTTACAAAACATTAGACTGACCTTGTAGACCTCGTTCCAAACTTCTGCAATTTCGTCCTTCATCGAATACCATTAATTTTTAGACTGAATAAAAGTAAATAAAAAAAAATTAAAAAAAGAGCATATAATTGTTAGAAAAGAATACTACGCATTAGTCCCTCTATGTTATTTCATGCATTAATCTTTGAAATTTTATCTTCGATAGTTTAGTCTACCAAGTACCAGAACTCAAAATTAAACTTGAATGGACTAAAATACTTCATGAGACAAGTTTCAAACATGTTTTTGCAATTTTCTTCATTTGTAACAATGGATTAAGACTAAAAAAAACCTGTTGGTGTCCATCCATCTTCTTTCCATATTCTTTTGTTCTTCGAATGCTTCAAAAATGGAGTTGTCCTTATTTGCCTCGGTAAAAGGATTTAAACCGTGGTTACTAGAACTAAAAGTCAAGCTATTCTACTACCAAACAACGCAACAAGTGGTAATTTTCTAATATTGTATTTAATACACCATTATAAAATCTTATCATAGAATAATAAGATTAATAATACTAACACTTTATTCAATTTTACTCATTAAATGACGTAACCTTTTTATAGATTTCATTTGGGACACAATACGCCAACTTATTATAATTTGTTAGCAGACTTAAAAAAAAAAAAAAATCTAGCAGTTCACTTCAAAACGCCGTTTACAAAAGTGTACCATACTCACCTAATATTACTTCTCGGATAAGGAAAAGGAAAAAAAAAAAAAAGTACAAGAAATTTATATTTTTGTGATCAATAGGTATATATCCAAAGCTGTTTTTTCACGAAATTTTAAGTTATATATATACTTCCTTAAAAATAAAATCATTTTAGCTTCCACTATAAGCAAAGCAATTTAATTTCATCAATACTATTCCACTTGGGGATCGATGCTTGTTTCTGATTGACAAATGTTGGATTTTTGTGGGGAATCACTGACGGGATAGAGAAAATCAAATGACAATTGTTTTCTTCGATGACATTAAATCTGAACTATAGAGTCTCATGTTGTTTTGTTTTTTTTTTTAAAAAAAAAAAATTATTTTATAAGTAGAGTTTCATATTGTTTAGTGCCCATTATGAAATTCTTCCATTTTTAATCTCCCATAACTCTTCTGGGTACTCAACTTTTCTGACAAGAACAAGCTTCCTTTTGTTGCATTTTAATAGATTTGCATTATAGATAGACTATATAGGTATAATTTAATGAGGGTAGTTTAAGAAGTATCGACAATTTTGAACTTTCTAGGAAATATAATTGTTGATAACCTAAATATGGAAGTAAATTATTGTCTTTTTGGTTACCAAATTATGACTTTGTAACGAAGACAGGGCCTTAGATGCCCATAGAATCCGTGGACTGGCTTGGTCTGGGAGGAGCAATGCTCTTCTGCCTCGAGCCCTCGCCCTCCATCTTGCTCGGTAAGTTTGCAGGCGTAACCATGAGTTTACCATAAACGACTCCGCCGTGCTTTTGCCTTTTTCTCACAAAAATGTTACAAATATATAATAAGAAATAGACACTGTTGCATACGGCCATTAGTTGCATTTTTTATTTTTTATTTTTTGTTATAAGTTATTGTATTTTCAAAAGTTAATTATCATAATTTTTAACTCATTATTATATAGTAATTAGACTAATTGTCGTATTAATTTATAATTAATATAAATTAATTTTTTTCTTTTTCTTTAAGAAAGAAAATATAAAAAAGAGAGAATGCATTTTTTTTAATAATTCATAATTTATTACCAAATTAATTAAAAGGTTAACTTGTATCTATTATTTTAATATTTAAAGTACAAATTAGTGAAAAATTTTAATATATTTTGAAAAAATAGTCATTATAACTTTTTAAAGTAAAATAATTTGTATATAAAGATAAAATTATTTTTAAAAATAATATTTAATATGTTTTAAATATCAAGTTTTTTATTAATTTATTTATTTCACCTTATTTAAGTGATTATTTTTTTAAAATTTTTATATCTTTTAATGCATAATAATTAATATTTATGGTTGAATAAGATAAACTATATTCAGATCGTGTCTATTCTTTCTTTATATTACCATAATAAAATTATTGTACTAAATGGACTTGGAGGACTATTTCTTTCGTAGATATATTTGACTTTGAGCATTCCGAGTCCTGAATTGATTTTTGATTTTTTTTTTTTTTTGGGGTAGCTCACGCACACTTCAACTATTCTGCATCTTCAATCTGGCCATTGGGAGCAAAGAATTCTAGAGATAAATCCCATAAAATCTTTGATTCAAACTATAAACACTGAGACAAACCTCATAAGTCTCACAGTAGACAACTTTTAGTGAAAGGAGTATAGGATTTATTTAATGAAAATGAAAAAAGAAATTATCAAATTGTGTAACTAATAACATAAAAGACCTCCTTATGAATCAATAAAATAAAATAGAATAGAATAGAATAGAAGATACCTAAATTCTAGGATTAGATCTTAGGAATAGCTAACAGTACAATCGGCCTCTTAATGGATCAATGGGTTCCTAAGTTTAGAATTAGAAAAAATTCAACAATCAAACCCGCTTCGACTTATAAAAGAAAGGAAATTTGATTCCTGCTGGATGCCCTTGGAAGGTTCAGTTCAATCCCGGTTGGTTATACCTTCATGGGGTTCTCCTTGCCGCAGGTAATAAGAGAGAATAATAGCTTCTTGGTTTTTTCTTTTTGTATCCATAAAGAATGTAAAAAGCTTTCTCCGTCCACTAATGGATGAAACCAAAAAATAACCCATCACTCGCGAAATTATGTAAGATCCCCTTTAAAATCAAGAGATTCCATTGAATTGAGTACGTCTGTACGTGCGACAGCATCTACTGCACCAAGAAAATTAATGAATCCTATTATTGAAATTGCTGATGATACCCTCGTTAATCTTAAATTGCATACGGATATGTTGTTGAACTATCAAGCTGTTAAGGACCAAGTAACCTTAAGGCCCTCAAGGGGTGGTCTTTGGACTCTCATCCCCCCAAAACAGAGGGAATCGTGGCTAATATCTCACTGAAAATACCACCTGACAGAAATGCATAAGCCTACCCGCATCCTGATCGAAGATGGTAAGCTATATCATTCGTGACTATATATGAAACCTAATAAGTTGATTGAACCGTATAGCTAAGTTTAGACCACACTAATGAGAAAGAAGATTGGCCGGCTAATATTAATTTGGGTCATTCGAACAAAGGTGGATGGGACGAGCTGCAAGGTTTTTTCACAATAAGGATTTTGTCTTTTAAGAAATAGCAATGACACATGCCATGTTACGGCAACAAGGTGGCTACGAATTGTCTGACTCAACTCTAGTGCTAGTGAAGAGGGATTCGTTGGAATTTTAAATATAAATATACTAACCATGTATTTAAAAAATTTTATATTAAAAATTAGAGTGAAGAATAAGTAATTTATAAGTGAACATAATTTATAAATTTAATATTTTTAAATTTTAAATTAAAATATAATATAAAAATTATAAATTTGTTAATTATTTAAACTTACTCTGAAGTGATATTAGAGTAGACAGTTTGATAAGATTTGGGTACGAATGACATATGTTTCTTATGATTTTTACCTCCATAAAAAAGAAAGAGATGGATTACAAGGTCTTGGTGCACATGTGCATCCACATACAGTTTTCAGAGTAAACCCAATAGCAAACCAGTCAAAGTGCACATATGCACCTAAGCATGATTCCCGATGAAATGGTAATGGATTCTTGACAAAGTGATAATGGACTCTCGACATACTTCAAAATAAGGCAAAATAAAGTTGATTCATAAACAAGTTTAGATGCATGTGTGCACTTCAGCATGACTATTGATATAGGGGACTCTCGTAAGGTTGGTTTACAAATCAGTTTGGGTGTATGTATGACTCTTAGTAAAGTTGTAATTAACTCCGAGCGCATTTAAAGAAAGTAGATCTAATAGCCAACAAATCCATATGCACTTAATTGTGGTTATTGGAAGAGTGATAATGAACTTTTGATGCATTAAAGAAAAGTAGACTCAATATAAAAGAAAATTATTGAGATTTTAAATGTTAATGTGTGAGTTATATTGAAAATAAGAAGAATGACTCATAAACTCAATTTCAAAAAAAGTAGATTTAATATATAAAAGATTTATATTTAAAGAGAAAATTATTAAAATTTTAAATATAAATATATAACTTGATTTTTGTATTTTTTTTTTAATAGAATAGTACATAAAAATGAAATTTTTCAAAAGAAAAAAGTTTTGGATATTTAAAGTTGAAAATTTTACAATGAAATTAATTCAAGAAAAGACCAAGTAAGTAAAAGCCAGAAATGTCTAACAACCCTCTCGATTGGCAGCAATGATAAAAGGAAAGGAAAAATTGAAAACACAATTAATATTTGGACTAAAGTGGCATTATTTTGGAGGTTGCATGACAGGCTCACCCCTTCACAAACACTTGTCCATGTCCATGATAATATCCACGTCTTTTGATATCTCACGCAGCGCACTCACATGCCTTCGCTTACTAGCATTCATTAAAATGTGCACATATAACTAACCCAAATTGCAGCTAAGTGGAGTAAGTTTCAAAGATTGGCTGTTCTCTCGCCCTCCTCCCCCCCCCCTCTCTCTCTCTCTCTCTCTCTAAACGTGCTTGTCACAACTTTAGTGTCTGGCTATACATGTTCTTTACCTACACTAGGCCAAATAAATAAAAAAAAAGTGTAAAATAATTTAATATAGGTAACTTTATTTTTACTTTCACATAGAGACACTTTTCAAATGCGTTACTATGTGACTTGAGGCTATAATCAAAGTGAAGTATTGACATTACTCAAATGATATTCCTCATCCGGTGTGGATGACCATGGAAAATTAGCAAGCACTAATATTTACTAGCACGTATTACGCAGAAACTTATTACTTCATGTTTGTGTGATGGTAAGTAGGTCCTACGTACCTAACAATCACACAGCTGTCATCAGGTAGTTAAATTAGGCTACAAGGCGATGTAGGGTATTGGAAATTAACTCCCAATGACTTGTAGTTTTCCGTCCAAAATTGATGCCCAAGGGCACGATAATTTCTACGGAGGTCATTTGTTTGAATCTTATTGGAACAGCTTTTTATATTTGGTATCTAAAAAGTTTAACACAAATCGATTGATAGCTGACACGCAGGAAACGATGTGAATGTAAGTACATATTCTCTGTGTTACATGTGTGTGTGTGTGTGTGTGTGTGTGTGTGTGTGGTGCGTGATTCAGCTGTATCTTTCTTGGGGACATCAATGGCAATGCAACCCATGGACCCCATGACATTTGTCTCAATTCTTCTAGTTACGTGACTTGCAAAGTAAGGGTTACAGTTGGTTAAATTAGGTGTACCGAGTGAAGGCTAATAACTAAAAGTGAGGGTGGACCATTTCAACACAATGTAATGCAAATATATGTCTATAGTAAAGAGAATATATTAATGGGAAGTATAGGTGGATACATATGGCATATGGTGGGCATTTAGTCGGTTACCAGCCCAGCTTCCTGCTATCTATTCTGTCTTTGTTTTTCTTTTTTTTTTTTTTAATTTTTAGTTTGTAAAAAAAAAAAAAACAAAGTTAATTGTTATGATTACTCTCTTTTACTTTTAATATAGCCAACACTCACATATTCACAAAATTAAGTCTAATTGAGGGGTCGGGTTTGTACGAATGGTAGCTGCCAAAAGAGAGGTAGGTCGGAGGTTCGAACTTCTGGCCTAGCCCCTCATTGCCCCCTTCCCGTATCGCTGCGCTGACACCTCCAATTGACTTAAAAAAAAAAAAAAACTGAGTCTCACTTAATTTTAATTTTAATTTTTAAATATGCTTTATTTAATTTTTTATTTCTATTTCATTTTTGATATTAAGTTGTTTTGATTCTCTAAGAGGTAAGTTAAATTAAAAAAATTTCCCAAAACAAATCATAGAAGAGAAGCTAATCCACATCTTTTGGTTGTGGGTAGAAGTGATACCAAGCCATGGCCAAGCCATATTTTATTCTTTTTTTTTTTTTTTTTCTCTTTTCTCTCCTCCTAAAAAGACACCCATCAAAAGATGTCCCTACTATCACTCACTTTTCGTGAATGAAAGGCAACCGCGTACACTAACCATCCACTTGTTCAAAGTGTCCATCAACAACTTGATGGTCGAAATGAGAACATAAACGAAAAGCTAGTAAAATAGCTACTAAACTTCAAAGAATTGAAAGAATTAGCAATTGTGAATCGTATTGAATTATAATACAATATGGTAATAATACTATATTTCAAATTGAAGACCTGTGTGTGGGTGTGTGTGTGTGTGTGTTTTGCTTTTTTCGGATATGATTTTCAGTAATGACAATCCACCAGGGCTGGGGCTGAGAACATTAAAGCCTGTTGCTTTGACGCGAATTGGAAGTTGGTTTCGGTTTCAGGGTCGTGATGATCATCATTCTCCGGTGCCGGAAGATTAAGATCCAACGGCAAGATATTTCTTGGCTTGATCTCACCAGTTTTGACAGATTCAATGATAGCACTCATATGATTGCCAGCATTCGCCCTATGCCGTCTCATGTGACCACCGAGAGCTTGACCAGAAGTAAACTGTGAGCCACAGATTGAGCATTCATGGGTCTTCTTGGCCATTTTACCACGAAATATTTTGTGGTTGCTGCTGGCTAGTTGGTGAGAAATAGGATCATCAGGACTGCAACTTTTGTTCAGCTGGCTATCATCATCAGGATCAATCATTGACAACGCCACAGGAGCCTTTTTCTGTTCAACTGCTGTGGCCTTGGGCTTTCTGTGATGGGTGGCTCTGTGCCCACCCAATGCTTGGAATGATGGGAAACTACGATTACAAGTCTTGCAGTAATTAACATTGAAACCGGTCCTGCTCGCCGTTGGCGCGGCCACCATGCCGGAGAAGTCCCGGGCACTGAATTTTTCACCAGTTTCAGTAACAGTAGGTTTTGGACCCTCACCATGGGCTAATAGAATCAGGCAGTTGGCCATATCTTCTTCTTCTTCTTCTTCTTCTCCTTCATCTTCTTCTGTGCTGTCAATATCAATCTCCCTAGACGTTGCCGGAGAGGATATTGAGCTGCAGTGGTGTTCCTCTCCAACAGATCCTCCTCCTCCTCCTCCTACTCCGCCACCAAAGCCACTTGATAAGCTAGCGGAGGCGACCGCCCTGTACGGTGGCGGCGACCGTAGGCGCTTTGTGCGCCTCTTGCCCTTAGCCATCTGCTGAGCAAGATCACTAGCACCCATGAATTCTTCTTGACCTTCCATGTAATCCTCCCCTCACTCACAAAAGGACCTGTGAGACAGATATATAAAAAAGTAACATACAATTATAAACAGTTAGCCACCTGTGCAATCTGAGTTTTAAGCTTTCTCTCTTAATGAATATTGCTGTCCAGAACCCACAAAAAAAAAAAAAAAAAGAGGGAGGGAGAGAGAGAGAGAGAGCGAGAGATAATGAACAAGTGACCTAACCTAGAGGACTAAAAAGGGAAAGTGAAAATTATGAAAAGGGCAATAGAGGAAGCAGAGAGTGTCGCGAAGGTTGGATGGTGGCCGCTTCTTATATATAGAGATTGGATGGTAAATATATGGTAATTCTTTTTAAATTTATTTTAAAAGACATTAAGTTAAGTTAAGTTATGGATCACACACTTATAAATGACTTTTTTTTTTTTTTGTTCTCATAAATACCATATCTTTTTAGATATTTGAGTAGAACATTACCGATTATTCTAATTTATGTAATGTTTGAAAATATTTAGACAATTGATTTTGTTGATCTCGCATATGCGTGGACTCCCAAAATTTAACTCCTCCGACAAATTTGACATGCATCAATTCAGATAAAAAATTAAAAAAGCATTTTTCTTTTGAAGATAAGACTTTGAAGATGAATTTATGAACCCTTAATTAACATTTAATTAATTGTCAAAAAAATGATGAATTTTAGACCAAACAAAAAATTCATAAAAGAAAACCCTTTACATTGTTAAAAATTATAATTTTTTTATATAACAACTTGTGTTTGCCATTAAAAATATGAAATTGAGGTGCGACTTTGTCGTCTCTCATCGCATCAAAACACTACAATTCTCAAACCTAAATTTAAGTCGTACGTTTCTGCCAACCGCAAATTTTAGCATTTGAGTCAAATCACAATTTTTTTAACCACTATTGTAATGTCAAATACAACAATGCCAGAATCTATGCTTAAAAATAAAAAAGACAAAAACAATTTGCCTTCAGAAGTCAAAAGCCAACCACGAATAGTTAAAAATATGAGTCCATTATTCTTTAAAGAAACAGTTTTCATCACTAGCAGTGACATGTAATGAGTGTCACTAATAACGGGACATGTCATTTTATCAGTCAATATTTCATTACCAATGAAATTTTCGAATGCCATCAATGATGGTATGCACCGGCCATGATTCCTCAACTATTTTGGCCTTAATTTGGCATTTGATTTATAATGTGTATACACACATCCAGCCTCCATTTCAACAAGTTGCTTGGTCATTATCACAGAAACGTAACTGCCCACCAACCAGTGGAGCTCTCTCTAATTCTCACTCCCTGTCTTGGAATTTTCCAGTCATCTTGTCTTTATGTTAATGTGGCAGTCAATCAAATTGGCCAAAGGCAGTTTTGAGGATCAAAGTGCGAAAGACACTTGTCAACCAAGGACCCTAATTGTCCCCCTACTATAGTTTACTCAAACTCACAATTCACAAGTCTTTCCTTAACACATCCAAACGTTGGTTGCTTTAAGCACGAATCTAATAAAATTTGATCCCGACTATATATCCAGCCGTTATTCCTCAACGATTTTGGCCCTAATTTGCCATTTCATTTATAATGTGTTACTAACAAGAAAAGCTTTACCTTTCACGGACTTTGTATCCACTTCACAACACGGTTCGATCAAAATAGTATTCCCCTTCACTCTTGTGGATAGATATTTACATTGTTTAGATTATGTTGAAAACGAAGTATGATACAGAAATTCCTAGTTAACTATAGCGTGGGGAAACTGTGAAGAAGCAACTATATTAATTATATATGTATTAAAATTTTTAGTTCATGAGTCATCTTTTTCATTAGCTAGACTAGAAATATTCCTAACATTTCACTACAGTCTAACAATATCATAGAGTTATTTGTAGAATAGTTTTGATTTACTTTATTTAGTTAAATGTTTCATTTATAAAAAAATAAAATTATAACAAAAGTTATGAGAGAGAAAGAATAAGAAAACAATTTTTGTGTATGAACTTGTGAAAGATTACACTTATCTATATAGAAAACAATATACAAAATTAAAAAAGAGTATAAAAAAGAATTAATAAGATATTTATCAAATTATATTATAAGAAATTTATATATATACTTGATATAATTAAAAAAATATATGTATAATAAATCTAAATTTTATATAGTATATATTAAAATCAAATAATATTGTATTAAATATATTCATCAAATCATATTAAAAGAAAGTTATGCATATCATTAACATGATTGAGATATATTTGTATGATGAATAGGGACTCTATACATAGCAATATATTTAATAAAATAATATTGTATTGAAATTTACATAATTTTAATAGAAATTTACAAAATTCTAACATCTCCCTCAAACTTAAGATGATAATATAGTCAACTTGAGTTTGGAAACCCAATCAGAGAACTGTCCAAATGGATGAGTTTTTGTAAAAATATTAGCAATCTGATTAACAAAAGTAACAAAAACCAAAGTATTTTACATAATGTGTTAATAAACAAAATAACAATCATTTTCAATGTGCTTGGTTTACTTATGAAAGACATTATTGTGAGCAATTTAAATGACACTACAATTGTCACAATGAATAAGTGTAGCACAGGAGTGTGTAATACTTATATCTTGTATAAGTTATTAGAGCCATAACAATTGAGATGCAGTGTTTGCTAGAAGCCAATATTTAGTTTTAATATTAGATTATGTAATAACTATTTGTTTCTTATTATATCAAGAAATGCGTGAAGTTCCAAAAAACATATATATATACTGTTGTAGAACATTTATTCGTAAGATCTCCTATCTAATTAACATTCGAAAAGGCCTACAACTTAAGTGATGATTAAGTAATAAAATAAAGTCCATGAAATACAATTCCTTTGATATAATAAAGAATATAAAAAATAGCAACAAAGTGAGTAGACTGAGGTGCTACCCTGAACTAACTGATCATACGCACAACATAGGTAATATCCAATCAAGTACTAGTGAGATACATTATACTCCTAACTAGTTGTTAATAAAAAATACGAACTTTTAATAGTATGTTATCATTCAAAGAAAATTTAACATTGTACTTAAAAGGAGTAGAAAAAATCCAATAGACATTGCTTATTTTGGGACAAATCTAATACATATTTGACTTGAGACAAATAGTATCCAGTAGTATCAAAAGAAACTTTTATTCTTAAAAAATAATTAAGTCAAGATCTTTCATCTTAAATTGTTCATTGAGATATTACTTGATCTCATTAATACCTTATAAATCATCTTCTATTATAATTATATCATTGACATAAAATAAAACTAAAATAATTCTTTATCACTTTTGCAAATAAATAAAGTAATATTATAATAACTCAAAAAAAGACCAAATTGGTGCATAATGGTATTAAATTTGGCAAAACATACCCAAGGTACCTTTTTAAGACTATAACGTACTTGATAGAGATCAAAGAGTTTATTGGATTGATGGTTATATCTAGGTGAAAGGTGTATCTAGACCTCTTCAGTGAGATAACCATTAAAAAATGCATTCTTAACATCCATTTAAAATAGCTTATAGTGTTGAATTATAGTAATTAATAGTATTTGGCTACCAATCTTATACTCATGAGTCTTTGACTACCAATCAAGCTCTATACTGCTCAATAAATCTATCTAATCTCATTTTAATCTTGTAAACCCATTTGCACCCAATGATAAATTTACCAAGAGGTAACTCAACAAAATCTCAATCGTGAGTTTTTGATAGACCTGTAATTTTTTTACCATTACTTGTTATTAAAAAGGATCAGTACTAGCTTTTCAATAAGTTTAAGATTCATATAAGGAAATAATGGTTAAGTAAACAACAAAATCTTGAAAGTGAGAAGGTAATTTACATACTCATGAAGAATGATGCATAAATAAAAGCTCAAAGAGAGACTCCAAAAGAGACACTGGATCCACAAATGAGGAAGATACTTCAGAATGGACCAGTGGTGCTTCTGCTGAACTTGTATCCAAGCTAGAAGAAAAAGGATTTATAGAAGGAGATTATAATGAAACTTCAGGATTCATAGTGTATAACATTATTTTAACAAAAGGATTAGTTAAGAAAGACAAAGAGGAAATGTTTAACTGAAAGGAGGAAAGGGAAAAGGATATCTTATATTCCTAAAGGATAACATGATGAGAAATTCAGAGATGTTTAGATATAGGATCTTAACACTAATGACTTTTATATTTAATTATATAACTAAGAAAGCAATATAAATGCACACGTGGGTCTAACTTGGTTCATTCATGAGGCTATAGAAGAACAGAGCAAGTACAACCAAAGACTAAAAAAGATTCATATATAGGTGGTGTCTCATATAGTCATTTGAAAAAAGATATATTTTTTATGACGTGGGATAGAATACAATCGATGGTGTCTACAACAGTATGAACAACTTCTCCTCAAAAATGCTCAGGATAAAAGGTAGAAATAAAAAGAGTTTGAATTATATCTAAAATGTGGTGATGTTTTCGTTTAACCTAACCATTTTGTTATGAGGTATTAGAACATGAAAGTTAAAAAATAGTACCAATTTGGGAAAAAAATTATCAAAATTTTAAATCTCTATATTTCATAACATTATCAATGTGAAACAATTTTATCATTTGAGAAAACTAAATTTTGATTATAGCAATAAATTAAGAGTAAATATCAAATAATTCAGAATGATTCTTTATAAAATAAAGTTATGTATAACTTAAGTAATTATTCATAAACATCATAAAGTATTGTGACTACTCATAGTGTCAATAGAAAAGGGTCTCTAAATTTTAGAATAAACCAATTTAAAAGATGCAGGGACAATAGAATCATTCCTTTTAAAAGGTAAAGTATGATGTTTGAAAAGTTGACATAAAACACAATCAATCTTAACATCTTTAATAGAATTTAAAAGAGCACTAAAAATTAAAAGACTTAATTTAGAATGAGAAATATAGCCAAGATAAGAATTTTAAGGTACAAATGAAATTGACATAACATGATAAGTAGGTGACCAATTATGAAGTTTTAAGGAGATAAGTTTAAACAAATGTCCAACTTTATAGTTAGTCTTCAATATTTGGCCCATATGTAGATCTTAAACCTGACAACCATTAAAAATGAAGTGTAAGTGAAGACCAAGATCACATAATTGACTCACAAAATTAAGATTTAAGGTAAAATTAAAAACTAAGAAAGTATCATATATAGTTAAAAGTAGAAATATTACCAATGTGACTAGCATGCATATGAGAATTATCAATAATATAAGTAATTGATACATAAGAAGCCATATGTTTTAACTGAAAAAATGTGTAATTAAAGATCATATGATTATAATATTTAGAATAAAAAAACCAAAATTTAGATTTGCCTAAAACAACTGACAAGGAAAAAAAGGAAATATCAAATTTAATTAAGACTTATTTGAGAATGTTAAAGTCAATTTAGCTTAGTAGAACCTCAAGGTTAATGGATGGACCCTCAGTGTTAACAGTGGTAGTAACAATTTTATGAAATTTATCTTAAAAATTAGTTTGCCAATTAAGATCAAATGGTTTGAATTACCATTTATTAGGGTCATAAAAATTTGTGAATATTGACAATTTACCTTATGTTGCTCAGGAGGAGAATAGATAAATAAGACAATATTAATAGGTATTGAAAGGTAATAAGTCCTCATAATGGCCAAATGAGTTTTCTCATAAAGTAATTTAGTAACCACACTTTCCAATGATGGTAATGGATCACAATGAAGTAAATAGGCTCACACAGATTCATAATCATCATTAAGAGCTATTAAAAATTGTGTAATCTTTATTATATCTATACTATGAGAACTTAACAATATTAAAAGAATAATCCCATACAAATATTGAAAGTGTCAATTAGTCCTATATAAGATACATTTAAGAAAAAAGGACATTAATGGACTAAACTGTTTGTTATTTCAAATGATAAAGATCATTAAGTAGTTGATACTAATATGCAACATCACAAGTAGAGTATCACGAAACTAATGAATCCCATACATCCTCTATTATGCCAAATCGACCAAACAAAAGTTTGATAATTGGAATACATGTATTATAAAACCACATAAAAATCTTGTGATTGTTGTTCTACCATTAATTAATCCATTTAGTTAATTTTTCAGATGATTGTTCTTTTACTTTAATTGGTTTTGGAATTTTTTCACTAACATAACGCCAAAGTTTATGCCTTATAAAAAAGCTGTACATCTCTTGGAACTAAAGAAATATTTTATTTCATCTAAAATAATGCTTAAAAGAATGGAAATTTCATATTTCTCCATATTAGCAATAAATATGATGTTAAATAATGATAAAAAAAATATGTAGAGTTAAATATAAGATGTATTAAAACAAATTTTAGGAATTGATTTAACTAAATCAAGAACTAATCCAACAATGGTTAAATTTGATGACAAAAAAAATTAATAATGGTAATAAAAATAAATTCAAAAGATTGAAGATCAATGATAATATTGAAAGATGGATGATGTAATGGATATAATTTAATAATAAACTATTTTAATCTCTCAACAAAAATATATTTATTTATTTATTTTCTTTAATTGAAGGAGCAAAACTAGACTCTAATATCATATAAAAATAAAGTTATGACAAAAGTTATGAGAGAGGAAAAATGAGAGAATAATTTCTATAAATATTAAACTGTAAAAAACTCTACCTATTTATATAGAAAGTAATGTACAAAATAAGAAAAGAATATCAAAAAGATTTAATAAGATATTGACCAAATCATGTCAAGAAATTTATGCATATTTTTTATATAATTAGAAAATATTTATAAAATAAATATAAACTCTATACAGATAAGTATACTAGAATTAAATAATATTATACTAAAATTTACATAATTCTAACAAGAATTTACAAGATTCTAACAGGTTAAATCAATAGTTAGATCATTATATTAAAGTTAGTAACATTTTAAATAAGGAAAAACAAACACATATACAATATTTAGTCATCAATATATTTCAAAGAAGATCTTAATTATGAGGCTCAAGTTATCAGAGGGGTTTCCCCTTTAGTAAAGGGGTACAAGATTTTAACAAGTTAAATCAATAATTAGATCATTATATTCGAGTCAACAACATTTTAAAAAAAGAAAAAAACCATATATACAATATTTAGTCATTAATGTATTTTAAAGAAGACCTTAATTATAAGGCCTAAGTCATTAAAGGGTTCCCTTTTATTGGAAGGGGCCCTACCTTTTTTTCATAAAAGAAAGTCTATGGCTCCCTTCTAAAAATTATTGTTCAAAGAAACACACCAAAAATATCAAGATTGGTAAAAGTCAACAACATTAAAAGCATTATTATTTTACCAAAAAAAAATAATGATACTTAAAATAAGAATAAGAATATGATATGAGATATAAAGATAAAAGTAAATAAAAATTCAAAAAAGCCATGATTAGAACTTACAAAAAAAGTTGGTGTTTATGCCCATTGATAAAGAGTTCTTCTATTAATAGGCTTATGCACTTATAAAACAAGATAAAAAATATGATGTGTTAAATAGTAATTCAGTGTCAAGACTTCAATGTTTATGTTAAGTAAGGTTCTAAAAGTAAAGAGAAGATAATAACTCAGAAAAAAAGAGATGTTATGTATGATTTATAGGGGTATGAAGTATTTATAAATCCCTTGTAAAGTTCTTATTTATTAATAGATGCTAGGATTACCCAAATTGACGCATCTAATTGGAAACCCTTTAAAAGATAGTGAGGTATAATCTATTGGTAGATACTAGCAATAAGGGTAACAAGGGTATGATGTCTTTGCAAGGTACATTTACAAGAAGGTGAAGACATTCTCTGACTTTAAAAATGTCAAAGTAATGCATAGTGTTGGTAATAACACTTACCCCTTACTCTCTAAATGTTGCAAGGATGTAAGGCTTATCTAGTCTGCACTCTTTAGTCATTGGGTAGGTTACTTAGAGAGTAAGGCACTTCAAGTTGATGGGTTAATGAGGTAAGCAATGCTTAATTAGAACATAAGCCTTTAACTTATGTTATATGGTTCTTATCACCTACAAAATTTTATTGTATTAGGTACATGTTTGATAGCTTAATCCAACAAAATTTAGCTTAAACTTGTTCAATTATTAAGTAAGTGACATGCTTAAAAGCTTAACCTAATAAAAATTGGCTTAGACTTGTTCAATTATAAAATGAACAACATTAAAGTAAGATGTAAAACTTATTTAATATTAAATTTAACTTTTTTAAACATGTTAACAAATTGTTTGAGACACGTTTAAGACTTATTATAGAGTCGTAAAACTTTTGTTTATTATATCATTAAAATGGTTTTAGTAAACTAAATTTCTAATTATATATTATACACTAATAAAACCAACAAAATTTAAATCTTACATTTTATATCTAATTACATATTACATATAAGTATACATTAAAATTAAGCATTTTGATCCTTTAATTTGTTATTTTATTATACTAATGAGATTATGCATTAAAATAAACTTGTTTAATATATTAATTTTATTTATAAATATAGATTTTTTCTTTTATTTTTCTATTAATATTACAAAATTTAAGAAGTAATGCATAAAAAACTAGAATGCTTAGATCAATTCATTAATATTTGCTTATTAAATGACTTTTAATTGAATAGAACTTTACTTGGTTAACTCATTAGCTAGACAATACTAATATTAAGCTTTTTGATTTAAATTTATATATTAAATAAGTCTAAATATGATAAATTTCAGCTTGATTGTATTTTTAACCCAAGTAACATTCATTAGAAATATTTTTGACATTATATTATGGTTAACTAACATCATAGGTGGTCCAAGAACAATTCTTGTATATTATATTCAATTAAACATTTCAATATAATCAAAAGGGATCATTATATTAGAATTAACAACATTAAAAGTATTACTATTTATAAAAAGGTAGAGATAAATGGTATATATAAAAAGTCAAAATTGGATTTATCATTATAAAAGAAAGGTTTGTTACGAATGTCAACATTAGAAATGTTCTTGACATTATATTATAGTTAACTAATATCAATGGTTGGTTTAACTTCAAATATATATATATATATCACTGGCTAGTTTTCTGAACAATTCTCACTTATGGAATTTAAATAAACATATTAATGTAACCAAAGGTATACGATTATATTAGAATTAATAACATTAAAATATTTTTTTTAAATAGCAAAGTATTTTATTCATAATAACTTAAAGATCTAAGGACACTTGAAAAGCCTTTTACAACCTTACTAATAAGGATACAAATCATTACAACTAACACTTTCCATTCACACTATATAATTGATGTATGATAATCAGCTATTGACATGATTATATGCTCAATCAACTAAATTTATTCTCCTAACAAATATAGCTCCTTCAATTACTTATTTTGTACCTAAATTTTAGATATCACTATTGTATATAAATATATGTTTCAACAAATGAATAAAATAAACCTTTTTTTAATGTCCCTTTTTAATGTTATTATAGTATCAAAACTATAACAATTCCAATGAGCTAACCAAAACCTCCGATCCCCCCTTATGGCTAAAACCTCTTTTACTATTTCTTAAAATGATTTAAATCAAAACTCATCTCCATTTATTATTAATCCAACTCTTAATTCTTTGGTAACCTTTAATGTTGTCTCATAAATCTCCCTTAATCTTGTGGGTAGCACCATATACTCGACTTGAAGGGTTTAAATTACAACTTTGCTCCATGGCTATGATTTAATGGGTTATATTAATGGTTTATATTCCTATCCACTAACCACAAGTTTGCAAAATAACAACTAAGTACCAAATCAGTAGCACATGTTATGGATTAGGTAGGATAATTTTCTTTAGAATGTAATCATGACTTTAGTTAATGCCACCATTACACTTGTTATTGCCACAAACTTCATCACTAAACAAGCCTAGGACAATCTCTGTATAGTATAAATAATTAAATCCCAAACTAGGATCTATGGCCTATAAGGAACCTTAGCCAAGAGGTGAAGGATAATAAGCATTTAGCCAACTACCTCTAAGACATTTAAGTTAGAGACACACACTTTTCAACAAGCTTATAAACCATGAGACCTTCCTAAAGCATAAAGAAACCAATAAGGAAATAACTATAACCATTGCACAATATAGTCAATGTAGTGGCAATAACAACACTAGATCTAGAGGAGGAAATAATAATAACTCCTCAAATTGAAGGAACAACACATAAGGTGGCTTTCAACAAAATAATTCTAACTTAAAAAATATATCCAGGATAACCACAATTCATCTACCTACTCTAATTGAAACAAATTATAATGCCAAATTTATGACAAGTTAAGTCATACTACAAAGACAAGCACACTTTTCTACTCTTACTCCACACTCTCACAATGGCAATTAAATCATGGTCCCAGGTGCCTCACACCATATCACATGAGATCTTCTTTACAGCTTAATCCACTTAGAGTATAATGGCAATGAAGACATTTTTATGGATACTGATAACAATTTTCCTATAACCCACATAAATTTCATTTACTTTACTACTTCTGATACTTCATTTTCACATAATAATGTTTTATATGCTCCTCTTATTTATTAAAACCTCTTCCCAATTTCTCAATTTTGTAAACTAATAAAACCTCAATTGATTTTTTCCTTCTTACTTTGTTATAAAGGATTTAAGCATGAGATAACTCATTCGCACAGTTAGGAAATTGGCCAAATTTTGTTAAAAGATGTTACAGCCTCTACCTTAGGCATTAACACTAGGAAAGAAGAGTTTTATGATCTACAAAGCTTTCCCTTGTCTTAAAAGTCATCATTCAAAAAGTTCATCACATACTTCTTTACCAAGTGCATTTGATAAAGTTTAAATTACAACTATTTAGACCTGGTGCTTTGTTACTACCATAATCCTTGACCACTCTCTATACCTTTATCATTACAAAAACTAAATTTTTAAAGTTACAAGAAATAATTTAAAAGCCAACTAGATCATCAAACTAGCTACAAAAATCAAAGTTTAAGAGTTTAAGATTCTTGGCACTTTGAACTATAATTGAACAATAATTTAATTAAATAATATTTTTATTTATTGTTATTATAAATAATTACATATTTGTAATAACATATAAGTCATAAGTGTCATATTTATAATCATATTTAACATTTAAATCCTATTAAAATATTTAACATTGAAAATTTGAAATAGGTCCAATATATTATTAAGTTACGACTTATGAAACTCACTAATAAATTTTGAATTTACATTAATTTCAATTTTCTTAATTATGAATTATTTCTTTTCCCATTTCTTCTTTTATGATGGGTTTTCTCATTTCTTTCTATTTTTTCTTGTATGTTAATGACCTTAAAGACTTGGTTTAAGAAAGAGAAAATTAGGCACTTCAAAACGTCGATTTATGAGGTTCATTGATGAATACTAATTGATTGCTAACTATTTGATTTTGTCAAGTGAATTAATATATTTTAATTTGTCCAAATAATAATGTCACTAATTCCTTCTAAATATCAATAGGGAATAATCATTAAGTCCCCTTAGTTTCCCTTTTTAATGTTAAGGCAACAATTTAAGTGGGATCCACTCATAACAAACCTATCTTGTAAGTACATATGCTTACAAATAAATTAAATAAAGTTGAGTCAAAAAATTCAATTAATCAAAATTTGATAAATTAAAATTTTTAATTCAATTTTAGTTAACTATAATTTAATAAATAATTTTTTAAAATTCTACTTTAAATGTAAAAAATTATATATTTTTTTGAATATAATTATTAATATATAAGATAAATAAGTAATTAGTTAAAATATAGTAATACTCTATTAATATTTATTTATCACTAATATTTGTATTAACAATATTTTTAGAATAAAAAATAAAAAAATATATATAATCATCATCTCGGTTTGGTTTAGTTAACTACAATTTTCTAAAATTGAAAATCATGACTAAATTGAGAAAATTTGTTTACATTAATTTGGTTAATCAATTACAAAATTTAGTCAATTAACTAAAATTTTAATTAGATTTTATCAATTAATTGAAATTTTTTATTTTTTCTGTTTAAAGCACTTCCTCGTTAGTCATGACTTTCTCTCTCCTCACACCGACACTCCATCTTTCTGTCTCCTTTACTAATAGACATTTCCCTCTCCCTGCCTCATTAGACCACTTCTCTTATATTCTCATTAAACTCCCCTTACTTTTGGTTATTGATTTTTTTTCACAAATTAATAATACATTAAAATTATCAAGGTTTCAATAATATTATGCATAAATAATTAGATTGTATAACTTGTATATTTTTTAATTTGTATATGGAAAAAATAATGTTAGTTGGTACAAAATTTACATATATGGAAAAAATAATGTTAATAATTTGTATATTTTTTTTAATTTTTTAATATTATTTTATTAAGTACACGTAAACTTGTTTTGCTAGCCTTAATTCCTGAATCTGCCGCTACTAATATCATTGACTTTTGTTGAGATGGATTCACGGTGAAACGAATTTCCAGCATACGGTGCACCTCAAAACCACATCATCCATTAAAAGATGAGTTTTCTTGATCTTTTTTGTGGTTTTTTTTTTTTTAAGGCTGTTAGGTGGTAAAGAAATTAAGAGAGAAAATAAAATCAGCAGAAAGAGGGATGAAAAAAAAAAAAACAAAAAAGAACTAAAAAGTATATTAACATTCTTTACGGAATCAAACCGCCTCTGCCCATCCAATCAGAAGAAGCTGCGTGGAGATAAAGCGAGAAAAAAGAAATGGGCAAAAATATTCAATTCTCCATAAGACTCTACACCTTGATGCAATTGCGGTCTTAACACGACGTTGTGTTTAATTCAAACTTCACATATGAAAGACAATCAAAGAGTTATTGGGTGCGTGATTTCTACATTTCAGAAAAATAATAATGAAAATGAGAGAAAAAGAAAGATAATGTTGAATATGTTTATGGGAGAGAAATTATAACATTTAATGCATAGATCGCACAATTTAATATGATATAAACTTGAGATAAGAACATCTAAGCAAAAGGATTTCTTTTCTTATTTTTGAGGTCTACCTTCCAAGTCTGCTATAGGTTACATAATATATGTACACCATAACGTGGGAGATATTATTTAGACAAAAAAAAAAAAAAAAAAACTAATTTCACTTATTATGTTAAAAAAATTTTGTAATTATCTTAATTTTATTTTTTATTTTCAAAATATATTTAACACATTAATTTTGATAATTAAATTTAACTTACTACTTTACAACTACTCACATGTCACTTAATAAATATATATTTTTTTATTATCATATTATTAAATTTACTGATATAATATAAATTTTAAATTTTAAAAAATTAAAAAAATAAAATATTTTTAAATATTATAATTTTTTTTCTTTTTTATAATATTTAAAAAAAATTATTTTATTAATTTTTAAATTTTTTTAAAAAATTAAAATTTATATTATATTAATAAATTTAATAATGTGTCGTGTAAGTAAGTGTATTTAATGCAGATCAAATTTAAAATTAAATTTTTGGTCTATTATTTATAATAAGAAAAATAATAGAACAAAAAATGGGAAGTAACCAAACTATAAACAATCTTACGGTAATCAAGGGGCGGATTTGACTTAATTAATTTTAATGAAAGAGGTTGGGAAAGAAAAAGCAAACCATGTTATTATTTCCCCCCCCCCTCTTTTTTTGGGTCGAGTATGTATATTAATCCCTTTTTTGTGGCGGTAACTCACGATTTTCCCCTTGAATAAAACAACCGAGCACTTAGAGGGCCACTCCATGGCCTTCAAGAAGCTCTGAGGGGCGTCGGCGGGAGTTCCAGAGCCTGCCAACTTCAAAATACTGTCCATTTCGTTCGTATATCCCATTCTCTCCTAATAATTAAAATGCAAACTAAACGTATGCGTCAAAAAAAATACTTTTTTTTTTCTCAAATAATTCTACAAATATCATGATTTTCATTAACCTTTTGTGTTTTAATTGAGGCGAAGCAGTTTGCAATAGCGCTCTGAAACATGTGAAAAACTTCATCCATAACGCGAAATGTCAAAAAGTAAGAAAGAAAATTGCTTACCCAATATCACTATTTTTCCTTAACGGAGTCGTACCTAAAATTTTTAATGCATATGGCCGACCTTCAGTTTACCTTGAGCAATAGATGCAAAACCGGAATCAATGTGTAGGATAAGCTCCAGGTGTGCAACCATCAATTTAATTTTTTTTTTATATTATTTTTTTATTTTTTTTTTTGTCAAATCTATATTATTTATTAATGTGTATAATCCAACGATCCAATGGTCACACTAACCTCACATGTTAAGTAATCCCAACCGTTACATTACCCCCGACATCGTATTTATACCCTTTGTGCTCTTGTAATCTCCTCTGTTTCTCTTGATAAATCTTATGCTTCCCTGTCATTACTTTCTCTAAACCCTCTCTTCCCCCAGGCCCTCTTTCCTTAGCCCTCCATTGCTGCCGCATTGCTCATTGATCCTGACAATGGTAACGCCGTTTCATGACCCCTTTGACCGATCTTATTATATGGTCATTATATTAATTTGTGTGTATTATTCTGATTTTGAATTAACTGATATTTTCCCCCGGGGGCGGGGGGAATTGATAATGAACAGGAAGGCATGTTGGTGCCACCATGGCTTGAGTCATTGCTGTCGGCTGCATTCTTCAGCATCTGCCCGAGGCACAAAGAAGCCCCGCGCTCCGAGTCCAACATGTTCTGCCTTGATTGCGGGACCGATGCTTTCTGCTTCTATTGCCGATCCTCCAGGCACAAAGATCATTCTGTCATCCAAGTACATACCTACATTCACACGTACATGCATATAGAAACACTTCCTCGTTCGTCTCCTTTGATCAATTTTTTTTTTTTTTCTCTTATAAAAAAGTTCCTCTGAAAATTGAAATTGATGGGTGTGTTTGTGTAATGTTCTCAGATCCGACGGTCATCGTATCACGATGTTGTTAGGGTGGCCGAGATTTCAAAGGTCTTGGACATAGGTGGAGTCCAAACTTACGTTATAAACAGCGCTAGAGTTATTTTCCTAAATGAGAGGCCACACCCTAAGACTAATCCCACTACTAGCAAAGGGGTCTCTCATCTGTGTGAAGTATGTGGCAGAAGTCTCTTGGACCCATTTCGTTTCTGTTCTCTCGGATGCAAGGTTGGTCAATTTCTCTTCTCATTCGCTCGTTTTTAGATTTTTGTTGTTGTTTTTTTTTTTTTTTTAGTTTCCATATATGCACATATCCACCAAAATTAACCGCGTATACGTCACAATGCCATCTGTCGGCGTCAACATATTTTTCTTTTTCAAACTTGAAACCATGTAAAGGAATTAAAAACTCGCATTTTGTGCGAAATAAGAGAACGTTTCTTTTTTCTTTCAAGTATTTCATATTATTTACTTGCGTTTTATTCCAAGAAAAAAAACAGAAAGGGTTTAACTTTATGATATTGATAATGGTATTGAATAATCAGCTTGAAGGAGTAAAGAAAAACGGGGACGCCAACTTTAACTTGAATGGCAAGGAGGAGGCAATAGAGGAAAGAAAGGAAAGAATGGGAAGAAGATTGGCATCGAAGGAAGAAGAAGGATTGCGTGAAGGAAGGCAGCAAGACATTTATGCTAACCATGGCACGCCTTCTCCTCCTCCTCCTCCTCCTCCTCCTCTTCCTCCTCCAACTAATTCAAATTCAAGAAGAAGGAAAGGCACTCCGCATAGAGCTCCTTTTGGGACGTAATAATTGATTAACAGCAAAGTTTCCTTAAATACTTGGTGTCTCCAGCTCACTCCCCACGAGGCATCACATGGGAGACGGGCCTAACATGTGATATAAAATCAAAAAAAAAAAAAAAAATTAAAGGGTAATTGAGTTTGTGTAGGTTATTTGTTTCAGGAGTTTTACTTGCGATTGAACTTTTTACAAGTAAAATTCGGTTGAAATTAAGTATTTCGAAACTGGAAATTTACTTGCCCGTTGTCTTTTAATCATAAGTTTGTATTAGTCATTTTTTTTTTTTTGGACTTAAAATACGATTATTTTTGCGATGTTTTTTTCTTTTCTCTTTTCGTGGCTAAGCTTACAATATTTCTATCATTAAATCACACAGCATAAATCGATGGAATTATTTAATGGAAACGGTGATTTAATTGAAATAAATTGAAGCTCAATGACCCACTTGTATGGTTATATTCCTCTCGTGGTTCAATTATTTGTTTGCCTTTTCAGACGATTAATTTTGCATCAATTCGATGCTCTCTAAATTTTGTGAAACATGTGTTCCGAGAAGTAAATTTTTGTGCAGACTCTTTTTTTTTTTTTTTTTTTGGCGAGGTTGAATGCCAATAATACTATTGGTAAAACAGTTTGAAGACACTCCTGGAAGGAGATAGATAGGGTGTTTTTTTTTTTTTAGGAGATTATTTTTCTTTGGGCTTTCTTTATGTACCAAAAGAAAATTGTTTACGTTCAACTGGTGGACCAATCTACCATATATAATACCAAGATATAATCATTCTTGATAAAATTATAAGTACCATTCTTACCTTTTTTATTTTAAATACACAAAATAAAACAAAACAAAACAAACTGTGTTTAGGATATAAATGCATGAATTTCCATAGGAACAACGAGATGATTTTTTTTTTTTTGTTTTGTTTTTTTAGCATAGAAAAAACAAAACACAAAGAAAAATAACGAAAAAGATACGTGGATGAGGAGGGGTAGATGCAGGGAAAACAGGATTAACGCAGTGGACGTGTGACTTATGTAAGTTCTGCGCAATTTTTACTTTTTTGTTCTATTAAAACAAAAAAAAAATCCAATTATTTGGCACTAATCCAGATTTATAGAAAACTTTTTTTTTTATTTTTATAAAACATATTTTTATTTTTAAGAAAATATTTGAGAATTTTTTGATTTATAATAGGTCACATCAATACTTACAAGCTGAAAAGTGAATCTATCTTTTCTGAAAAGTGGCCACCCGCATTAATGCTAAGACGAGCCCGACCTCCCCTAGAAAAGGCCCGCACGATGTGGAATTTTAGGAATTTGTGCTCTTGAATAAATTTATTATTTTAAGAAAATATATTTAACAGATTAATTATTAATTATTATTGTGATAAAAAAAAAAGAATAATATTTAACATTGACTAAGGTCGATTGACGTTGAATAATATTTAAATAATAACATTCAATATTATTTAAAGTGACTAAACATAAAACCATGAGATGAAATCGCGTAAATCATACATAAACACACTATCAACTATTTTGTGAAATACGAGAAATGACTTCTGTATTTAAGCCTTATAGAATGAAAATTAAAGGTCGGGGGTCGCCCTTAATGGGCCATGGAAAACAAGAGAAGAGACCTAGAAAAAGACAATTGGACTTTGTTTAAGAACGCATAGCCCACAATCACCAACAATATCCCACCTATATAATCTATGTGGACCAAAAAAAAAAAAAAGGGAAAAAAGCTTATTTACATACTTTATCACCAATAAGATCCTGTGCATTCAACCAATTTATATAGGTATTAGTACTGAATTCAATTCTAAAATTAAAATACTCCAGTTAAAATCTCAATTAAAGTTAATTGTTAAAAAAAAAAAAGAGGAAAAAAAAGTTGTTTGCACTCGAACAAATATACAATAATGACAATCACAAATTATGATATTTAAGAACAAAGATGACTGAAGAGTAGACGATTATACCATGGTCTCTGAGGAGGGTCTGCTTAACACTCTTGCGAGATGCTACATTTTTTTGGTATCCCACTACTTCGAGACTTTCATAAGTGAATTACAGATCTTTTATGTAAATATCGTGTGGCCTTCTTGACGACCTTTCAGTGATCTATACCAGAATAACTTAGATACTTACCAAGAACACTGATCGGCAATGCATTATCGAGGGTGGGGGGGAGGGGAGGGGAGGGGGGTTTTGATACGTCTCCCCCCCCCCCCTCCCCCCCCGCCCCCCCCCCACCCCCCCCCCCCACGGGGGGGGGGGGCAATGGAAAAGAATTGAAACCAAAAGAAATTAAATAATATTTTCCAGTGCATGAACATATCTCAATAAATCAATGGCAAGCTTAGCAGCAATAGTCACTCTAACCCTCTCGGCTCTGTGTTTGTCTTTCTGTCTTCTCTTTGCTTCTTGATGCGACCATTTTGAATTGTACTGTTTCTGACTGACTGGGACCTTTTTCTCTTACTTGTAATGCGGTCATTTCTGCGCAGGAGCTGCTGGTGACTGTGTGATTGCACCCACCATGTTTAATGCGATGCACGGCTGGTCTACTGGTACCTGCACAAATAGATGCACACTGTTACAGAATTCAGAATTGAAAGTGAAAATCGGTATGACCACTCTTTGGATCAAATAAAAAGCATTTTATACTTATAGATAAAATATTTTATATATAATATAAAAATTATTAATAACTATTTGAGAACATTAGATCTGTATTCATCCAGATTTTTCCATTTTCACTTTTTTCAATTTTCTTTCTTCTGTTTCTTTTTTCTTCATTTGACAGTGGAAAACAAATGAGCCATGGAGTACCGCACAACAATCAGAATTGTTCTCTCTCTTACACTTCCATCCGAAGCTTAATATAGTTCTTAATCCCAGATATTGGGAGATAACAATTAGAGCTATCTTGGTATTCCAAAGTATTATATATATATATATATATATATGGTAATAATAAAGAAGGAAAATTTTAAGATAAGACATAACCAACCTAGTCTTTATGCTAAAAAAACAAAGGGATACGGAAAAAATCAACCAGATTTATATAAGTTGCCTCAACTACGTATTAAGAAAGCTTATAACAATAATTTCACATTGATGCATCAAAAATAAAAAAGAGCTCTACGGTGAATTAATGCATCGAAGGTAACAAGATTTAGTCATACACATTTTTTTGCAAATGAACGTGCTTTTCCTCTTTAAAATAATAATAATAATAATAATAAATATAAATAACAGTAAGATTCGATGGCCCCAGTCAATGTCGCTATAAACAGCTTGTTTATTTTTAACTTTACCAACATTAACAGCCTGGCTAGAGACACGCTTTGCAAGGCTGTCATGATAGTGAAATTATAATGTCACGAATAATAATAATAATAATAATAATAATAATAATAATAATAGAAGAGGTCAAGAGAGCAGTTTTCCAACTTACAAAATGGCCTGCTCCAAGAATCCAGTAGAAGTTTAGGTTTTTGAACGACTTGCTGAACCCTTTTGTCACTTCACCGGCACCACAATACAGAGGGACCCGTGATGTGCAAGAAAAGTTTTGTAGTCCTTTCCACCTGAAAATTTCACGATGGATCGGCACAAATCAAGCCTGGGATTTCGGCTGTTTTCTTCTGAAACAAAGCCAAAATGATAATAATAATAAAGGGAAAAAACAAAACAAATGCACTGGGATCTTACTTGAGCTTTTCAATCCATGCTTCAGTCCCCCTGGTTGCACAAATGACATCAAGCTACAACCAAAAAAAAAAAAAAAAGGAAAAAAAAAAACGACTTGAATCATTATAACGTGTATATACTTATTTAAGGTTAAAAGAAAAATAAAAGATTATTAAAAAAAAAAAGGATAGAAAACCGTACGTTTTGCCCGAGAATCTCTTTTCTAGTTAAAGAAAATGACGGGAAGATGAGATAACTTATTCGTTACGGGACGTTTGGCAGACAAGAATTTGTAGATATCTAGAGGATGCTCGAGTGGTGGGTGGTCCAGCGGCGTCCGACCCACGCCCCACGCCCTTGCAGGCCTATCTCATTGTGGATTATTCGTGTGTGGTGACGTGATATATTATTGTTTGAACTTCGTTGCTCAAACATGAATTTACCTCTCTTATATATAATTCTTCGTTATACTATTATAATTATTAAATTATATTTATAATTTTATTATTAATTATAATTATGTATATAAATATTTAAAATATATAATTATCGGTTATAATTATATAATTTGTAAGTTTATATATATATATATATAATTTATCGAGTTTAATTTATGTAATTATTTTATTTTATTTTTTAAACTAACAATGAAATATGAGTTATTCAGAAAAAAAAAATTGTGTAGATTTTTTTAAAAAGGAGAGAGAACATAGAGATCATACTTGCCCATTGTACACAGTTACATTGACTCCTTTTTCCAGAAGCTCATCAACCTGCAGATGGTAAAGAAATGAAAGAACAGATATTCTGTCAAAACAAAGTGAGAAAGCAGGATTGTCAGCTTCTAGTTTACAGGCTACATCGGGTCCTAAAGGGGTTTGGGAAGAGAATTGGGAGGTTTAAATTTCTTAAAATAGTTACTCATAAAAATAGACACAAACATAGATGATATCTATATTCTTTCATAGCATATAATTGAAAATGATAATTACGTTTTTTTTCTTTTTTTTTTTTTTTGAGAAGAAAAAGTAACCATACCTTCTTAATTTTAAAACTAGAATGTTACCTCGTTTATTCTTGGTCTCATAAAATCACCAACTAGCTCATTAAAAACATAATCTGATTGTCCTCCCCATCTGTAGATTACCAAACTCAAGCATTAGTGATACATCAAATCGATCTCTTTAGTCTTAACCATTAAAATTCATCTATGAGCAAAAGGGGTTTTTCAGAACTATTCACTAATAGTTTAATAGTTATAGACGGCGGCATTCTATTTTCTAAGTCTCACAATATTCCAAACTAATCGAGTAGAATATGCACCTATGCACCGGATACAATAAATAGAAACAGTTAAAGATGTATGAATAAAAAATCAAATTAAAATCGAATTGTAGAATTTATATGTTAATTTAATTATACTTATATTTAAAAAAAAAGTTGAGTCCATGGGAAAGAAGAAACTTGCTGGTATGGGCATACGTACGTGACATTTACAGGAATTATCCCAAGTTTTCTCTTAATGACGCCATTCATGAGGCTATCAATATCGCCAACAGCACCACCAGGTGATGAAGATGATGACCTCGTGGAACTTATATATCTCGAGTATCCCTTCTTCGGGGCAGTTACTTTTGATGATGAGAATTGATCAGCTACTGCTAGAGATGCTGGTTCCATTCCCTCGTCAAGAAGGAAATTATAGATGTCCTAAGAATATATATATATATATTTATTTATTTATTTATTATTATTAGTAGTAGTAAAAAAAAACAAAAAGCAAAGAACACTGTTAATTGAAAAAATCGATCATCTTTTATATTCAAGGCAATTGAGAGCGTGGATTTTGTGGGTCCATGTATAGGAAGCCTATAAATTAAAATGAAATCAAAGAAATTGGAAGGGAATTTCTTAAAAAATACGTCACCACGCTGTTGCTATTGTCGTTAATAATATCTTCGAGTTGAGCCCAAGAAGCCGTAGCATCCTCATACTGACCATTGTTGATTTGCTGCTTTATCTTCTCAGCTTTACTGTTGTACAAAATGGGTTGTTAGAAAAACTGGAAAAATAAAAAAAAAAAGTTGCAATCTTGGCATTTAATGGCATAATTTTGATCAGGAAAAAGGAACTGTGATGACCTGCTTGCCTGTTCGAGGCCGTTGTTGTCCAGCCGTGAAACGTCCTTGAGCAGAGGACCCCATGACAACTACAAAATTTAATTTGAAATCGAGTGACCTTATAATTAAATTAAAGACAATATTTTGCTAGCTTAATCTAGTTTGTAGGGTCTTGGCAAGATGAATTGATGATTGCGACAAAGTTTTAGCAACCCGGGGTTTGCCTGATAGGGATTGTTTCTTATTAAAATATATATATATGTTATTCCGTTCCATAACTTCAATGAATATTCTATGCTAAAGTTGCAAAAATGGATGGTGAAAAAAGGGGCTGGGTCTTCATACCACAAAATCTTCTGGGGAGATCCAACTATCACCCAATGCCACTCCTGCACAAATAGAAGGGTCATTTTTGGTGTCACATGGCAAGGCATCTAGGTGCCTTAATGCATTATTATTCGTGGGGCCTTCATGTTTGATCAATTGGAGAGAAGTGATTGGCAAGCAATTGACCTCCAAGTTTAACCTTCAATTTGCCTGCTTCAATGGCTTTTCGAGCTGATAATCCAAGTGTCACTGCAAATTTGCCTCCGTAGGACTCTGCCACAATATACAGAGGACTCTTTTGAAGGCTCTCGTTCCTGTTAAATATCTCCTCCAAAAATGTAGTTAAATCTGTAGCTGCCTCCTCGTCAGTTTTCACAAAGAGCTTGTCGTCCTCCACAAAACTGTATCCTGTCCCTACTGGATTGTCCTACAACGTGAAACAACTCTGATCAGGAACAGGGTCGCCTAAGTCCATCGGATTTTGCTTATCAATAACAATAATGGGGAAAAGAAAATAATTAATTACCACAAATAGCAGATCAGCAATTCGTAGCCATGTGAAATTTCGCGGATTCAGATTGGCATCCAACGGCCCAAATTCTTGAAAGTTCCCTATCCCAACTCCTGATGCTCCCTACTTTGTCAAAAGCAACACGGAGAGAGCACCCAAATTTTGATTAAGTGATCGTGAGATATCACAATATGTCTGATTCATATGAGAGGACTGGAGCAATTAATATCAATATTTACACTTACAGGTCCACCCTGCAGCCAAAGAATGATTGGCCATGGCTTGGAGGGATCCTCTACTCTGTAAGGACTTCTATACAGCCACCAAAACATGTGTGCTTCTGTGTTTACACATTGCAAAAAGAACCAACAAGCCTCAATAGGCACAATTCAATTCAACTCCTACTTTAATGCAGAAAAAAAAAAAAAAAGAATGAAGGAATTATGGAACATTTTACTTACTGGGTCTCACTTCCACATAACCCCACTCTTCTGATCCAGCTTCAGTTCTTGCAACGATGGCTATCACTCCATTAGGTAAGGAAGCCAAGAAGAGAACAGACACAACAAGAACACACAACTTTGCCATCCTGAAAGCCAAAAAAGACCGGATCCCAATTTCACAGACTGAACACAATCACAGAAAAGATGTCTGATCTTATACACATGCACGACAGGACAGAAAGTTTTTTAGCTTAAAAAATTATAGATCGCACAAGTGAATGTTATAAGAAAGCTTTTTGGAATCTGTCTAGGCCTTTTTGTATCTGTCTGGACACAAAAAAAAAACAGAAATTCGTTAAAGTAGTGCATATCCATGGGGTCCCCATAGCTGTACCAGCAAAACTAGACAAACAATAAATATAAAAACAGATTACTGTTCCTGTAAAGGCAAGTTGTTTGAAGCTTGTACATTACAACAAACGAAATCCAATGAAAAATGGAAAAAGGGCAAAATGTACATTGTACATTGGGACCTTGTTTACATCAATTAATGACTGTAAGTGCGAGATGGTTGGTGAGGCTTTGGATGTACAGAAAAAGATAAGTCTAATTATCGAGAAGGGATAATCTTATCTTTATTTTTTGGATCACAAGAAGACCGAGAGGTCAGAAAACGATAACAACGTTACTAAAATTTGAGCATAAAATCAAAAAATTGTAATAAAAGTATCCTAACAAATTTGCACTAAAAGCAGGAGATAGAGGATAATTAATTCGGAAAAAAAGAGAGCTGAGGGGATTTAATGGTGCTGAGGAGACAGATTGCGTGCAAGAAGGCACTTACCAGCTAGATTATGTTTCCCAATTGGAAAAGATACATTAATGGTTTTTTTAGCCCATGTCCTGGAAGTCTTATAGATTGCTTGAAATAAACAGATTTAGGGTAATTCCTTCATTTTATATGGCGTTATCCTATTAGAACTCAGAAAATTCAATTAAATTCACACATTCTGAAAGTAGACTAACGTGTTAGTAGAATTAATGATTCTATCGTAGAATTGGATTAAATTTCTACGGGGGTATTCATGGGCTATGGAGACCTTTTGGGTCCCATGATTGTGATTTAAGGAAGTTCCTTTTTGAGTTTCTCGCGAGAGAAACCCGCGTGGCGGATTAAAGGACACGAAGTTAACTTTGCAAAGAGGAGAAAAAATGAATGGCATGTGATGGTGGGAGTGCTGATTGACCAGCCTGTGGTCTCCACCATTGTCTAAACTTTTGGCTACTTCATCTGTTCATTGATAAGTTGGGTTAAGGATTTGAAAAGGTTGGTGGGCATTGCATTATTTAGTTAATTTAGTTCAGGATTTGCCGATTGATTTGGAAGTCGAAACAAGCTCTGGTCACGAGTCCTCCAGGCCATTGCCAACATTATTGCATGGAATCAAACTCAATAAATTGGGAACACTTTAAAAAAAATAATAATAATAATAATAATAATAACAATAATAAATATATGCAACCATAAATGCATCATCTTTACGTAGAGAATCGCGCGGTTAAAATTATTAAAGCAAGTTTTTATTTTCCTATCACAAGGAAAGGCCGAAAACACACCAAAAAAAAAAAAGAAAAAGAAAAAGAAAACAGAGAAAGCGAGAGAGAGAGAGAGAGAACAAAGTAATTAAGACAAAAAAAATAAAATATTTCAACAAGAATGTTTCGACTAATTGTGCTAGAAGCACAACATAATTCTAAAATTCAAAATAAAGAGAAGAAATGCATGCACATAAGTTGGTAATATGGGCGTCTTAAACCCATTTACAGTTGCAAGAGAATGAGAGTTTGCCTATTTGGATCAATAAGATCAATCTACAATCATCAGTAAAAACACAATATTTTCTTAAATTTTCATCCAAAATAATAATAATTTCTTCCATAACAAAATAACTATACCTAAAAATTAAAATTTTATAAACAAAAATGTTCATCGAAATTCTCCCAGATATACCAACCATTGATCACCCCACCAAAACAAAATGATCTTCATTTGCTCTCAGTTTAATATTTCAATCACGAAACCATAAAACTTAAAAACCCATATAACAAAAGAGAAAAAAGAAAAGGAAACACAGTGACAAAACGTTAAAAGGACATTACCTGGATGAATCGGACAGTGAAAAGAGGTTTGAAGTGCGGCTAAGAAAGGTGGCAGGAAGAGGGAAAGAAGGAAATGAGCTAGCAAACCGAAAGGAGATGTTCAAATCCAACCAAAAAAAAAAAACAATCCCCTCCCCCCTCCTTTTTTTTGTTTCTTTGGCTTTAAATTGTAATAATGATAAGTATTACCGTTTTATAATAAAAGATTCGAAAAGAAATTAGAAAGACCCTGACTTAACTATGCCCTTTTATTTTTCGGGATTGCTTCTATAAGGGAGAGATTATTAGTGAGCGATGATTAATTAAAATAAAAACAAAGGAACGAAAAAGGTGGTAACTTTATAAAGGGAAAATTTTAACTGATTGAGAAATAATCATAACGAATATTAATTGATATAGTATAATGAGCAAGAATTAAGGGAGTTATGATTAGAATTTTAAAATTACTTAAAATAAAAATAAACATGTTATTAAAAATATTTAAAATAAAAATAAAAACATGTCGGGTGACATTTTCAAACAATAAAAATAATATATATACACACCTTCGTTCACTTTCGCAACAATATAAATTGTACCATCTATGGGCATGTTATTATGAAATGCCAACCATTACATAGGAATAGCACAAGAAAGGCCTTGTTCTGCGCGCACAGTCACACTGGGGAACACATTAAAAAAAAAAGAGAGAGAGTAAATAATTAAATAAATAATAATAATAATAACAATAATAATTTATTTGATGAAGAAAAGCAAGTTCCGGAAGCACTAAACTTGGAGTAGGATGGCTTCAAAATGGCACAAGAAATGCTCTATCTCATTAGTCACTTTAAAGCGTGCGAACCGATATTCATGGCTCTCCAAAAGCGTGTCAATAGTTTCCCTAGATGCAACAAGAGTTGATCCAAAATGAATAATTTATTTTTTTATGACTAAAAACTTAAAATAAAAATAAAAAATTAATAACTCATAACTTAATTTGATTTAAATCTAAAATAATTAAATTTCTAAATAGTTGAATTTAAAATATCTCTTAACTCAAATAATTTGTATTTAAAATAATTTAATGCTCAAATAACTTGAATTTAAAAAATCTGATCCTAAATAATTTTAAATTTGCAATAACTTAAATAAATATAAGCTAAAATCAGTTAGAAATATTAATTGATTTTAATAAAAAAATTAATTTGATATTTTATTGTCAGATAAGAATACTATTTGATTTATTTTTATTTATAAATAATAATTAATTTTTAAATTATTTTATAAATATTTGAATGAGTATATATTTATTTTTTAAATATATAAAATATCAATTATTTAATTTAAATTTTTTATGTGATGAAATTTATAATATTATTATTGTTCAAATTAATTACGAACATGAATAGAGTTATTGAATTGTTTTGCGGAACACATGTATTTACTTCTAACTCTTTACGAATACAATTTATATTATTGATAATTATAATAACAAAATGCGTGGACCCATAATTGGAGTTTAATTTTTTTTTCTTTGATTAAATACTTAAAATTAGAAGTGACAAAAATTGACTCAATTCAAATAACTCAATTTAATTTGATTGAAATATAATTGCTCATATTAATTAAAAATATTAATAATTTATAATTTGATTTAACTAAAATTTAAGTAACTTGAAATTTAAAATAGCCCAACTTACCTTTTGTCACCTTTAAATTTACCCGACGATAATGTCATCATATCTTAATCAAAGTAAAATAAAGGATAAATTACATAAAATTCCAACATGCATGGGAGATATTTTGCAACATATCCTTGTCCTTGAACATTACAATTGTCCGATCTATCAATTTTGTGATTCCATCCAAAATTGTCAAATTGGACTAATATAGCAATATCAAGTGACCCCATCTCAAATAACATGTATAAATGATCCCATCCCAAATAATAGATAAAATTTTTTTAAAAAATACATGAAATTCACGGAGGAAATGAGAGAGAGGGAGGGAGAGATAGCAAGAACAAAGTTCAACAAATGCATATTCCTAAGATTCTAACACACAAAAAGACAAAGAGAGAGAGAGAGAGAGAGCATACAAAATAACTTTGCTCTCAATTTGATTAATTTCACAAAACGATCATTTAACATGAGGCGTACCACAGAACACACAATCAGGATTAGTAAATAAAATTCACAAAGGACCAAATTATATTGTGTATCTTATTAGCTTGGAACTTTGTCACAATAACGACAATTGGAAAGGAGCTTTAAAAGGGTCCAGTGGGTGTGGCCTAGCTCTGCAGATATTATTTGGCCGTCGGTCGTTACATGTGAAGAAGATACAGTTGTTTTCTGTCAACGGATGTTCTGCTAAATTCCATCTTTTTTATTCGGAGAACCATCAGAATTTTTTTGTGGGGCGTGCCACGCACAAAATTGTTTCCCAAAACCAAAAAAACAAAAAAGAGAGAGTGAGAAAAATCTACAATGGATCGACCCATGTTTGTATTTTCCCTTGCATTTAAAATGCAATTTAGATATTTGTGGAATTGATAACGAAAAGTGGACCGCTAGCTAGGTTGGACACCAAACGAAAAGGACGTGACCTTTGACGTTAGAATCACATTCTTGTCTAGGGGACTGGGACATAAGTAAAGAATTACTTTCTTGCTTGTAGGAGGAGGCGCAGGCAAGATTGCAAAGAATTACTTTAAAAGGCTAATCTTCCTGCACGCTTGGATTTATTCAATTTCAAGGCCGTACGCCGTCTCCTGTTAATCCCCCAGTTGGTCGCAACATGAATGTTGGGGGTTGTCAAACTTGAGGTGTAAACAGATGGGCTTGGTGTCTACCTTTAAATTGAATTGTCATTTGCTGATTTGGAAAATTTCAAAATAAGAGTAAAATTTAGTTAACTTGTTATTGACGGTCGTAGATTAAATTAGTCACTTTGACAAATTTAACCCATAATTATCAAGACAGAAACTAATATTTGCAATATATTCAGTGGATAGATAGACAAAGGATACCAAATTTTATAATAAGAATGACATCTCAAACTAATTTCAATATATTCATAAGTCCGGTGGAAGATAATAGTTAGAAATTACAAAACATAGATAATAGTCCAATAACAGTTTACGTGTGACTTGTGACTTACAAGTAGTGGTGGGTCCAGTTTTTGAGGTCTTTGGATTCTCAGAACCGTAGATGAATTGGCAAATGTTATTTATTCTGTTTACCAACTATATCTAATCACATCGCTTCAATTTTTACTAAATGAAGAAACAATGAGTTAACCTTAATTATGTTATTAACAACTCAATATTTAACACATCCAAACAATGATTCAACCATACAAAATAAAAATCCAAATGTCCCGCACCAACTTGCAAATTTTTGAGTATATTGGATTATGGACGAATGTTTCACAACATAATTGATCGAAATTTTTATAGAGAAAAGTATACTCTGTTATGTGTCCCCTAACCATTAATCAAAAATCAGTTTAATTGAATCCCAAATCACATTTCAATTGCATGGTAGTTGTATGATCCAAAATTGTTTTCTTTTTATGTAATTTGAAAGTAAAATTGTATTTAAAAATTAATTTATTACTGTAATATAGTCTATTTATCATATTCTCTCTCACTAAATTTATTAATATTTTTATTAAAAATCAAAACATCTCCTCTCTGACTCTTTTACTTTTGATAGAAAATATCAAAATTAAGATTAAAATTGATTCTAATGCTATTTGTTATAAAATTATTAATTATATTTATATAATTAAGATTATTTTTTTATCTAATACGAGAGTCAGATTGTATTTAAAAATTAACTTATTGTACTCATACGCCTCTTCATCACATAAAGCTCTAAACTTGTTGTAGACCAAACTCAAAAACCAATATATTCCTTATCAATTATTAAAGTTTTAACTCGATCCGGCTCACGTTTTACTTTTTGATGGTAAACTCAAACAATATTGCCTTAATTTGAAAAATTTCTATTACCTCACTTTCTTCTCTTTTCTCTTCTATTTCAAGTATATGCTGGTTCTCTCTCTCTCTCTTCTAAATCAATGTTTCGGCAACCTAAATTAGTTATTATAACGTCAATAAATTTGTTTTGGGCTATAAGTTACGAACAAACGATCATAGATTTCTACAAAGACAACAAAATTCGAATTTCTCGGTATAAAAAAGAACCCAAGACCCAACGGAAGTAAGGCCCAGGATTCTCCACATCATTTTTATTAATCGTGATTTAAATTCGAGATTTTTAATTTTAAAAATGAGCCAAGCACCATTGAAGTAACGCACATTGGCATTCACTTGAGAAATTGTGGTCATGGTTTTGGCATTAAATTAAAAGTTCATTTGTGTAATCATTGAAAAGTTTGTTTAATGTATTATTAATGTACATCTAGTATATTTATAATTATACTAAGTGCAATATTTTCATCTTTTAATTAGTTAATTTTACGATTTTTTTAATTTAATTATAACGCTACAATTATAATATATGCTACAAACCCATATTACTGTTTTTGCGTATATAGAGACATTTCTATGTGTAGTGTAAATAGTATCTTTCTTTTAAAATTTTTTTTTCTCTTAACATCGTAAAGTTTAATGGAAAAGAAATTTGCATATTGGATTGACTCTTACCAAGCAACTTTTAATTGAACAATATTAAATTCGACTCGGTTCGATTCATTAGTCAAAACTAATAGGCAGAGATAAAAGTGTCTTTAATCTCAAAACTTATGTGAAAATTTTAAGTTGGAATGTGAGTCAATCAAGAAAATTGGAAAAGTTAGAGGACTGGAGTTGCAATCCACAAAATAAAAGGACAAGAAAATTTATTGTCCAAAACCCTAATTTCGTCGATTAGGGTCTCTACTGTCCCACTGGTAGAGTCGTCCTCTCATCTCGAGCGTCTACAGGTCACTCTCTCTCTCCGTCTCTCTCTCTCTCTCCATGCTTGTTTTAGATTTTGATTTGACTGATAGATCGCCTCGTTTTTCAACAATTTATGGTTTTGATTCTGAGTTACTCAGAATCTTAACTCTTTTTGAAATCCAAAAACCGAGAAATAAATAAAATTTGCAAGGCATTTTACCGAAATGTAGTCCCTTTCAATGGGCTCATGTTCATTTGCAGCCATTCAATGGTCTGCTTGTTTTGGTTTGTTTTGTTTGGTGCCAGATGTTCGTCAAAATGTCTGTGAAACACTTTTTCAGTAGCAGGAGAGGCTGTTATGGGAATCAGAGAGTATTCACTGCCAGTTGATTTAAGATGCCTGTGCGCAAACTTCATATTTATGTCATCTATCGAAAGATGAAAATCAAATCAGTGTTTTTCTTTTTTTTTTTTTTCTTGAAATCGATTTGGCTGTGGAACGGTATCATCTGCTCCGTTGTTCTCGGTTTTTTAATTGACTGTTTATTCAACATTGAAAGAACATTATTTCTTCAGCAGTTTTTGAATTAGTTGTTTATGCAAATCTTACTGCAGAAGTACCTATTGATGGGTAGAGCTGGATAGTTTTTATCGTGTCAGCATCAAATGTCCTATGTCTATATTTGGTTAAAATTTTGAAACCATTTAGTCAAGTAGATGGAGAAGTGATGGGGCAGACTAATTTAAACAAGAAATTCATAGCTTAAATTGCATCATCATGTCATATACTTGCAATCAACTCTTTCCACTTGTAGCATATAGAATTTTTGTACTTTTCCCTTGATTTGGTTTATCCCAAGAATTTATCCTTTGCAGAAATAGAAAAGAACTGTAAGCTGTTAACTAAGATCAAAATTGAAACTTCACATGTCCATCTCCGGATCCACACAGAAATTTTAAACAATTTGCTAATTTTGAGAATGTTGCTTCTCTGCTGCATAAATAATACTAACAAAATCTTTTAGACAACACTCACAAACAGAGAGCAAAAAGCAGACAGATCTCCCAGTAAGCTGTTGCAATCATCAAAGGGAAAAAGAGCCTTTTTAGTGCTACATTGTAAAAGGCCCCAGTTTTCATGGAACCTGGTCAGGTGTTTGGTTGGTCTTACAAAAGTCCTATGTTGGGATTTTCAGGTCTGCCATCCCCCTTCCCCCGTAAAACCAGTAGGTAAAGCTATCCCAATGATTTTTCTCTAACCTTTCTGTTCTTTTCTTTTTTTTTTTTTCCAGATTGATTTTAATGACCTTGCCCCATATGTTAGAATTTTGTTTGTTTATTTGTCGATATGAAAACCCACAGTAGGAACTGTAAAGTTTTTAATTAATTGACAAAAGGGACATAAAGGGATGATAATGCTATTAGGCTAACCTGCCAGATGATGATGATCTTTGTAAATTGTGCAAGGGCTTTGAGTACCTGCAACATTTTTGTTGCAATGGGACTGTGAAATAAATCTGAATTTATTTATCCATTCTGATGGCAGTCTTTAATTGCACACTCCGCATTAAACTTGTTATTTATTTTCCTTTAGAGTTTAGTGCATATTGCTCTTTTGACGCATTTTTTGGTCATTTACCTTCCCCATCTCCCCATTTTTCTCCAATACTCGGGGGCTTAAATGCTGATTTATTATTTTCTATCTCTTTTGATAGGAGCGATTGATTTGTGTGTGCATTTAATTAGCCATTGTATGTGTGCTTTCATGTGTTTGATAATGTCATTGATTTATCTCACTATGTAGACCATACAACCAGAAATAGAAAACTTATTCGGTATATAGTTATTAGTGATGGACCTATTCCTGATCAGGGGTGACAAATTGAGGCTTCTGCAAAGATTATCGTGTTTGATAATTTCATTAATTTGTCTCACTGCATAGACCATGAAGCCAGGAATAGAAAACTTATTCAGTAGGTGGTTATTAGTGATCAGCCTATTCCAGATCAGAGGTGACAAACTGAGTCTTCTAGAAAGATTTTCTGTTCTTGTTTGTAACTGGGTGAGTGCTCAAAAAAAGTGAGGTGGCATCTTTTTTTTTTTGGTACTAAATGTTCATATCTTATGAACTGATTTAAAAGGTTGACCCGCATATCAAATTCTTCTTTAAGACATGATGTTGCATTTAGATTGAAAGCATGAGTCTTAACCTGTTGTTTTTGTAAAAATGATCAGTACTTGATGGTTTTCCTTGCACGCATCCAATGAAGCATATAGTGAAGATTACGGTGCTGCTGGTAGCCATTGCTGCCATTTGGATTGGCCTTTTGCAAATGTCTGTTGTTCCACATAGCTATACTTGGTTGGTGAGTCACCTTCCTAAGTCAATACTGTACTGATTCATATGAATAATTGTCATATGATCTTCCCAGTTGATGCTTACTGTGACCATTTGTCATTTACTTCCCAGCTACCCCTGTATCTGGTTGTATCATTAGGATGCTATGGTCTACTAATGGTCGGAGTTGGATTGATGCGATTTCCTACCTGTCCTGAAGAGGCAATGCTATTGCAGCAGGTAATAGACTTTTTTTTTTTTTTTTTTTTTACATTATAGTCTCTCATAAGTCATGTTTACCTTTTTCGTTTTCTTCTGCAAAATCAAAACTAATTTGTCTGACTTCATAATGGCACCTATAACAAGTCATTTTCATTATCCCTTTTTGAATGTGCATTTTCCACAAAATTAATGTTCTCTGTATTTTGTGTTTGATGTCTGTGGTACCTTTCAGAGATCATCAACTCCCTTAACATTTGAAAAGGCAATTTCAAATGGGTGTTTCATTTGTATTTTGTTAGTGTTTGCTTTATTGTAGGACCTAGGATGGGAACACTACTATGTTTAGCATATGTTCTGAAATTTTTAGCTAATAAAAATAATGCTTGGTGAGGAGAGGTGTGAGAAATTTTCTCCTGGCTTCCATGGGTTAGCTCCTATGTGTGTTAGTGTGGTTCAAACTTTTTTATAATTAAAATGTAACCACCATTGCTCTGTAAGCACTGATATCTTTTGCTTATCTTTCTAGGACATTGCTGAGGCCAAGGAATTCTTAGAGCAAAGAGGGGTTGATGTTGGTTCAGATTGAGAAATAGTCCTAGTTATCTGTGTTTGTGTAGTCAATGGCAATAGGCATGCAAGTTTGCTCAATCTGCTTCTGGCTGCTGCACAGGAGCACCAACTATTTCTGACTGATGAGATTTTGTCACAATTTACTCACTAAAGCAAGTCAAGTTTTGGGCTCTTCAACTTACATGCCGGGTGCATGACATTCATTAGTATAAAGATTTTCCTTTTTTTTCTCCATTCAAAATACACCACCCCTCCCCAAACCCACAAGAATGAGTTTGGCAAGTACAAATTGTTGCTGAGTTCCATTTCTGCCTCCTGGACAAGTTGGTTTTATAACATTTGTTGAGCTTGAAGGAGGTGACTTGGCCTTGGATCACACATACTGTTGATAAAATGCTTACCGTGTCATATGGTTTTGTAAGAAAAGAGGTTGCTGATGCTTTGTTGTCTTCCGAGAGAACTAATATCCGACCCTGTAGAAATCCAATCGTATATGGTGCTTGTACAATCTTGTAATTGGCAAGTTTGCTAATTTCATCTGATGTTTCTTTTCCATAGCAAATTTGAGCCTAGCTGCATGCTCCTCATTGTATTTTAAAGAAATCAAGTTGCATCACATTCATATTTATGCAAGACTTTTCAATTTCCAGAATGCTGCAGTTATGATTTCTTTGCCATCAAGACTAGCAGATTTTGTTTGCAATAAGTTCTTGCTTACTTCATCTTTTTTTTTTTTTTTTCTTGGGTCTAATTGGAGCGGGGAGAAGGACATTTATTTTTGGTGAAATATGGGGTTTGAACTTCAAATCTTATTCAAAAATTGTAAGTTTGGTGATTACTAACAATACGTCATTGGACACTTCTCACATGATAGATATACATAAGAGCGAATGATTTTTTTGATAAAAAAAATGGTAATTAATATAAAACTTTTATTCTAGTATTTTATCGTATATCTAACCTAGAATTTGTTAAAGATCATAAATTTCACAGTCCACTTCTTTCCTAATTTTTGAAATATTGATGTGTTCTTGTATTCGTACCGAGTTGTGTCCTTTATACGACTCCATGTATCATAGGTTGGAGGAACCATCAGATAACTGGTTACCGTTAGGCTACTAGACTCCAGTACAGCATGACAGGGAGATTAATAGCAGTAGAAAAAATGTTAAAAAATCCAGTTTCTCATCCTTGTACTTGAAGAAGACACAAGAATACCCTTTTTGCCTTGTCCATGAGTTCCTACGCTTGTTCTCAGGTTCACCAGATCCCTCTTCAAGGGCAGTTCATACGTCTTCTGTGTTTGCATGCTTCTTTTATTTAACGTTGCATGAGATAGAGAGATATAGAGAGAGATCAAAACATAAAGATCAATCTAAAAGAGACTCATTGTTTGTTTTGATGTTCTAAAAATTCTTTTAAAGGAGAAAAAACAACCATTTTAATTATTTACTTCTATCTCTCAAAAAAAAAAAAAAAATTTAGTACAAACGTAGCTCACCCTTGATTTGATTCGATGAGACAAGCACATCAAAAAGATATTAATGGCCAATTACCCCCCTTCCTCGATAGTACAAATGCATCCAACTCCTCAGTTGATGTGATAAATATCTTAAAAGAGTATCTACGAGAATGCCTCCAATTTGATTAGGTGGGACCGATGATTCAAGAGTGTGAAACACGTCTTCAATTTACTGGGACGAAAAAAGACGTGCAATTGAACGTCTACTGATGGTGCCTTCAATTTGATAGCATGGAAAGTACACACAAATTATTAGCAATACAAGACAAAACCCCCAACTTAATAGGATAGACAAAAAAAAAAATCCTATGCTGATGATGGAAGAAAGAAAATGTCTCTCTACTTTGATGGGGCAAGCACATTTTACAACTCTGAGAACCTTATGCAATCAAACAAACGCAAATTGAGAAGTTATAATTTTTATTTGCATCATAACAATTCACTCGAATTGGCATTCGCATTCTCATTCTCTATTCATTCACACAAGGATGATGTACGGTAGGCCTCTCTACGAGGTTTTTGCTATAAGTTCTTAGGTGTTGGTGTCTCGTCTGAATTGGAATGGTGCAATGTAGAGTCTCGAGCTTTTGGTGAAATAACAAACCTTTTTTTTTTTTTTTTGGGATAACTTGATTTGGTTAGATGCCCCCGTTCTAACCTCAAATCTCATCCTTAAAATTTAAACTTAGCGTGAGAAATTAAAAAAAAAAATCAAAATATTTTTATATTTTTATATAAATTTTATATTTTTAAATTGATTACTTTTTACCAAAAAAAATTCAAAATTATATATTAATCAAGTAAAAATTATTAACAAATTAATTATTTTTCATCTAAAAATATCAATTTAAAATAAATTATAAAAATATATAGTTTAAATAAAAATAAAAAAATTAGATATTTAATTGTAAGAGTTAATAGCAATTTCAGATTTTGTTTTTTTTTTTTTTTGTTTTTTGTTGGTTTTGTTTTTTGTTTACATCACTAAGTTGGTTTGAGTTGCGCTTGTGATAGACAAAAGGTTTTGAAATGGACCACAATCAGCCCGTAACCGATCCGACTCAGTCCGGGCGGCTGATTGAAATTTCATTAAAACCGGCCGAGCCAGGGTCGGTTGGATTGGAACGTAGCCCCAGGAAGCGACCAAACCGAAGCCCCTCGGTATTTGTCTAGAGTCATCAATTCTTTTGTTCTCTTGTACATTAATTTTCAATTAATTAAAATAACAATAAAATAAAACCAAAGCCGAAGCCGAGCAGAGAGTAGCGGCGGTGTCTCTGTCTCGTCACAAAACAACCATTGGCTTGTTTCCGTTACTTTCCGATTTCCGACGAAACGAGAGAGGACAAAGATAATAATTCCATAATCCTCCAAATGTCTCCGATTCTGCCGGAGAACGGCGCGGACGGCGACGATGAGCGCGAAGAAGAAGACGACGAGGAGGAGGAGGAGGAGGAGGAGGAGGAGGACGACGAAGAAGAAGAGCCGAGGCTGAAGTACCAGAGAATGGGAGGCAGCATACCGACGCTGCTATCCAACGATGCGGCGTCGTGTATTGCCGTGGCGGAGCGGATGATCGCCCTCGGTACACTCGACGGCACCGTCCACATCCTTGATTTCCTCGGCAACCAGGTCGCTCTTTTCGGATTTTGTTTCCGATTGAGAATATCTTTTGTCAGTTTCGTTACCTCTGATTTTTTATTTTTTATTTCTTGGAATATCGAGTATTATTACTTATTTATTTATATATATATATATATAGAGAGAGAGAGAGAGAGAGAGAGAGGCTCACTAGAACCTTATCGTGCTGTTCTTTTAACGATTTCCATTCTGTTTTTATTTATTATTATTATTTTTTTATTTTTTGGGTTTTGTCTTTTCAGGTTAAGGAATTTCACGCTCATTCTGCAGCAGTCAATGACCTTGGTTTTGATATTGAAGGCGAATATGTTGGAAGCTGTTCGGATGATGGGACTGCTGTAATTAATAGTCTCTTCGCGGATGAAGAAATGAAGTTTGAATATCATCGCCCAATGAAGGCTATTGCTTTGGACCCCGAGTATTCAAGAAAGGCATCCAGAAGATTCGTAGCTGGTGGTTTAGCAGGCCACTTATATCTTAATTCAAAGAAATGGCTTGGCTATCGAGACCAGGTTTACGATTCTGCCATCTGATTTCCTTTCTATCAATCAATCAGTCAATGTTCTCAAGTTTTTCTTTTTTTCTTTTCTTTTTTTAGCCGTTTTGAAGTGTTAAACGTTGTCTGATTTTTCAGGTTTTGCACTCGGGTGAAGGTCCAATACATGCTGTGAAGTGGAGAGCAAGTCTCATTGCCTGGGCTAATGATGCTGGCGTGAAGGTTTACGATGCAGCCAATGATCAGCGTGTAACTTTTATTGAAAGACCACGAGGAAGTCCAAGTCCAGGGCTTTTGCACCCTCAATTGGTTTGGCAGGTTAGTTTAGAAAGGCCTGCTATATTGGTCTAAATGACTTCTTCAACCTGTTCATCACCACACTCTTGAAATTGCAGTTTCCAAATTATTATGAGCATAATGCCTTTGCATTGTGTCCTTGCATTATGTTCAGGATGACACTCTTTTGGTTATTGGCTGGGGAACATCTGTGAAAATTGCATCAATAAGAACAGATCAGAATAAGGAAGCCAATGGAACATATAGGCTCGTCCCTATGTCTAGTATGAACCAGGTGGATATTGTGGCATCTTTTCAAACCAGCTATTATGTTTCAGGAATTGCTCCATTTGGTGATTCTTTGGTTGTTCTAGCTTACATTCGCCGAGAAGAAGATGGAGAGAAAGAGTTCAATAGCACCATTCCATCCAGAAAGGTTTCATGTTGCTTAATGTGTTTTTCGTTTCTCTAGCGGTTGTACATGATGTGCTTGAAGATATATTTTTTTTTTCTCATCTTAAAATATTAGCAAAGTGTGAGAATTCTTTGTGCTGTGGTATTTTTTTACTTCCTGGAGGTGTATTTGGGCACTTAATTTGCCTTTTCCCCCTCCTTTGGCCCCTTTTATTGCCTCTTACTAAAATTCTCAATTTTTTCCTTTGGATATGCAATAAATTTAATGCTTTCATGGTTGAATCTAGTTGCTATTTAAATTATGGAATGATATGCTCTGCAAAGTTGAGGAATGTTATCTTATCTGCTGTGTGGGAGTCGCATAATCTGCTATTGTGATACATGGACACTTACGTCCTTGTTGATTATTGGATAGAGACACAGTAGTCTGATTCTCGACTGCTTGCATTGCCTTGTTCATATAACTATATATATTTCTTGGGATTCATGCTTGATATAGATGTTATCATTATTTAAAGGATGAAAACATGCTTGAACCACCGTTTGTTTAACTATGGTACAGCAACTGTTGTTACTGACTTGTTCTGTCTATAAACAGGGCAATGCACGAAGACCAGAAGTACGTATGGTTACCTGGAACAATGATGAACTTGCAACAGATGTCCTTCCCTTACCTGGTTTTGAGCATTACAAGGCAAAGGACTATTCCCTTGCTCATGCTCCCTTTTCAGGTTAACAGATTCAGATATGCAATTGGTCCTTGTATGTCTGACAGTCTGCTTTCAGCAGTTGTAATACCTTTTCATATGAAAATAGGTAGCAGCTATGCTGGTGGCCAGTGGGCTGCTGGGGATGAGCCATTGTACTATATTGTATCTCCAAAGGATGTAGTCATTGCAAAACCAAGGTTGGTATTTTAATTTCTTGCACTTTACCATTTAAATGGAAAAGATATTCTTGCTGAGGGCTGATTTATATGATATTGTTGCATGCTTTGAAAAAATAGATAAAAATCTTCTATGTCTGGAGAATGGGAGTAATCTGTCTGTTTGACATCATCCTAAGGTGTCCTGTCCCTCTAGTGCAGTTGTCTTTATTTATCTATCAAATAGATCAATATTGTGAAAAGTTTTGGCAATTTCTATGCGGCTAAATTTGCTGTTAATCCACACTTAAATGAGTGTATTTTATCACACGTGGCATTTTCCATTAACACTGAATCAAAAGCGATCTGAATTCCTCATCTTCAGGTTGTATAAATTATCTAATAATTCAATTTTCTTACTTTATAATGAACTTAATGATATGCACAAAATTTTTAGGTCTCCAATCTTGATCCATTTTGGCTAAAATTAGATGCCACAAGATAACAATCTCATAGGTTATGAGGAATTTAGTTTAGCAGGGTTTTTAGTACTGTGAATCGGAGCTCTCCAAATTTGACCATACTTCATCATGATCCTTTAAAAGGTAAATGGCTTCAAAAGAGTATACCTTGTTGGTTTGGCAGGTACTGGAATGTAATGGCATTCCTTTCAAGAAATGCAAAACACTTGTTTGTGTTTTCTGCTAATTAATTAGACTTCTCAAATTTTTTTTCCTGAAAATCCAAGTGTTCTCTGCAGCTAACACTATTGAGTTAGGAAATTTTGCCTAAAATTTCACTTATGACTGTGAAGATGGGAGTGGAAATTTGATGTTTCCAGGAATATATTGTTGATAGTATTGCCTTTTACTGCATGTGATGTCATCTATAAAGAGACAGTTTAATGTTTTTATCTACCAAAGAATAACACTCGCAATTCTGTCATAGAGTGAATTTAGAGATTTTTTCATGTTAATGCATGGAGCACTTATAATTGAAGCAAAAACCTCTTGAACTCATGCTGTACCCAAGTAATTTTTTTTATCACACTAGTTTGGCTTGGAGTTATTCATAACAGGTAAGGTAATGGGGACAATTTTTCTGATCTTCTAGGAGATCAATGATGCTTTAGTTCAGGCTACTGAATTTCAATGTCATTTTGTTGTGCTTTTTACTTTTTGATACTGTATGGCCTTGTTATATAAACTTCTTAACAGTGTACTGACATTTTGTTTCTTTCATCTTTGTAAACTATTTGATGGTTTCTTCCCCCTGTGGTCATTTCAAAGTTTGAGCTTTTTCATGCTTTGATTTGCTGTTTGGAATCTATAATGAATGAGCACATTATATGCTAATGGTTGTCAGGGATGCTGAAGATCATATTGCATGGCTTCTTGAACATGGTAGGCATGAAAAAGCTTTGGCTGCAGTTGAAGCAGGTCATGGTCGAAGTGAACTCTTGGATGAGGTATCTTGATTTAGCCCATCATACTATGTCAAAGGATATAGATTCTGTTGCACATTTCAATTTAAAAAGCATGCTCATATAATGTTGAAGGATGTGGACTGCTGTTGCATCTTTATAGCACAGACACTCATCTATCTACTCATCTCGCACTCAACCTATATTGTGTGTTAAACATTCTTATTGACACATCCACCTGAACCTACTGCAAACTTTATTGTGTTAGCAATGGTCATTCCTGCAGACATTTACTTCTGAACTGGACACTCTTTGGGGCCATAGATTTTAGGGGAGTGTGCCGATGTGATTATCCTCGAGGAAAGAATCTATTGGAGAGCAGACTGATGATATTAGGTCAGTTTTATTGGGTAAAGACAATGGTGAGAGTATCAAGCATTTGATTTTAAATCTTTCAGTCACTGATATGAATGGCAAACAGGTTGGGTTTGAGATGAATATTGTGTTCCCCACTCTGCCTGTCATTGTTAATTTATGAGTATTTTGAGATAATTAGGGGAGGAGACTGCAGTACAGTGGACTCCTACTGTAGTTATATATGCTCAAAGTGACAAGGGTAAACACACATGAAGACACAAGGGAATGCTAGGAGTACACTTCTTGCCATGACCTTTTCTATTTAAGTTAGAGATGCCAGTGTCCCATCCTCTGCTCACCCTTTTTGATGCCCTATTATGCTGTCAAATTGGATAAGTAAGGAACTTGCAATGAGCCCAAGAGCCCATCTCTGGCATCCAACATCATTCACACATCAGCTTTTGTATCCTAAATGATATAAAAATGTGACAATATTGACAAAAAGGAAAAATGGCCATAGAATCAAATCTAAACTTTGGGGTTATTTCCAAATTAGAGGTGAAGCAATGGATGATATAGCTGATATGGAGATCTACCAATTGTGGGTTGTTTGGAGACCTGAGTTGGAGACATAGATAAAATTCATTTGAGAATTGGTTTCAAATGTGGACATTGTTCTCTGTCTGTCTCTCAAACAAAAGCTATAACAGGAGATCATTGATAAGGCTCTGAACATTGCATGAAATGCAAATTAGCATCTGCTCATATATTTTGGCTGATTCTGTCCCATGCCTATCAGCTGAACCAGCCTATCAAGCATCCATTCAGCAATTGCCTGCTCCATATGCTGAATCAATGTCATGATTATGAACTTGAATGCCACCACTAACTGCTTGAATCAATGTTTGCAATTGTTTTGGTGCTTGTTTTTGAACTGTTAGTTCTCCCCCCTCCCTCTCTCTCTCCCCCCCTCCCTTCACACACACACACACACACACACTTACACACAGAGAACACCCATGCAGCAATACATGGATTTGTACTTAGTTTTCTGTTAAAGACTTATATCTGAGTTAGGTGGTCCTCAACTTCTCCCTAAGAATGGTTTGTACCAATTTATAAATAAAAATTGGATGGTAATTTGTTTTCCCTTCCCCATTTCTGAACAATAATATGGTTTTGTAATCATTTTGTGATACCGTAGTGTCTTCATATTTGGTCAACAAGCAGATCACTTGTGTTTCTTAATCTCGAAGCATGTATTTCAATTTGGCACATTGGTATCATGAGTTTGTTTCAGGGGTTCAAAGTTGATAACATTGTTTCATTTGGTGTTCAAAGTGTTTTAAGGTTTTGAAATGCTATGAGTGCTTCCATGTATATGCTAATTCCTTTTTCATCAAATTTCTTTTGGTTTGTGCGAAGTATGGCGGAAAATTTTCGTTTTGTTAATTTGCAATGACTTGACTTATGATTTCAATCTGGTCTTCCTAATGGCTTTTTGCTCTGCATGGAAAGGTTGGATCCACATACCTCGATCATCTGATTGTTGAAAGGAAATATTCTGAAGCTGCATCCTTGTGTCCTAAATTGTTGCGTGGATCTACTTCGGCATGGGAGAGGTAAGAAAACCAAGTAATTTTATATTTTCTTGGCATAGCTTATTGATAAGTACATATTGACGGCCTTTTGCAGATGGGTTTTCCATTTCGCTCACCTCCGTCAGCTTCCTGTATTGGTTCCCTATATACCCACCGAAAACCCTAGGCTGCGTGATACTGCTTATGAGGTTTGCAGAATTAAATGTTTTTTTGTATTCGCTTTCACAGCTTTACCCTTATTCCATGTTGGACCAAGGTGCTTTTTCTTTACCATTCTGCAGATTGCTCTTGTAGCATTAGCAACAAATCCCTCTTTTCACAAGGATCTTTTGTCAACCATTAAATCTTGGCCTTCTGCAATATATTCTTCTTTGCCCGTTATATCTGTCATAGAACCTCAGCTAAATACTTCTTCTATGACTGATATGCTCAAAGAGGTTAGCGGGGGAATTCCCTCATGGCTTTTGAAATTTGAAACTTTTAATTGCCTTCATCTTCAATGACAATTGTTTCATGCTTCAGGCCCTAGCTGAGTTGTATGTGATTGATGGGCAATACGAGAAAGCATTTTCACTTTATGCTGATGTAAGTATGTTGCATGTAGTATGACTGCAGAATTATCCCTGTAAAATAACCAGCGAACCAATTGGCTGCATCAAGTTTGTGATTTCACATAATTACCTGCTTTACTTATGTTGCTTGTTTGTTCTCTTTTCCCTTTTCTTTTTTTTTTTCTTTCCCAGCTTATGAAGCCAGATGCATTTGATTTCATCGAAAAATATAATTTGCGTGAAGCTATTCGTGAGAAGGTATGACATGGAGGATGAAGTGAATTGTTTGTGTGTTTCTTGGCTTTCTGTAGTTTTTTGTTATATTTTACTGTAAATTATGGAAGAACTATTTCATTTGTTCCCTCAAGAAAGTCACAATATAAAAATGGTCAAGCTTTAGTCAAAAGCCATCCAGGATGTACAATTTTACTTTAGTATGCTGATGATGTGAATTTTGTCTATCAATGACTGATAGATTTTGTAATTTAGCAGAACTCAGTGAAACCATCTCAGCATAGAAGTCAAAAATATATGTATCCAGTATGCTGCTTACGAGGTTACTCTAGTGTGACCTAGGGGTCACAGGTTCGAGTTGTGAAAACCTCTTTATAGAAATAGGGGGAAAATTGTGTACATCTAACTTTTTTCCAGACCTTACAATATGGAAGTTTCATGCACTAGAACACCCTTTTTTGTAGTATGTTACTCAAGAACCAGAATCGGTGTCCTTTTCTTATTAATTTGTGCACCACATTAAAGGTTGATTCTGTTGCTATTTACATATATACATGTATAGTTTTTGCATGTCTCCTATTTTTGTTTGATCACAACATTGCAAAGCCATCTGTTGCCTGTGTTGACAATGTGCAGGTTGTCCAATTGATAATGCTTGATTGCAAGCGTGCAGTGACATTATTGATCCAAAACAAGGACTTGATTTCTCCATCTGAAGTTGTGTCTCAGCTTCTGGCTGCTAAAAATAATTGTGATTCAAGATACTTATTGCATCTATATCTCCATTCTTTATTTGAGGTGAATCAACATGCTGGGAAGGATCTTCAAGATATGCAGGTATAGAGACATGGTGCTGTAATTTTTCTTATTGTGATAATGGTTAGCATCTGATTGTCCTTCTTCCCAGTGTATATTTTGTCGCTGGAATTGTCTGTTTACAAATATATAAAGCCCATAATCCTTTGCTATTTGGGGACAAAAATGGACTTAAAGTGCCATGGAAAATGTTTGCTAGATGTTCTTGATAAGTAAATGTTTATTCAGTGTTATAGAAGCTCATAATAAGAGTGTACCTTATTGCTTTAAACTCAGCTCCCATAGTGGATAAAGAAGTTCCACTCTCTAAAATTTAACATCATAATTGGCCTGATACGGTATAAATTTATAAGGTGGTTATTCTGCATTCTGAGCAAGCCCTACTTCTGGATATAACTAACAGGCCCAACTCTTTTTAAGCTTTGTTGTTAGGCCTTTGGTGTACCACTGGTTTGGATACTTGTTTCAGCTGCCTTTTAGTTGTTAAAGATAACCTGTGACATAGTGGTTCTTCTCATCTATTCTGTGTTTTCTCTGTGATCTATTTTTATATTCTCGTAAATTGGCCCATGTATTCTCATCTATACTTGTACCTGGCCTTTGCTAATCTGGGCTCATTGTGTGCACTCATGCATTATCATTAATTCAATGATTGCATCAAACCTTTGCTTTTGGCTGTTACAGGTAGAGCTTTATGCAGATTATGATCCAAAAATGTTGCTTCCTTTTCTGCGTACCAGCCAACATTACACTCTTGAGAAGGTTGGGACTAATCAATGAATTGTCGATTATGATATTGAAATAAATGCCATATTTTTTTAAAATTTTTTGTCTATGCATTGACAATTAAACTCAAATTTCAGGCTTACAGCATTTGTGTTAAAAGAGATCTTTTAAGAGAGCAAGTCTTCATACTTGGAAGAATGGGAAACTCAAAAAAGGCCCTAGCTGTCATCGTTAACAAATTAGGAGATATCGGAGAGGTCTTCTTATGTCTTTGCTTGAAATCTTTCAGTTGTTTCTTTGTCTCTGCCATTTGCCTTTCTTGTTGGTAATGATGGGAATAGTGCCATCATTGTGTGTGCAGGCTGTAGAATTTGTAAGCATGCAGCATGATGATGAACTATGGGAAGAATTAATTAAGCAGTGTCTGAACAAACCTGAGATGGTAATATTGAAGCTTGTGCTGCAGACTTCCAGTGCTATTTTCATTATTCAATAGTGAATGCATCTTTGTATGTCTTTTTGTGTTCCTTGTTTTCCTGGTCACTTATTGTTGACACGGCAGGTGGGAGAGCTGTTGGAGCACACTGTTAGCAACCTTGATCCTTTGCATATTGTAAACATGGTTCCCAATGGCTTGGAGATACCTCGGTTAGTATGCTTGAGATTATACAATTAATTAGGTCATGATTTATTTTCCAGCTTCTTCTCCGAATGAAAGCATGTTTCTGCAATCTAGGATATGCCATTGTCACCAAAAATCTGTGAAGTTCTCGAAGTGTGCCAGTGTCAGGCTTCTTATGCCATGCCTTTATTCTCCATCAATTATAAATAAGCAAACTGTGACATGTTCATTCTTCGTTTGAAAAATCATGGAGGGAAAAAATGAGTATACTAACGGGGGCTATTTTGTTGGGGGTTTGTTGCATATAATAGAAAATGGTGCATAAACACATGAATATATATGTGATGCTTTCTGCATTGTGCTTATTCTGGAAGGGATGTTAGTGAAGCAAATGCTTAAGTTCATTCTCTAACTCGTCTTCTTATTTCAGGCTGAGGGATCGTCTTGTGAAAATTATTACTGATTATAGAACTGAAACATCTCTTAGACATGGCTGCAATGATATACTTAAGGTGACAAATATTCCACACATCTTTGCCTTTTTTTTTTTTTTTTTTTTTCTGAACGTGAATTCTCTGATGCATTTTCCTATATGAAAATGCTGTTTTATCATAATCCACAGGCTGACTGCGTGAACCTTTTGGTTAAATACCTTAAGGAAGCTAGACGGGGTATCTGCTTAAGCAATGAAGATGATGCACAATCGCAAAGATATAGTAGTAGAGATTCTCAGGCAACTGAGAGAATGCCACTCACTAGAACCACCCAGGTCAAGTCAAAAATCAGAGGAGACACAAGATGCTGCATATGCTTCGATCCGTTTTCCATACAAAATGTATCGGTGATTGCATTTTTTTGCTGTCATGCCTATCACATGGATTGTCTTACAGATTCCAGGCATACTTTTAGTGGCAAAAAGGAAGCTGCAACTACTTTGGCAGGCCAGTTGTGTGAGTATGTTGACGAGGAGGATGATGATTATGATGTTTCCCATTCGAGTGTTCCTCGGTTGCGATGCATCTTATGTACTACTGCTACTGGTTGAGATATTAAAGTATGCCTTTTTTCGTTTACTATTATCATGTTTTTTCGTTTAAGCTTTTTGGAGGGGGTGTAGGGGTGTAGTGTGTCAATATGAGCCCTGTGTTTAATTTTGAGGCTTCTTTCCATTTGGTTTTTGCGTCATGTGTGATAATTTGTAGGCTTCCATTTTGCTTGAGCTTCAACTTTGGGGATTATTGTATTATAATTCATAGAATTATAATGCAAAGTGTTAGTGATTGATTCCTTCTCCTCCTCCAACTCTGGCTGCTCTTTACACAAACATTAACCTTAAAACGTCCCTCTGGAGACACTGCCACGGTAAAAGGGACCTAAATGTTGAGAGCTGCTCTTTGTAAGGCAGAATCCGAATTCCAAGAGTCGCTTTCTGGCTGAAAAGAAGCTCGTCATTATCTATTTGAGCTTCACCCTCTTCGTTACCTACTTTCAATTTTGTTCTCAATGATCCAACTGCCAACTGCGGACGAGCATTCTTGGGCGTGTCTAAATTCAAGTAGGAGATGATAGATTCTCTGGCGTGATGACCACTGACAGATGCTTTTTTTGAGTTTTTCTGCAAATTGTTCAGGTGCCAAATTCAAGTATGTGGAGGAGAGAATTGAGGGATTAGACCCAGAAAATTTTGTCATGTGTCACAACTTTATTCGACGGCGATGATGGCCTTAGCGAGGTCCTCGAGAAAAAATCACAGCAGAGATAGAGATTGGGCATCCCCCGATGGAGGAAGCATTTACAAGAGCGGCAACAAAGGCTATCCAATTGGCCAGGTTCGAAGGCCATAGGAGCCTACCTCTTTTTGATACCCTATTTCGCCTGGCCTTGGTTAATATTTGGTGCCCTCTTCGGTATTGTAATTGGATTTCAGTGAGATTGCTAAATGAACTTGGCATTTGGAACTTGGCATTTGGCAAAGATTCCACCGGACAAATGAGCTTCGACCCAACATGCATCTTCATATAGTGGACTTGGCATTAAGAGTATTTTGCATTTTTCACAAAAGTGAATTTAAAAAATTTTCTCTCTCAACCAAAAAAAAAAAAGAAGAAGATAATTTTATAATTAATTTAATTTAATTTTAATTATAATTTTTTACATTGAAAGAATTTTAATATATATATATATAAACTATTAAATTAATATTAAATATTATAATTATAGTTGTTTGCTAAAAATTATAATTTCAATAGGATATTTAAATGTTTTTAAAATTAAATAAATATAATCATATAATTATTTTATTAATTTTCTCTTAATTTTGATAATTATAATATATTAGTATGATGTGTGAATTTATTATGTTTATTAAAAATATATATTTTTTGATTTATTTAAATAAAAAATAAAAATAAACTTTAATTATGAATAATTTTTCTTTTAAAAAAATTAATTTGAAAATTTTTTTAAAAAATTAAATTATGCAATTAAACTTAACAAAAACATATTATATAATTTATAGTGTAGCTTATGAAGGCTATAGAAACTTAGCTAAAACAATAGAACATATCAACATAAATGAAAAGAAATACAAGTATTAATCTAAAAGAAAAATTTATTAGATGAAATGTAGTTAAAAAATAAAAATAAAATAATACAAGTCAAATATGCATATGATTTTATAATATGAAGAAAAAGATTAGATATATATTAAATTTTTAATTTTATTAAAATATTAACAACTTATCAACATAAATGAAAAGAAATACAAGTATTAATTTTGAAAAAAAATAAACTAGATGAAATTTAAATGAGAAAAAGTACAAAAAAAAATATAAGCCAAATATACTTATAATTTTATAACATGAAGAAAAGAATTAGATATACATTAAATAATACAAATGTTGGAAGTTCATTAAGAAAATCTTAAAATTAAGAAAATGACATTATATAAATGTTTCACTAAATTTCTATTAGTTTTTATAATTATAAGAGATTCATGAATCTATTATATTAATTAAAAAAATTAATTTTTGTGTTAGATTAAAATATATAAAATTAAATTAAAGTATTTTATTTTTTAAAAAAAAAGTTAAAAATTTGAGTAAAATTTTCAACAAAAAAAAGTAAAAATAGAAAAATATTAAATTATAATTATTTTTTAAATAATACTTTTAAAATTATAATATATATATATATATATATATTGTCATATAAAAATTTTATTGACTCTCTTTTTAATAATATTAATATAATATATATACATGTACAAAAATAAGTTTAATTTTTTTTTCTTTATTTGATTTCTTATGGAAACACCACAATTAAAAAGACAATAATTTATATCCATAAACAAATGCATAAATAAATTCCATAAATATAAGAGTGTAACAAATTTTATAAATACATATAAAAGTAAAATCCAAGTTGATGTCCAATGAAAAATTAACATTTTAATTAATCTCAAAGAAAAATTACTAAGGTAAAATTTAGTTGAGAGAAAATTAAAAATATATATATTAGAAATCAAGTATACTTAAAATTTTATAATATAAAAAAGATTAGATACATATTAAAATTTTAATTTTATTAAAGTATTAAAAATTATAAAATAACTATTAATTTAATATTAAATCATGCAAATTATAGGAGTTTATTAAGAAAATTTTACAATTAAGCAAACATTATTATATAAATGTTTTAATAGTTTTCTTTTAACTTTCATATATATTTTATGCTAATATTAAATATACACAATATATATAAGTTTATCATATTTATTAAGACATTTATTTTTTTATTTTATCTAAATGAGAAAAATAGAAAAATTAAAATTATAAATATTTTTACAAAAATTAAAAAAAACTTAAATTATAATTTTTGTAAAAAAATTTAATTTAAAAATATTTTTTTAATAAAATTATGATTTAAAAATTATTTTTTCTTTTTTCAAAGAATTTTTTGATTTTTTATTTCTTTAATTATAAATATTTATATTATATAAATTTTAAATATATATAAAAATTTGTTAATATAAATCAAATAAATTATAATTATATAAATTGAGTAAATTTAATATATATTAGAATTCTAATTTTATTAAAATATTAAAGAAATTAAAAATTAATTATTAAATCAATATTAAATATTTAAAATGTTAAAAACTCATTAAAAATTAAATTAAATAGTTAAATATTTTTTAAAATTAAATACATGTCGACATGTAAAATTTTCATCAAATTTTTCTCAATTATAGTAATATTAACATATATATAAATACAAATTATATATATAATAAATTTTCTAAAATTTCTCAATCAATTATATTCTTTTATGTCAAAAATAAAAGTCATTCAATCACATATTACAACTAATGGTAATTTTTTATTTATTATTTATTTCTTTTCTTAAATTTTTCTATTTTATATATATATATAAGATTAAATATAAATATATAATTATAATTCTTAATTTTAGTTAATATATATTTTTATATATAATAATTAATAATTATAATTATATATTTATAGATATTTATTCATGTCTAGGTCTCTCTAAATTTTTTTCTTAAAAGTAATTTAACAAAACATTTGACCTCCACTTAATTGGGGGAAAGCTTTAAGTTAATAACCAGTGGATGTTGGACACGTGTTGGTGTTAAAAGGGTAAGTGAGAGGTCCCTATCTGTACCTAACGAATCTGTCACAACTCGACGAGAATATAAAAATTGGTGACCTTCCTTTCACAGTCTGGCCACGGCGTTGACCTGTTGAGCAGTCGGCCATATTTACCTAAATGCCCCCTTCATTGGCCTTTTCTGCATTGACCTTTTGATTTCCACGAAGCCCCAAGCTTCGGATCGGTAGTTGCTCTTAGATGTGTGTTCGCAAGCGATGATGCGTCTATAAATAACACTCCTCCTATTTCATCCGATCCCACACCCTCAATCTATTTCCAATCGTTTCATCAAAGCTCTTGGCTAGCCTAAGTTCAACATGGGTGTGGCCACCTTTGAAGAGCAACTTGCTTTTGCGATCCCTCCTGCCAAGATGTTCAAGGCCTGTGTCCTTGAAAACCACACATTCTTTGCCAAGGCCCTGCCACAGGCAATTCAGAATGTTGCCATTCTGGAAGGAAATGGAGGGCCTGGCACAGTCAAGCAAGTTAATTTTAGTGAAGGTATACGTGTGACGGTGGATTCTTTGGCATGCTTACCGATAGATTACTTTTCAGTATTGAACTAACAAGTTTCCTGCAAATTGTTCAGGAGCCATATACAAGTATGCGAAGGAGAGAATTGATGCAATAGACGCAGAGAATTTCACTTCTGCCATGACCTTATTCGAGGGCGATGCCTTTGGCAAGGACCTCGAGAAAATGACACAAGAGCTAAAGTTTGAGGCCTCCCCTGACGGAGGAAGCATTTGCAAGAAAATTAACAGGTGCTATCCCATTGAGGGCCAGGATGAGATTCCCGAGGAAAAATTGAAGCCTGCCCAGGAATTGTCCACGGGTCTTTTGAAGGCCGTAGAAGCCTACCTGTTGGCAAATCCTGACGCTTAAGCCGGGCCCTTTTTTACTGTTCTGTTTTTCACATCGGCCCAACCAGAGAATCTCAAAAGCCTTGTGGTTTCAGCTTTTCTTTCTTTTGTTTCCGCAGAATGGCTCTGCTCTCAATAACAAACTCGTTGTGTTACTTATCTTTTAAGACGAACACGAAGAGAACGAGAAAAGTTGGTGGCTATGCCTCCTTTCTCGTGAAAACAAAATAAAAGAAAAAGAAAAATCAGTGCGTAGCTCACCATTAATGAGCTAAAAATAAGTACGCAATTGTGCTCTCAATAAAATTGTGCTCTCTAAAATTTCCAAAAATTAAGATACATCGTCTAAATCCCTCTAATAAATGGCCATGTACCAGCGCCCCGAAAGGAAATTGGGAAAAAAAAAATGAAAGAAAAGAAAGGGAAAGCAGACATGTATACATCCACAAAATACCAGTTATGCTCGTCTAGCAATAACTAAGAACATGCACGGGTAGAAGAACCGATCAACAAACATATAACACTGCTTCACTCCATAGATCACCAACAGCCATCGTCGAATACGCCAAAAAGAGGCCAATCTCTCGCCCTAACCTCTTAGTTCACAATATACTTTTGTGTTTGCCTTGGACTTTAGCCTCCCATTAGGTCGAATAAGGATTTAACGTGTTAGCTAAAAACCGTCCAAGAAGTGAACTTAGAAGAAAAGCAATTTAATAGTAGAAGATTATTTTGAGAAGTGAAAAAACACAAAAATTTTTAGTATTATATTAAAATATATATATATATACAAATTTAAGATCAACAAAAGATTTTTATCTTTTTATTTTAATGATATTTTCATAATATTATGTTTCTAGAGTTGTTTTATTAGGTTTCTAAAGTTATTTTTATTACGTTATTATTAATTTTTTTTATAAAAAATATAAAATTAAAATAATTGAGAATAATTTTGTATGATTGCATTGAAAAAATTTATAAAACTCTAAATTTAAATTAAGGGTTTTGCCTTTTGATTTATGAATTGCAAGCCTCAACTAAAAAATCCATGCGGTAAGGAAACCATAGCATTGAATCAGAATAAAGACTTAATTTTTTAATTGAGGGGACCCAACCTTTGTTCATGACGTCCTAAGTTGTGTATCTCTAACCAAACAAAAAAAAAAAAAGGACAGAAGAAGAAGAAGAAGCAAAAAGATCCCCTGAGTTGTTTGCCATTAATTGGCTAAAATGCAGAGCTAGAGCACGAGGAGTTGAGGGGACCTAATACTGGTGGCTCTAAAACAACACAAATTGTTGCCATTCTAAGACAAGTTTTGAGTATAACCCTTATGTCACTAAATTAGGCTGTGTATGTTAATCCTCGTAGCATTTAGTTGATTTTGCGAGAGAAGATTAACTAAGTAAGTTTAAGAAAGAATTAAATGATTTAGTGAAAATGTTTGGGAAAGCAAGTAAGAGAATTTGGGAGTGCTGAAAAGTACAGAATACAAAAAAACTTTGTAAATAAGGTGTATTGAGTAGCTACTAAAAGTATTTACATTTAGGGAGAAGTGGTTTATTTGTAATGGCTGCACTTCCTCAATGTGTGGTTAGAATTTAAGCATCTAAGATATTTACAAAGAATGTTCTAGAGTTAGCATTAATTACAATCTGTCAAGAAGGTTCTAATGAGTGTTCAGCTGGCATTGGCTAAAAGTTTCTAGATTCTAGTCACTTCTAGACACTTCTGCACTTTTCTAATACCTTTCAATGTCTTGTCTGGCAGCAAAAAGGAGATGGACATTACTGGCAGCCCGCAGAGAGTGTTCCTGGCCCAAGTTTTTGCCTTCTCACTTGCTAGACGGGATGGACACAAACTTCCCACGTGACATTCTCCCCCACTTGATCTTGTGACTTCCTCATCGCATTCTCATGCTAAAATTGCCAAATGTGATCGACAAATTACCAAAGTTGGTCCTCTCGTTCCCCACTAACCTTTAGGTCGTGCAAATCCTTTATTTTCATCAAGTATTTAGTGTAATTGAGGACTTCCCTTCTCTAGGTCGCTCTATTAGCAAAGATGTGTTCTACCTCCTTGTTAGTGACCACAACTGTGGGAGCGTACTTAGACTTGCTTCGGCTTAAATTCTCTTTGTCTCCATAAAAAGTCTTGAAAAGACTTGCTTATAAGACATTGCAAATCTTCAACTTTAAAGGAAGTTAGACTTGGTAGGCAACCCTTCTTATGCGCTTAACCACAAAAAATGACTCTTCACACTTCCTTGCCAAGCTTATGTGGACTTTTTATAGAAACTTGAATTGGTTGTGTTGCACCATGTCTCCCGTTGCGTAATCCTTTGGGCATCGCTTGGTGTCAGCCAACCATTTCATCCTCTTCGGCAGATCATCTAGGCTAGTACCTTCCTTGATCTGTCCAAGGAAGTTGCACGTAGGTGTATTAGCAGAGTGGGCAGCTAGTTCCACCTCCTGGCTCAGCACATCAACAACAACGTTGGCCTTGCTCGACTTAGACTGCAGTGTGTAATTGAATCCTGTCAGGAAGTCTTGCCAGCAAGCTTGCTTGAGGCTGAGTTTTTTTGAGGTCTGGAAGTAGCTCGCAACATCGTTGTTGGTCACAATCAAGAACTTACTTCCAAGGAAATAATGTCTCCAAGTGCGTAAGCAATGGATAATGGTAGTCATCCCTTTGTATTGGACAGTGTACCGCTTCTCCATGTCATTGAACTTACGACTTACGTAGGTAATGAGATGCCCATCTTGCATCAAAACTCCCCTGATAGCAAAGTTAGATGCAACAATATGGACTTCAAAAGGCATTTCACAGTCTAGTGGCACCACCTTAGATTCCTTGGAGATTGCTCGCTTCAATCTCCCAATGGAAGCTTGGCATTGTTTTGTTTAATGCCAAGTGTGGTTTTTCTTTGGGAAGAGGACTAGGGTACCAGAAAAGGCTTCTAAGGGTTTGTTGAAACCCGAATCTATTTGATCTTGGAGCTAATTTCTCAGTTCAGTGAACTCTTAGGGTGTCATGTGATAAGGGCCCATGGTAGGAGGTTTGGCACCAAGTTTTAGCTTGATGTGGTGATCTACATCTCACTTTAGTGGAACCTTTTTTAGCAGTTTAAAAGGCTTGACATCCCTGAACTTGGCAAGGACTGCCTGGGTAAGCTGCAACAGTGTGGGAGTAGGTGCTACGTCTTTCCTATCGCTTGGCTCTCTTTTGGTAGCTGTATTATCTAAACCCAACTTGAGCCCCCGTTTAAATTGCAAGGCAGAAATCATTGCTGATTGTAACTTCTCCTTGCACTTCAAGGGAACCACTTAGCTATTGCGAGCGTCAAGAACCATTAGAGAGTTAGAAGCAGGAATGGGAAAAGCCAAGACTTTGCAAAAGAATATATGACCTAACACCACCTTAAAGTCATTCATGGGAGCGACAGTAAAGTTTAACTTACCAGTTCATCCCCCAATCCAGGTGGCTACTCCTTGTGGTACACCTTGAATAGGCTTTGCTTTTGAGTTGACTGCCTTGATGGTGCCATTTCCCTTCGTCAGTTTGAGACCTAGAAGGTTGGCTTCTTGCATGTTGATGAAGTTATGCATTGCACTCGCTGCTTTCCCCTCAATGGTAACGTTTACGTATAGTATTCCTTTTTCTTTAAGGGCTGTTGGGGAGAAATGCTTGGTAAGATTACCTAATTATTAGATAGATTTCATGTTTATTTGGGGCTCTTTGTTGGTCTTCTCTAGGTGAAGCACTGCCATTATAGCTTTCATTGTTTTGCGGTTGGGGCAGTTTTGCACCCAGTGTGATCCGTCACAAATAAAACAGGGCCTTAGGGGACTACTTGTGTTACGCCTGCTTGCAGAGTACTTTTCATGCTTGGGATGACCATTTGAGGGCCTCTACTATCCTCCTTCGTTACGGCCAAACTCCTGTTTCTTTTACTTGGGTTTCTCTCCCCCATTTTTGCCATAATTGGCTTTCTTGCTCTTGGAGTGGACAGAGTAGTCGATAAAGGTTTTAGCAGTCGCAATGACAGCATCCAGAGTTTGCACATCATGCCTATCCATGTCAACTCTCGCTCAATCCTTTAAGTTGTCTTTAAAGTGGAAGAGAAGCTCTCTGTTGGACATTTAGATTTTAAGCATGAGGATAGTAAACTCCTTGATGTAGTCAGAGATACTACTTGTCTAACTTAGGCGTCGTAGTTTCTCTTTAATTTCTTTGTTTACATTGTGAGACACAAAGTATCTACGTACCTCAGCTTTGAATTGCTCCCATATATTGATGATGCACAAGCTTTTCTCCCTCTCTGAGTACTTTCGTCTCCATCAAAGTTGGGTAACATCCTGTAGAAAGATCAGGGCGTTGCCAACCTTGGCCAGGTCATTGATAACTCTCATGGCTTTGAAGTACTGATCAAGACCAAATAGAAAATTTTCCACTGCAGTGGCATTGTGTTTGTCGTTGTACATGGTAGGCTTCGGGACCTTCGAACTATGCAGGGCAGTGGTGCTAGTAGTCGCGACTATGCTAGCAGTGTGGGAGTTGTTTCGATATAGAAACTCCATCTTCCTGAGGAAGTCATGAATCTCTCTTTCAACGAACTTGCGCAAGTTAAACAGATCTTGATTCAAAGAGAATATTTCTCTCCTGAATGAGTGGTTAAACTCCTTTATCATGACTTTGGCAGCTCATATGATCTCTACATTCTCGTGGATCAAGTTATCAACTTGATCGCTGAGGTTGCCTATTATGGACCTAAGATTAATGATACACCTCTTCAAGCCAGTAACTTGAGTGTTCATATTCTCTTTCGCTGGAGTCTTAGACTTGCTACGCTTGGTTGGAGCATGCTACTTCTTACGCCCATAAGGCTGTTGCCTTGCTTGTTGCTCCTTCACAATGGTGACAACAAATCCTTCTTCACTTGCCATGCTCATCGCTTCTGCAGACAACAAATAATAGGTTGTACTTAAGGTTTGAATCGTTGCTCTGATACCACCTGTCACGGAGTTAAACTGCGTGTGTGCTAACTCGCGTGACACTTAGTCAATCTTACAAGAGAAAATGAATTAAGTAAGCCTAAAAAAGAGTTGAGTAATTCAATGAAAATGTTTGGGACGGCAAGTAGGAGGATTTGAGAGTATTGGAAAGTAAAAAATATAAGAGAGTTTTACAAGTGAAGTGTATTGAGTGGCTGATAAAAGTATTTATAGTTGGAAAGAAATGACCTATTTATAGTGACTGCACTTCTTCAATATGTGTTTAAAATTTGAATATTTAAGATATTTACAAATAATATTCTAAAACTAACATTAATTACAATTTGTCAAAAAATTCTAATGAGTGTTCAATTGTACTTTGTTAGAAGTTTTTGAATTTTTGTTAATTTCAGGCACTTTCAAGTGAAGTTTTTAGTCACTTTTTTAGTACCTTTCAATGTCTTGTTTGGCAGCAAAAGTAGGCTAGATATTGTTGGCAGCCCGCAGAAAATATTCTTAGCCTAAGTTTCTATCTTCTTATTTGTTAGACTAGCTGAACACAAACTTTCTACGTAACACTTAGCTCGTGGCAGTCAATTAGAACCATACTTTCTTCGTCTTTGATAAATAAATAAATAAAAGAAATAATTATAAGAGGAATAAAAATGTTGGAGGAATTAATATTTATTATTTTTTTTATGTTTGGGAAATGATCACATCTCGGTGTTGAGGAGAGTGGGGGGCGAATGCCTCCACTGGAATTTGGAAAATCATAATATTACTGAAAATTCCTTTTGTCTCTATTGAAAAATTACTTTTGCTTCCACTGAAAAAAATTTCTCCTCCCTCCCAAATCTTAATCAAATAAAATATATGATCTACATCAATTTTATAAATTATTTTTTTCATTTTATAATTATCTATATATATATATATTATTTATAATTTTGTTATTCTTTAATTAAATTATTTATTTTATTATCAAATACTTAAAATAAAATATATATTTATAAAATTATAATTTATTTTAAATTTATTATCTAACTAAAAAAATAATAACATCATTATTTTTAATATATTACTTTATCGATTAATAATGTAATTTGTCCCATACAGAGTATCAAGTATCATCAGCATAGTCTCTCGTCCACAAATTTATGATTAAATTCTCTAATATTTTAAAAAAATTGAGTAACAATATTTACAAAATAATATAAAAAATAATAAAAGTATGTGAACTAATTATATTTCTAAGGGCGGGTTTTGCTTCGCTGATGAATAAACATTTGGTAAGGAAAGAAAAACCAAAAAAAAAAAGGAGGGGGGGGGGAAACCGCAAGAGTGCCAGCCAGCAACAAGGGCAAAATAGTCATTTAAATATGGATAACCCTAATGACGATGGACTTATGATTGCCGGGCGGAGCTTCCAATCATAAACCCAACCAAAGTCTCCGTCTCGCGTGGATGCGCGGGATAGAGAGACAGAGAGGCACCAAAAGAAAAGTAAAAACCCTAAGTATAATCAGTAAGAGAGAGACAGAGAGAGACAGAGAGAGCCTCACTCTCTCTGAGCCCTTTCTTCTTCTTCTTCTCTCTGTATCTCCGGCGCTTATCTTCCGAGTCTCCCGATTCAAGGTTTTCCTGAATCGACGCGATCCGGTTCGATCTCGGTGAGCTTGATTTGTAAACCCTAACCAATCGTGTGTGTGTGTTTTAGTTACAATTGTGTGGATTTATATGGGGTTTTTTTGCTTCTTTGAATAGCTTTGTATCAGTTTTGTTTAGCTTGATTTCGGTTCCAAAAACCCTAATTCCTTTTTCTTTTTCTTGCTTGCTTTGCGTGGTTGGGATTTGAATTTCGGTGTTTTTTTGTATTTTTTTTTGCTTGTTTTCAAAAAAATTGGATTATGGGTTCTTTTTTTTTTGTTTGGTAGTGAAATAACTTATGGGTTTAAACTATTAATTTTGATTTGTGCCGGTTCACTGAATCATTTTGTGGATTGGCGAAGTAGTTTGTGGGAAACCCACTTTTGTGTTTTTCTTTTTTATTATTTTTTTAAAGATTTGTAGTGTTTTGATATATTACTTTCTTTGATTTATTATATTGTATATCTGCCTGGTTATGTTATGGCGCCAGCTGGGAGTTCAGCTATGGAGGTCGAGATTTAGGGTTTTGAATCAGAAAAGAGAGAGGGAAAAAGAGAAAGTTGAGAGCAGAGTTAGAGGGAATTCAATTTTCTTTGATGATGCATCTGATACAAAGAGAGAAGAGTTTTATACTCTTGATCTATGGCTTATACACAGCAATTAATAATCTACAGCTAAGCAAGTGCCACATCACCTTATTAATCTCTAAACCCTATTAACACTAAACAAAACTAATATGTCATACTATGGTTCCCTAACAGGTTAATTGTGAATATTTTCTGTTGTGGCTTCACACTTATATGAGGCAAAATCAATGCAGGCTCATACATTTACCTTTTGCTGGTCATGCTTGAGTTACATCTGATAGGGCACTGCTGGGCACAGTGTCATATGATTTAAGGAGTTCCCTAATCTGTGGTTGTCTGAGAAGGTGGAAATCTAGGTTGCATATCTTATTTTTTGCAGTTAACCACAATGATTGCTGCTGAGCCTGTAATGGCCAAGAAGAGTTTGAGGATCAAAATTACCTCCCAGAGAATAGAAGTTGTCTCTGGGACAAGGTCTTGTCAGTTTGGGCAACAATTATCACCCGATAATGAATGGGGTCAGCATACTTCCATGGGCAACAACTGTGGTTCTCAGATGGGTACATCACAAAGTTTTAAGGAGAAACCTGTGGTGACACATGCTAAAAAGCGTGGGTCATCTGCAGTGGAAGATCAACAGGAAAAGAGGCAGAAAATGGAGCGTGGTGTGACACAACAATGCTCTGTCCTCCTAAAGGCACTTATGCGTCACCCTGCTGGTTGGGTTTTCAATCAGCCAGTTGACCCAGTAAAACTGAACATCCCTGATTACTTCTCAATTGTGAAAAACCCCATGGATTTAGGAACAATAAAGTCCAAATTGGACAAAAATCTGTATGTTTGCTCTGAAGAGTTTGCGGCTGATGTCAGACTGACTTTCTCAAATGCAACTTTATACAATCCACAAGAAAACAGCGTCCATCAAATGGCAGTGGAACTAAAGGAGCATTTTGAGACAAGGTGGAAATCTTTAGAGGAAAAATGGAGTCATGAAGGGATGAAGTTTGGGAGTGGAAGATTTTCAAGTGGGCAGATGAAGGAAATAACTGATCCAAGACAAAACTGTCCTAAAACACCTCCTTTGTGTAGTGCTGTTTTGCCCAAGAAGTCAAAGTCATTGGAGGAGAAGACCATATGGCATTCTTCAGATGCAAGATGTGAAGAAGTGAGTTGTTAATTTAAAATTAGTTATTAGATCGACACTTGCTCTCCTGAGCTGAAAAAATACTGGAAAACTAATTAATGTTTTTATTATCTTTATATATTAATACCCATGGCCTGTGGGTTGCACATCCTCTCTTTTTGTTTCTCGATCTCTTCAATTAACTTATTGTTTCTACTGTTGAAGGCAAAGCTTGTTAAGCCTGTTGAAAACTGTACGCAGAAGTCATTGGAACGATATAATCAGAGAGGTATGCAGTGGCAGAGTATAATTTTTCTGCCTTTAGGCTTTTAAATGGAACTAATTATCAATTTGTTGTATAGGAACTGATCAAAGTGTGAGACATGCTGGTGCCTCCTGCATTGCAAAGGCAACATTTAGTCCAGTTCCCTTAAAATGTGACAAATGTGGCTTGGATGCATGTCATTGTAGACTCTACACTGATTCAATTTCTTCCCATACATCCTCAGGTAGTTGGTTCTCTATTTTGGTGTTTGCTTTTTAATATAAGGTGTTCAGCTGACCTAACCTTCTGTTTTTCTTCGGTTTAGATTTATCTGTTGAGGGATCACTGAGAAGAGACCATCACGCATGTGGGTCCGATGCTTCAGGACTGGTATTGAGACATCCATCATGTTGGTTCAATTTGATTTTTTGCTGATAATATTAGACATTGCAATTTTGTAATTGATGCTTTGTCTTTGAATATAGGAATGCCAGCCAAAAAGCATGCCAACATCACAGATGACCAAATCAGATCCAGATTCCGATGGTGAGAATAAATTTTCTTTTATGGTTATGTCCTGCCACTTAGTCCTTGTTGAACTGAGTAATAGGATGCTGTTGAAATCAATGTAAGGGGCTGTAAGTGCTCTGGATGATGAAATTGTGTGCCCTAGCTCTCAGCTCAATGATCCTTCAGTTGATGGAACCTCTGAAGAAGGTTGGTTTTGTTACAGATGGCATCTGAATTTACAGTTTGCTCCTGTCATTGCACAGTGCATTACCTCAACAACTTTGATATTTGTTTGGGTTAGGATGGAAACCTCCTGTTTTTGATGTACCACTATCTCCAACAAAGGCTCTTCGTGCTGCAATGCTGAAGCAACGCTTTGCAGCCACTATTTTGAAAGCGCAACATAAGACACTACTTGATCATGTAAGATTCCTCTCTAGCCCCTGGGTGAGTGTGTGCCTTGTTGGATGGTGACAAGGAGTTGTGGGAATAAATTTGTTTCCTTTTTTTAAAATACATATATATATATATATAAATTTGGGGGTGGAGAGTATAAATTTGTTACTCACAAGACATACAATGGTTTAATGTTTTTGTTATTAGGGTGATAGGGCTGATCCAGTAAAGTTGCAGCAGGAAAAGGAAAGATTAGAAAGGAGACAGCAGGAAGGTAATTTAATCAAATTTAGTCCAGTTACAAGAATTTCTCGTGTTGCACGGTCTGTGGCCTCTGGAGTGTGAAATACTGCTTCATGACTCAATGGTCATTTATGGTCTTTAGCTGGTGCTCTAGCATCTTTCCCTCTCCTTGATGAAGCTTACCCTCTAGTTTCTTGGTGTGGCATGCAATAATGTAATCAAATTTTAATAAATGATTTTAGAAATGACAATTTAGTTGGATGTTGATTTGTAATTCAAAAGTAAAGTAAAATATGCTTGGGGGTTTGACAGATTTTGTGTCTTTGCTGTTTAACCAATAATGACTCCTTTTAGGTTCCATGCATGGCCATGGTTCACATATTTTCTGTTTAAATGACTTTCTTGTGTAATTATCTTTTATGAGTAGAATTATTAAGTTTTTATCTCTAGATTCGTTCCTCTCTTTAGCATCTTTCCTCTAGAACTTCATTGCTTCTGCTAATGTTGTTTTTGTTTTTTCCTCTTTGCAGAGAAGGCTAGGATAGAGGCCCAAATCAGAGCTGCCGAAGCTGCCTCGAGAATGAAAAAAGAGATGGAGTTGAAAAAGCAACGTGAGAAAGAAAGAGAAGCTGCCCGAGTTGCACTGCAAAAGGTTTGAGTCTATACTCGATGAATTATTGTGTTAGATTTTACTCACTGTGACCTTACCTGACAATGACATTGTTTGCCTTCAACCAGATGGAAAAAACTGTTGATTTAGAACAAAACATAGAGGTCCTAAAAGAACTTGAGATGCTTAGTGGGTGTTCCCTGTCCTACAAACCCCACTTTCATAGGGATGGGCCAGAAGTAAAGGGGAAAAGTGAAGCTCTCTTTGGAAGCCCATTGGCGCAGTTGGGTCTGTACATTAAAGATGATGATGCTGAAGACGATGACGCTATTTTGAATGCCGATGGAGAGGAAGGTGAGATACTCATTTGATTGGTGGACTCCCAAGCGTTCCGTTTTCTGTTCTTTTCCTTTTTCTGCCTTCGTGGTAGGAGGTATTTGAGTGGGGAATAGTTTGTAAATGAATATGTTTTTGTAGGGAAAATGGCAATTTGTAGATCATGACATGAAACCTGTATTTATAGGATATATATAGTTAGCCGTTGCTAGTACTATCTTTCTGTTAATGCCACGTCAACATACGATTGTCTTACCAATATGGGTGGGAGAAGAATTTATTAATGCTGCTTGCTGAACTGAATAGAGCGAGAATTAATTATGAATGTCAGAGGCAAGCATGCGATCAAGAGCTTTTTCAAGTGCAGGCTTTAGGGAGAAGGGACATTGCTACTCTCAAAAATAAGTAGTCGGTATGGAACTCTTTAGCGATCAAAAACCATTTTGTAGCCGAAGGTAACGGTTTCTGCCGCCAAGTCAATGGTTATTGAGTGGTAATAGCCACGCTCCCGCTTCGAGCGCAATGCAATCCTTGTACAATTTTAGAAAGTGTAGTCCTTTTTAGTGCAAAATACCGTAACCTGCTCCTGAGCCATCTTGAAAAAGTTTCTGCTAGCCTTTCTGAACACCTGCAATTGACGTTAGCTCTGGGCCATAAGTTAGTATTAATGGTTGAGCCCATTTACGTGCATTTCAATTAAGCCCCGTGCATCTCAATTAGCCCCGAAATACACAAACCCCACTTAAAAATACCAAGAACAACAAAGGGTAGCGCAAACAGGTAAAATTCTGTGAAAACATCAGAAAACAGAAATTCCTATTAAGACAGTATTTGTTGTCCAACTAAAATAGCTATAACAGAGCAGGTAAGATCTTAAAAAGCGGCGACCAGTAGTTCTAGCAGCCTAAACAATTGTGTCAGCCATTTTATGCTGCGTGAAAGCATTGTCACTCACTTAAATGCAATAGAGAATAGAAGACCGCACGACTCATATTGTGTAGCTATTCTTGGCATCGTTGTCATGCTTCTTTGCATCCTCCTGAAGACCAAATGTGAACATGAACTTAATTATCATCTTAACTTTGCAATAATCAATTAAGCATGTGTCAAACACAACATCCTTACATGGAATATGAACCCAATAGTATCATTGCAATCAAGAAATTCCTTCCATTGCTTTCCAATGCTTAACTGCAAAAACAGATAACTTGAATTTTACTCAGCAGAATAGCCATTGAGAAGAAACAAGGGTGAACAATTAAGTGCATCCCCAATCTAGATCAACCATGCGTTCCAAGAATTTGGCAACGTAATGGACCAAAACCAAGTTGACAACTTGTGTTCTTTGAAGCACGCAACCATAATGGAAAAGAAAACCATCTGCTTTCACTTTTTTGTTCGTTTGGTTTTAGTACAGTAGATACCACAACAAGGAACAAGGAACATAAACATTAATCTTTTACCACTCAAAGGAAAAGATAAAATATAACCAATCAAACATTGTACCACAAGGTTAAGCATTTTTCCCTTTCTTTAATAAGTCACAGTTAATGGAAAAGCAAAAAACACAAAGGGATGCCACATCAATAATAGAACATCAGAGGAAAAGAGAAGATTGAAATCATTGTGGACTCAAAGCTATGAAAAGATCCCAACATACAATGCAAACATGCAATCTGCACTTTAATGCAAACTGAGGAGTTACTTGTGCAGCTTCATTTGAAGCATCCTTTGTCCATAGAGCTATCTTTTCCTGTCTAACTCTGACACTGACAACTGCTCCAAGTATCTTATCTCCATGATCACATTGTTCTCCAATCATTGCCAGTAGCTAATGGAAATTATATAAAAAATGAGGCCACACCAATAACACTCAGCATGTAATTATAGAACGTAGGTAGTGCAGAAAAGTACCGTATACAACCAAGAAGTATCAGATTTCCCTTTGGGGAAGGTCATAGTCCACTTTCCTCCATCAGCACAAACAGAGTCCTCCCATTTTGGCTCAATCTTATATTTGAAGCAATGACAATCTGCTCCAACAGCCAGCTTGCTTGGATGATGTATATTGTTGTGAAGACCAAAAGCAGGATAAAATTTTGTTTAACAAATTACAATTTGTCAGTCATTTGAGTATAGTATCATAGATTAAGCATCCCAACAAACATATAAATCAAATTCCAGTCACAAGAGATAGTAGCTCTCTTAAACTACAAATTCAGTCAATTTCAGATCTCGGTAGGTAACTAGGTATGTAACAATATTTTCTAATTTCCAAATTGTAAAACTGCACAAGAGTAAATTTTTAAGCAACAAAATGAAATCAGAATGTACATCATAAACAATACATAAGAAACACACTGCAAAGATTCCTATTGCGAGAACAAAAAGTAAACTGACCAAAAACAAGAGAAAAATCAGAATCAAAATGAGATTCAACTTTAAATGAACAAACAATAAAATCTTAAATTTGGAGTCCCTTTTTTTCATGCATCGCATTGGCTTCTTTGTCCACCAGAAAACACCACAAAACCTTGAGGAAACACTGGACACATCTTAGAAATCGAGCGTAATTCAATTACAGCAAGTAAATGAAGAAGTTAAATTACTACATCACTTGCTTTTACACGCATGTGAAAACAAGATATGCATATACAATTAATAATGCACAAGAAAATTCCTAGACCATTAACTTCACAGCCACGCGTTCGAAACAAGAGCAACTCTTCCTAATCGATTTCAAGAATCATCCCAATTTCTATTTATCCAGGGAAAAAGAAATTAGGTTAAATTCCAATACAAAACAACATGAACCAATTAGAAAGCGAAAAGAAAAAAAGTGGGTTAAGACCCCCAAAACTCCTCGACAGTGGAGAAAGTGTGGATGGAGCGCATGGAGCTGCCCCAAGTGGTCTACTAGGACTTGGCGGTCGGGATATCGAACCAGAAGGTCCACTGGTGCTCTAGCGGGTGCGCCTGGTACGTCGCCGGGCCGCTCGGTTTCTCTTCGCCGACGATCTCCCCTTCCTCCATCTTCTCGTCGTCGTCGTCTCCGCCGCCTTGTGACCCGTTGTTTGTGTTCGGATCCTGGTTAGGGTTAGGGTTTGGAGAATCTTCTGTTGATGTTTTTTGTGAGTCCACCTCCGCCATTTTTCGCTGTTTCGCTTTTAGCTCCGCTGCGTTCCATTTCCTTTAATTTTCCCGAATGAGTAAGCGACGCCGTTTAAGCCAGTAGCCTCTGCGACTAGTGAGGTTGAGCTTCTATAGAATCAGAATATGGGGAGCTTTATGGACAATTTATTTAATTTTATAGTATTAATAAAAATAATTAAAATTATAAAAAATTACTATTATAAGTAGAATGAAATTAATAAAAATATTTATTTTTATAAAATTAATTAATTAATTCAAAATAAATATTTAATTTTAATGTGTGATTCTAAATTTAAAAAAGAAAAAAAAAAAAAGAGAGAAGATATGCCTGATACGCATATTCTAATTAGATACAAAGATGTAATAACGTGTGTTTTAGTTGTTACCAGATAAAGACAATTTAAATTGTTTCTTTTTCGTTAATATGCCTAATTGCATCCTAGAAATTACTGAAAACCACAAAAAAAAAAAAAAGAAGAAGAAGTTGATCCCAATAGCCCGATCTAATTTGTCCAAAATTCGACTTTAGTAACTAAAAAATTTAATAATCTGTTATTCAAAATATATAAAATTAGAATAATATAAAATTTGATTAATTTAAAATTTAAAAGTCTTAAAATACAAAAAACTTGAATATAAAATTCAAGAGACTGGCAGTATAATATGTTTTAAAATTAGACAAACTTAAACTATGGAGACTCAAAACAATCTAATTTGAGTACTATCCGACTCTCGTGCCTATAACCTTCAATTGGAGCGAAAGGGAAATATTCACCGAATGACATTTTCTGTAACTGAAATAGATGGAGCGATTTGGTTGGGTTCTAGAGGAAACAAAAATTAGGGTAGGAAATATTTTGGAAAAAGGAAAAAACAAAAAGTGGAAATCAATTAATTATTAACTATAGTTATTGATAGTTTGAAATGAAATACATATTCATAAATTCTCTAAGGAGAATAAAAAAAAAAGGGTGAAATTTTATTTCTTAACACTATATTATAGTCTTGTTATAATATAGTACTATTAATGGTAGTGTCGATCGGATTTAATTTCAGAATACTTTCGTGTTGGTGGGGCATTAGGTATAGCAAATCAACTCACATCAGCCAACACTACTCTCTTGAAAGTTTGTAAATATGGAAGTTAGATCCCCCTCTTAGCTTAAATTTCAGGATTTTAATTTAGCTTTCACAAATGTAGGGTGAGATTGTATCAATTTCATACCCATAATATCAAGAGATTTGGATAGGTTATGTTATCTAGCATGTTTAGGTTTTTTGAAATTTTGAGGAGTGACCACATGAAAATTGTGTCAGTGATAATAAGAGTGTGATTCTATGGAATATCGGTATGAAATTCTGGATTTATTTTTTTGATTACGAACAAATCCTGACCTCTTCACCTCACCCCCAACCCCAACCACACTGTTATGCTTGGAAGAGATAACCAGAAAATGGTTGTGGAAGAGTAAGGAATGGAGTCTGAAAGTTTCATACCTTTTGAAGGACACTTTTCTATGGGGAACAAAGGGACCACCAGCACACTCAACTTCTTGCTTTTGCAGTCAAAAACCCAGAAAAGGCTTTTCAAGGGTCTTGATCAATTCTTTGGTCCTATTAAATTAACAAGCAAATCACATCTAGCATTTGTACTAACAATGCTTCCAAACAGAGAGATTTTACAATGTGTATGTTGTGTAACATACAAATTAAGGGTCGGACATGCATATCCGGGTAGCAGCTACCAAGGATCAAGACATACCCATGATATAATCTTGGAGTTCAAGGTTACTTTGAGAGCGGGCTCATTAGAGACTTCAAATGTGAATGTCAGATATAAGATATTGGAGGAAACTAAACAAAGATTGAAGAACAAAGAACAATGTTCGTTTGTTTAGTTCCCTCCAATCCTTACATATGACATTGGCAGACCCCGGCTAGAATAATAGGCGGAGTATAAATGCAAAGGTCAGTTATGAGATGGTGGAGGAAATTAAACGGGAAACAAAGAATCATACTATTAAATCCCTTTAACTCCCTCCAATTCTCGCACACAACTCCGACATTGGTAGTCGACATTTTATTATTCATGGAAGTGTTAGAGAATGCTGGAAATGAAATATTGGAGGAAACTAAACAGAAAGTGATCAGAGCAAAAATTCAGTAATTGTTTAGTTTCCTCCAATTTTCAGCTACAGCATTGCACTCTCTGGGGTCTGGTTTTCTCTGCCTTTGGGTTGAATGGCACGTTATGCAGGCCACAAGGTGGCATTTATAGATGTGTAAAGCCAATGAGCAACAAGAAGTTGCAAAGATGGTCAGTTACAAGAGATTTTGGAACATATTTTGCATGCTTAGACAGTTGGGGAAGTACTTCTTCTTCAGTCAAAAATTCCAGTGAGAAGACTGAACACTGCTACTGCCAAGTTATCTTGACCCAACAAGTCTTGCATGCACTCCATGGGACACCCAAAGATTTTATGCAGCTTTCGAGAAATCAATAACCCAATTAAGGTTCCGGTTGGTTGTCGCCACAGCGTGCCATCCAAGATGTCATGGATCTAAAGTGATGTTCACGTTAGTTAATTTTAGTTCCATTAAAAAATTCATTAAATGGTGAGTTTTATAATAGAAGTAATTCACCTCATTCATAAATCAAATTCTGCTTTTCTAATGGATGATGTTTAAGGTTGGTTACATAGCTTGATCCAGAGTCAAATCGGCCGGCGGACCTTCTTCAACAGATCACAGAAGGACATCTATCAGATATCAAACGAAACTACTGGTGGCATCTGGGGCATCTGTCTTCAGTTATTTTCAGCACCAAAATATAATTAATTAATCAGAAAAAAAAAAAAAACAGAGAGAGAGAGAGAGAGAGAGAGAGAGAGAGAGGTAGAGAGAACCACAGGCCAATTAAACCATCGAGTTCCAGTCTCTTGAACCCCTTCTCTCCCATGTAACGAAACTGAGCTTGTGATAGTCAATTTGCAAGTTTCAACTACCTGACTATATGGCTCAATGGTATTGTAATCGTTTTAGAACGATTTAGAGTCCAAATTAGAATCAATTAACTGAAAAAAATAAGCAGTGACCTTACAAATCTTATTTCTTGTCCTTACACAGAACCTGGTTTTCCCATCATGCCACGCACTTCTTGGAAAACAAAGAACTGTTAAATTAAGTGCTTTGAGTTTCATCAAGTCTCCGAAAGGTATTTTCTTGTAAATTCCTTTTGCCTCAGCACGAATAACTCGGCAACCTGACTGCAATAAAAATAAACAAAACAAAAAATCTTCACAAAACAACCGTGTTTATTTCATTTTCACATCATTCATCGGCACCGAAACATGTATAACCGTAAGATATATATTTTTTCATTTAATTTTATTTCTCTATGAAATTAAATAAAATATAATTAATTACTCTCTAAATTTTTCTATCTAATTTTCTTTTTAAAATTAAAATACACAATATATATATATATATAACATGATAATTAAAAAATTATTCATTAAAATATCTAATATAATTTAAAATAAAATATTTTTATTGATTTTTTTATTATAGAATTAGTTATTAATATGTTTATAAGAAAAAATTATTATATATATTAATTTTAAAAATTATGAAATTAACTTTATATTTGTTTTATACATATATAACACATTAATAAGAAGTATTTATATGAGTATGATAGAAGTGTTCGACGTGCAAGTTAGAAGTTTTGATATGTGCGTTTAAATTTCTTTTATTTTTTAGTATTTTGTTGAATACATTTTAGAGTATCTAAAATGCATCAAATAAAAGTTAAGTTTGATACATGTATTCGATATAAAAATGTATCATTTTAGAAGTATATGTGTTTCATAACTTGATCCTGATTCTCATTTGATTTAATTTGATTTTCCGTCAAAGAATAAGCTTTCGACATATTGTTCCATTCGTATATTTTTTTAATGTCAATGCTTATAAAATTCCATATTGGAGAAGCAAAATATAAAATAAAAAAACTGATATACATTAAAAATTTTGAATAAATATTAAATTTACTATTTAATATGAATGGTTCGGATTCAATTTAATCAATTCTGCTTAGTGTTAATAGGGCTTATAACCTCGATTTGTTCTGTGCTCGACGCGATTGTACACATGGCCCATTGGTTAGAGTCCACCACAAATCTATATATATATAGAGAGAGAGAGAGAGAGAGCCTATAACAAAATATTTTTATGTAGCATAATTCTTTAATTATTTTATACTATTTGAGAGTATTTTATTTTTATTTTAAAAATTTTTATTTTGAAATAATAGATATATAATTAATATAAACATGAATCAAGATTGAGAATATATATTAAGATTCATTAAAATTAATTATTTAAAAAACTAAAAATTAAGAAACTTCAAAATACTTTGTATATTTTTATATTGAATAATTATTATTATGATATATTTTGTCACTAATATAAATATTTTAGTTACAAGTAGAAATATATTGTATTTATTAGGTATAATAGATACTATTAAGTAGTGATTTACTTTTTTAGTGTAAATTTAAAAAGTAAAAAAGAAAAAAAAAATTATGTAAACTCGGTAAGTATTAATTCATGAGAAATTGTACTTATCAACTAACAAGAAATTCAAATTTCAAGTGACCACAACTTCAGCCAACTAACAAATCCTTGGATTGAGCTCTTCCAATGACTATCTGCTCAACAATCGTAATAAAAAAAAAAAACGTAAATTTTGTTTTTTTTTTTTAAATTCCGTGGTTGGTTTTCTAGTCTTTCTTTGACACGAACGTGGTTCTAAATTAAATTGATAAGTTTAACATGCCGCTGAGGTTGTTTGAGAGATCGAGTTAGAGAGATTCCTACTCAACTACAATTTTTTATAATTTTTTAAAATTAAGAAAAATACGGATTCAAACAAATAAAAAAAGATACGATAAATTACTGCTAAATCCTCATTTTTGATGGGATGACCTGAGTACCAAAGAAAATCTCATGTCCACGAGACTCCAGTCAGGATAATAGGACGAGAGGGAGAGTGAAAGCTGACAACTCACACTGGAAAATGGATTCATCATCTGAAACAGTCAACTTTGGAAAATCAATACTAGTGCCAAGTGTTCAGGAGCTGTCAAAGGAGTCCATCATCACGATCCCACCTCGGTTTGAGAGACCTAATGAAGAAACGCCGGCTGTCTCGGACGATGGGTCGTTGCGTTTGTCGGTTCCGGTCATTGACCTTGAAAGATTGGATCTACGAGGTTCCGTGGATTCTGAGTTGAAGAAGTTGCATTCCGCTTGTAAACAGTGGGGGTTCTTCCAGGTTTTTTTCTTGCCTCCGGCTCCAGAAATTCTGGCTGATTTGGCTTATTGGATTAGCATACTTCATGTACTTTCTCAATCATAACTACTTGGTGTACCAGTTGCGTCATTGGCTTTTCTTTTTTTTGTTTTTTTTCTTATTGGTTGTGAGGCGGTTGAATTATTTGGACTTCAGACTTGCTCTTTATAGGAGAGACATCGAGTCTATAACTGGCTCAATGAGTAATGTCGACGTTGAGTAATAAAATCTATGCAAAAGAATTAAAGGATCTTCAACCAGATTAAACAAGATCCAAGAAAATCCCACCTGAGAAGCGTATGAACAAATGATTTGAGAGATTTGTTCTATACTTGCATGTGGTTATTTAAAGCTATATTTCTTGACTTAAGAGGGGCATGACATGGAGCCGCAAAAATAACTTTTTTATGAAAAATTGTGTGTAATTGTATCCTTCCCTAGACTCCATAGTATTGGAGCACTGGGGCGCCCTATTTTATTCTTGAATTATGATTTCTTTGTCATTTCAGTTCTTGTAACATAACTTGCATAGTTGCAATTGAAGCAGATTGTGAATCACGGAGTTAGCACCACACTGTTGGAGGAATTCAAGTTGGAAATAGAGAAATTCTTCAATCTTCCCTATGAAAAGAAGAAGATGCTGTGGCAGCAACCAGACAACCATGAAGGTTTTGGACAGCTGTTTGTGGTGTCAGAGGAGCAGAAACTAGACTGGTCTGACATGTTCTATGTTACTACCCTTCCTCTCAATCTCAGGAAGAATGACCTCTTTCACAAACTCCCTGCAAAACTCAGGTCTGTCCCAGCCCACTGTCCCATGGAGCTAAGAGTACAGGGTGAAATTCACTGGCCACCTCTATATATTGAATAAATTTTATTTATTTATTTATTTATTTTGTCTTGTTAGCTCTAGAGATTACATAACAACAATAATGAACAGAGCCAATTTTTGGGCAACCTTCTGCTGAAGTTTTAGTAGCACATCTGTCGTGCTAGTCTTTTCCTAACCATATGACATGATTGACATCAAGTGCATAGCCACAAGTTCTACAAGGAAATAAAAAGCTTTTCAAATTTGGTAGAATGGGCTGGTGTTCATTTTCATCTTCGTATTCTTTGTGCAGAGGGATTTTGGATACTTACACAATCGAAATGAAAAACTTGGCCATTGTAATGTTGGGTCACATGGCAAAAGCATTGAAGATGGATAGTCAGGAGGTGAAAGAGCTATTCAGAGATGGCGTTCAATCAGTCAGAATTAATTACTATCCACCGTGCCCAGAACCAGATAAGGCCATCGGTTTCTCTCCACATTCTGATGCTGATGCTTTAACCATTCTGTTTCAGCTAAACGAAACTGAAGGACTACAAATCTGTAATCAAGGAAGATGGGTTCCTGTTAAACCACTTCCAAATGCTTTTGTTGTCAACATTGGAGACATCATGGAGGTACCGCCTTTAGCCAGTATGTTCAGCCAGTAAAGTCATTGCTTGCTTGGAATTGTCCAAATGTATTTAATTACGTGGTATAGGCTTGACAATTATGTGATTCTGAATACCAAGCATTAGATCAATAAGCAAAAGTAGTCGATATCTGAATGCTGAAACATCAGTAAGAGTTAGTTTGTGCCTTTTGCTTCTAGATTGTCTCCGGAAAGTGAGGAAAAACCCTCATTTGCCATGCAGAAATCCGAATCTAGCTTGAGTGTATTGCCTCTGTCATTTGACATGCACATTTTTTAAGTCCAAACTTCGTTTCTGTTTGTTCAGATTATAAGCAATGGGGTGTATAGGAGCGTTGAGCATAGGGCAACGGTGAACTCTGCAAAGGAGAGGCTTTCTATTGCAACATTCTACAGCTGCAACCTAGACGTTGTGTTGGGCCCTGCGCGCAGCCTCATTGGCCCGCAAAATCCGGCTGTTTTCCGCCAAGTCCCCGTGGAGAAGTATCTCAAGGAGTTCTTTGCGCGAAAATTGGAAGGCAAGTCATATCTTGACCACATGAGAATAAGAGATGAAGAAAACAACATCTGAATGCAAAGATTGGCTGCATTTAGGTGCAGATGCAAAAACTAATATCCCTCCACTTGGTTCTCGGTTAGCCTAGTGCTGGCGGTTTACTAAGATGAGTTTCATCACACAGACGGGGTCGATGTTGTGCTGTCATTTTTAATAATTAATTATGATAACGTAAGAAAAAACCAAAAATATCCAATTAGCAATTACAATAATACAATACATTAATCTGCACATGGGATAAGGTCTATGTGACTTTTCCTTACTGAGATTAGAACAAAATGATCCACAATTTTTTCAAGACTTGTTCCCACTTCAGGCGGTTAAGGTATATGCATGTTTTCTATCCTGTTTCTCTCTGTCTCTCTGCCGGGGACATGAGTAAAGTCCGTTAACTTTTCTCCAGCGTTTATGTAAACACAAGGGAAAATTACAATAATGTTTTGGAAGCTTGATTTTATGATACTTAATTTTAATTTCACATATTCTAATTTCAGATAGTCTATCTTTGATCTTTGATCGATTTAAAAAGGTAACACGGTGCATGAACTCATTCTACATGAGATTGAGATACTCAAAATCTGAATAATATGAGACCATAAATAAAATGACCCAAATCCAATCTCGCCGCCTAGTTGTCATCTCAATCCTACACCTAACTTGCACCAATTTAGCAGACTTCGTCCACGAAGAAAAGCCTACAAGAGAATCATCAAATTGTTCACGGAACCGGCAAGTTAGATCTCAAAGTCACAGAACACGGCGGCCATGTTAGGATTTGGTCAAATTATGAACATCCCATATTCTGGATGCTTTAGTCTTAATCGAAAGCAAACCTTATGAACAGTCTTCCTCACCCTTTCGGTCTCGGACTCAACAGCTAAAACCCACGCGTGCTGCTGTTCTGACATAAAGCTGGATTCCTCACGTAGAATTGTATCCACGAGGGGTTAGGTGATTTCCAGGCAGGAAGTAACAGGGTGATTACCTTGGCAGGGCACGTCCGCCTACAGTGTTCCTAGAGACCGCAACCATGGTCGTTTCCCTAGCCTCTTTTTACATTGGCAGGGTATGCGGGTCCGATATTATGGAATGAGGTAGGAAGCCCAAGAAATGATGGCCTTTGCTAAGACCGTGAGGAACCATCTGGGATAACGTTGCAACCGAATGAAAGTACGTGACGAGAGGACTTGATGGTAAAAATATGAATTCTTCTTCTTCTTCTTCTTCTTCTTTTTTTCGGTCAAAAATGTCGGAAAGACAAAATGAAATAAAATAAAAGCATAAAAAGCATAATTAGTAATGAAAATGAGAGAGAACGGAGATCACAAAAATAATTTTTCGATAGGTATTAGCTATGAGAAAGTATGCTAAAGTGATTTTTATTATCGTATTATATTACATAATAAATAAAATATATTTAAAATAAAAATAATAAATTAAATTTATATAGTATAAAATTATACTTAAATTATATTTACAAAAAATATAAATTAATATAATAAGTCTCATATGTCAATTTATACAAGATTAGATATACAAAATAAGAATAAATTTAAATATTCAATGTATTATATTAAAAAATACTTATACATATGTTCAAAATATGATATGATATATTTTTACAATGAACCGAGACGCAGACGCAATTCAGCACTATATACAAGAATCCTTGGGATTCTAACATTTGGCATGTTGTACCTGACGCGCCGGGTGATTCTTCGTTGTATCTAAGGCATCTACGAGATAATCAAAATCCTTCAGCAAGTCCATTGGTGATACTAATTCAATTGCTCTCCGAACAATTTGTGGATGGTCATTGAGAGTTGACAATTAAACACATTCATCAAGTTAACTAGTCCGCATGGAAACCGAATCAAGATTCGGCAGCTCCCTTCCAGTGCCTTGTGTAAAGGAGCTAGCCAAGGAGCA